>JAHHUM010000952.1:0-364350 GCA_036173005.1 Crenichthys baileyi
ACTGTTTTTCCCCAAAATTCCTCACACCAGCTTAACTTCAACACATTCTCTTCTCTTCTTCAGAATTTATTTTAAAAAGACAATTTAAATTGTCAACATAAATATGTCTAAAAATCAAATTCTACGGTAATTTTAAACAAATGAATACAATTAAACAATTTGTATTTATTTAAAATCACTACGTGAAAGGTTTTTTTAAGTGCAGATAATTTTACACTAAAATTTGCACATATATATACAGCTTTCAGATTGTTGTTCAGAAACACTAAACGAAGACCCTGAATATTAGAGAAAAACATCCAAATTTTTTCCCAAACACAGAGTGTGTGACCAGAAACTGGGAGCTCTCAGCAAACTGTGACAACTGTGTTTGATCCATCGTGGGTTTGTATTGTGTGCACATTTTATTCCCCCGCCCAAAGTTTTGGAGTGCACTCCTGATCGCTCGGTCCGTGGCAGGATGCTCCGGATAATCTGAGCTCAAATTTGCCTTTAGTACGCTGCCATCTCAGTCCATCTGTAAAAAGATCAAACAAAAACAAGAGACAGAGAAATAATAATGGAATAATGAATGCACATCATTAAATATGTCTAAGATAGAGCTGAATTATTTAATTTTACATATTTTAGTTATTTTTCAATCAATTATGTACTTTTTTCTTGAGCTACAGAGTCCTTCAAGGCAAAGGCAACACATTTATTTAATAAATAAAACATCAGCAAGACATTATTAGGAAAAACATAAGTATAAAAAACACAACTACAGAAGTGGAATTAAAATAAAAAAAATTAAGACAGATCTCATTTGGCGCTGAAACAAAAATCAAGAGTGTTGAGAGTTTAGATTTCTCCTTAGTGGAAGTCTGGTTAAAAACCAGGCTTGAGCCAGTTGGTTTTACACCCGCAGACTTGTCTAACTCATGCTAACTATTTCAGAAAACAAGATGTTTGACTATTTTTATGCTGATTTACTTTTATAAGTGAAGACTGCTACTGTTTACTCATGAGCTGTTTTTAGATTTGAACTATGTGGGCTTCAGTTGAGCAGTGTAGGTATTTATCTGATCATTGTTTGAGACACGTATCATAAAAACTGACCAAAATCAGCTTAGACTTGCAGAAAAAGCAGCCTGTGATTCAGATTAACACATAAAGCATCAAGAGGAGGATTGCAGTCCTGAATAGCCACACAGAGAGTGGGTAAACTCAGCAGGAAGGAAGGCCAGCTCTACTGGATGTCCACTCCACCCAAAGTGGACGGCGATAGACAGGAGGACGATTTAGCCAAAACCAACATCTCTCCTGGACAATGTAGCTCACCACATGCATGACTCCCTGCCTGCACAGAAAAAAACCTTCAGCAGGCTGCGGCTCTCTAAATGCAACGTGGGGCGTCATTCCAGCTCCTAGCCTCCTAAACTGACCACACAGCAGTTTAAACCGTCTGAATCAACTTTTTACTGAAAAACCTGCTTCCATGTGTGAGATATTCATTATTCTACACATGTCCATGTACTGAATGCATTGCTGCTTTGTCTGACTGAAATTCTATGTTTCTTTAGTTTTTCCCACATGCAAATATATTTCTACACATTTTGCATTTTTTTTAGCCAAAAATATTTTTACACTATGTATTTATTCTAAATGTCTGTATTCACCTGGCCTATCGTTGCTCTGCTGTGCAGTTACATTATTTTATGTTTATATGCCTACTTTTTTTATTTAGTTATCTATTTGTCTATTGGTTTACTACATCAAGTAATTTTAAATTTCAGTCATATTGTAAAAATAAATTACATACATACACTTTAGGGCTTCAATATGCTTAAAGAAAAACCTTGAATAACTTTTTTTTATTACAGGCAAAGTCAGTTTAGTTGTACTTTTTAAGTCAAGCAAACAACACATGATTTTATACATGTTCTGTTATATATAAAAAGGGCAAACCTGCAGTCATGGCCTCACTTTTTGTGTCTTTTCAAATAAAGCATAGATTAACCGACTAGTTTAGAGAGCTGTCAGCATCACAGCCAGCATTTACCTCTGCAGCTCAGTTACTTTGCGATGCAACAACTCTGTTCAACTGATACTTGTCCTTATTATTGAGATTAATCTATTTTTAAAGCTGGTACATTTTCTGTCAACCAAAATAAAAGGGGACAAAGTGCAAAGACAGATGTTTTAAATTAAAAAAGTAGCGAAAATAACCTTTTTTAAAACAAAGTTGACTCGTTTATGCTTCTGAAAATAATTTTTGGAGTGTTTTGTCCTTCTTTCAGTAGATGGTGGTTAGTAAAATATGGTTTTGTGCTCAGTTTACATTAACGTACAGAAGGTGATTGTCGAATTTATGCTGTTGTTACATGTTTACAGTCATTTCATATTTAGCACAACATACTGATTTAGACACCGAGCCATTACTACAATGCACCAAAATTAATTTGTAGTATTTTACAACTTACCCTATAAGAAGTTTAGTTTTGGGTCACCATAAATAAAAATCACGTTGGAATTTAAAGCATAACTGTTCAACTCCAAGCAGTCATCTTTCATGTTTTTGCTCTCACCTGTTACAGCAGCTCCCCTCTCCATCCCAACCTCCGCCGCTTAATCTGCGCACATTATACACGGGCGCCCCCTAAATGAACCCAAGCACAGTGCATTCAGTCAATCAGTCAGTCAGCAGCGGTGGAGACCCGCTGTGGGTCAAACAGCCGGGATGTCCAGCAGATCTGACCGCACGCAGAGACGACTGATGCGGCGGGAGGCGCACGGCGGCCCGGTGCTGCCTGGGTTCGAGTTCAGAAAGTGTGAAAATCAGACAGGAAGTTGGATTAATGAAAATAAATAAATCTTATGTGCCCGATTAAGAACCAAAGGAAGTATATTTTATTTATAGGCAGATAAATTAGGTTCGATCCCTTAAATTAATAATTAAAATAAAGAAATGCATTAATTTAAACACTACTATTACAAATAATAATAATGCATTTATTAAATCAAATTGCTCTTTAATTCCTTCCCAACATCCAGTGCTTAAATGTCACTTCATCCCAATACGACCACCAACTATTGTGATTTGAATTACAATAATAATGAAAGGAGGCGGGTGTGTGAGAGAGATAGAGGGGTCTTTATCCCTGCGCACGTCCATAAATCGCATCAAATGACAGTCGGCCAGTAAAGAGTTAAAGGGAGGAGACGGAGAGTGACACGCCTCATTGGGTAGATTATGTGCAGCAAACAAAAAGTGTGTGTCTGTGCGCCAGTCAGCCAGAGAGCACCGGGCCCCATCTGCGCGCCTCACTCCGTCTCACTCTCTGTCTGCCTCTATCCGTCCAGTCGGTGCGCCCTGCCAGAGAGAGCCGGAGAGGATCTGCAGCCCTGCAGCAGCAGCATCACTGTCACTGTCAGCGCACCGGGGGGGGGGGGGGGGATGCTCTGATAGGAGCCCGGGAGCGCAGCATCACCTCCATCACTGGCATCCGCATCCTCCTGCTAGTTTTCGGATTTTTAAAACATCTGATTTTGATTTCTGTGAAGGGTTTGGAGGCAGCGCTCTCCACTCGCTTGTGGAATATTGCTCCTCTTCATCGTAAAGGTAGGTTAGTGCTTTGGTTGGGCCTATATTTATATTATCTAGCTGGAACCAGCAGATGTTTCAGCTGAGGCTGATTTAGGGCAGCTTTGTGCCTGGCGCTGCGTTAGCAGATGGGTTAGAGGGAAATAAAGACCCCCGCTCCAACCGCAGCGGGTTTGAATGGGAAGGCGGCTGCTTTCCATTTCACGGAAGCTCTTCGTTTTGCTTTCATCCAACGCGGTGCGCGTAAAAATAACCAAAGGCTTGCGCGGCTTTTTTTTTTGTTTGTTGTTGCTACTATACCTTCTGTGTGTGGGCTTTTTATATTAATACATATTAATAAATTAAAAACTGTTTCTGTATTGAAGCAAATTTACGGCCCAGCTTTGAGAGCCGCTTAACTGCCTGCAACGATGTTGTAGAACAAAACGCTTCAAATTAGTTTTAACAAAAATCACTTCTCTTTACACTTAACTATTAAAAAAACGAAATTGTATTTTTAATTTTCTTGTGTAACAGAAAAACCCCAAAACACGCAGAACTAAAAAATAACCGATCCCTCTGCGTAAGGACTGTTTAGATGAGTCCAGAAACATTTTCTCACTGATGTGTCGAGGGGAAAACACCGAGCTTTTCACTTTTACCATGAGAGCCTTGCTTTATTTTGGATGAGCTGCTTCACTGTTGCGGATTGTAGGAAAATATTTCGATTAATTACCGAGGAACAATTGGGTAAAATCTGTGTGAAATCCATTGCTTCTTTTCATTTTGTTTATTTTATCTAATTAATGTTTTGTGTCTCAATCCCTAACAGAAATATCTTAAATATAGCCTACAGAAATCCCAATTGTACAAAGATCTGTAGATTAGCAAAACATCTCTCCTTTCTGTAATTTTTCACGGCCTTTTGAATGTATTTAGTGCTGCATTAGTGCCAAACAGCAGTGCATCAGGTGCAGCTTTCCGTGCGCATTTTTTAGCCGCATGTAGGTCCTGAAAATGAGGGAGGAGAGGAGGGAGGGAATGAGGAGCCACATGCAGCCGCCTAAACGCACACATTGTGAGGTTAGAAAGGGAGAAAAGAAATAATTAACTGATCGTGCTGCTTTAATTACAGTCTCAGAGGGGAAAGTGCTGGATTATGGTAATGAGGCGACATACGCTGCCGCTTGTAGGAAGGAGAGAAAGGCTGGCTGACATGAAACCGCTGACTTTGACGGTCCACTTGAAACCCAGTGGACATGCCCACCCCAGTAGACCTCAGCAGCTCCCACTCAGGGAATTATCTCTGTTTTTTCCTCCTCTGAATCGAGAATAAAGACGCATTTTATTCAATTATTTTCCACAGTTTTAATTTAAACCTGCAATAGTTTTCCCCCATAAGTCAATAATGGGCATGTAGAGTACAAAAAAAGTTGTTAAACCAAGTCGCTAATATTAAAGGAATTTTATTGGGATATTTCGTTTTTAAATGACACTAAAGCAAACAAGACAGTGAGCTGGAAAAGGCGAATGCAGATATTATTATTGGCTTAAAACAATCTGTATTCTTTTATAAAAAGAGAGTTAAGAGTAAATTTAACTTTAAAAATAAATTAAAACCTGACATTGTAGTATTTGTAAGAATAATTAATAGACTTATTTAGGTTTAATTAATACATTTTAAAATACCTAACATTGTATTTATAAACTCATTAATGCATTATTATGAATAATTCGATTTTTAAATGATTATGTTATTTAAATAATTGTGAAATGTTAAAACCTCGACATTAACATGCTAAAGCCGCTCTGAGCTAAACAGAGGGTTGAATAAATTAAAGAAAAAGGCTGAGAGAAAAAACGGGCCCCATGTCATCTGATTTAGATTCGAAGGAGATTCATTTCCTACCATCAGGGACAGGGAAGCAAAAATCCACTAAATAACTCCTTTATCCCACATTTAGAGCTAATTTCCCAGTATGCAAAATAAAAGCTGAAGATCCAGCAGCGTTGCGACAGTTTTTCCTCCTCCCGCTCCTTTGCGTGTGTTTTATTTATCTGCGGTTAAATCCTGCGTGTTTTTCTGTCTCCCCGCAGCGTGACATGGAGGAGTCCAGCTCTCAGAAGTTGGCGTGGGACGGGGACGCCAAGGCGGTCCAGCAGTGTCTGACGGACATTTTTACGAGCGTCTACACGACGTGCGACATCCCGGAGAACGCCATCTTCGGGCCGTGCGTGCTGAGCCACACGTCGCTGTACGACAGCATCGCCTTCATCGCTCTGAAATCCACAGACAAACGCACAGCTCCTTACATCTTCAGGGTGGGTAAACCTCCTCCTGCCAGCCTCTTTAATTTCCACCTGTTTATGTGTAAAAGGCCAGAAACATCCCAGTTATTCAGTATGTTGCTTATTAAAGTGACTTTTATTTCCAATATTTTATTTTTAATCCGACTTTTTGTACTAATAAGTGTCCAGACTATGAGTCAATATACTAAGAAATATGTTTCTGCTGTGCAGGTGGACACCTCGGCCGCCAACAGCACCTCGGAAGGCCTGATGTGGCTGCGATTGGTCCAGTCTGCTCGGGACAAAGAGGAGCAGAACCTGGAGGCCTACGTGAAGAACGGCCAGCTCTTGTATCGCTCGCTTCGCCGCATCGAGAAGGACGAGGAGCTGCTGGTTTGGTACGGCAAGGACCTCATCGACCTGCTGCTGCTCAGCTCCAGCCGAGCGCCGACCAAGAGCAAAGGTGAGCAGACTGAACCCGGAACTGGGCTGCCAGAAACAAAGGTGGTGCACTCCTGGAGGGCTGGTGTGCTGCATATTTTAGATGTGTCTCTGCTCCAACGCCGCTGTTTTAAATATTTGGACAATCTCGTAACCTGCGAACAGATTCTGCAGAATTCAGGAGAGTTCAAGCAGGGAAGGATCTAAAACAGACAGGACAGCAGCCCCTTGAGGACCAGAATGACCCACTTTTGCAGAATTCCCACATTGCATGAATTCCAGCATTTTTATCCTCAGTTTTTTAATTTTCCATCTCTGTTTTTCCCAGGTTCATCTCACCATTCCTGTCCAGACTGCAGCCAGCGATTCCAGTTTGAGTTCCCTTTTTTGGCCCACCTCCGGTTCCGTTGCACCAAAAGGCTGCAGAGCATTGCTGAAGCTGACAAGGAACCCGGGAAAGAGAGCAGCACAGAGCGACCAAACACAACCACAAGCAGGAACAGCCCAAAGCTTGGTCGCTCGGAAGGCTTCAGCATTCCGCACGACAGCAACAAACCCTCCACTGACTTTCACAACCTGGCCCGGGATATGGAGAAGAACCGGACCAGCTCTCCGAGTGACAAGGAGGCCGAGATCTGCAGCGAGAGCTCAGGGAAGAGAAAGTTCTCAGAAATAGAGGACAGAGAGTCCCGAGGATCGGCCCTTCCACTTTCCAAGTCTAAAGAAGAGCTTGTAAGTTCTGCGCAAAATTACAGGGGAGTGTATGGCCTGGAGGAGAACCACAGGTCCTTCTCCCCGCCAGGATCTACAGAGCATGGAGAGGTCAAGCGAAGCGCCTTCACAGAGGTTAAGAAGTCACCTCAGAACCTCAAACACCACAGTGGCAACAAAAACCTCCAGAACTCCAACTCTGAGAACAAAGATGGAGGTCGCCCAAGCAGCAACCCTGTGGAGAAGCACCTTAACATCAGACAGGTGCTTTCTGAAACACAGCCGCCCCAGACCTCGCCCATGGGCAGCGCTTTCACGTCGGTCAGCCAGCATGGCAGCGGGGCAGAGAGGAAGAGCGCCTTCAGCCAACCAGCTCGCTCCTTCTCGCAGATCTCACCGCTGGTGATGCCCCCCAAGCTGCTGGACTGCCACCCAGCGGTGGGTGACACCATCTCCTCCAACAGACTCTATCAGGCCGACCACCTTGCCGCCAAGCTGCAGAGTGCGGAGCTGGGCGCCAACTGCCCAGTACCCAGCGGCATTGGCAAGCAGAACCCTTTCGTGTACACGAGCGCCGCCGCCTTCTGGCCCAAGAGCTCCGGACCTATCCAGCTCCAGATGCCCTCGGCGCTCACGCTGCTGCCTCCTTCCTTCACCTCCCTCTGCCTGCCGGCTCAGAACTGGTGCGCCAAGTGCAACGCCTCCTTCCGCATGACCTCAGACTTGGTTTACCACATGCGATCCCACCACAAGAAAGAATACGCCATGGAGCCTCTGGTCAAGCGGCGACGCGAGGAGAAACTCAAGTGCCCCATATGCAACGAGTCCTTCCGGGAGCGGCATCACCTGTCACGTCACATGACCTCCCACAACTGACTTTTTAAGATGATCAGAGGGACATATGCTTGACGAGGGAGCGAGAACCTGCCTGGATTTATGTCCTCCTGACTGGAGATAGGCCACTGAAACCACAAAACACCCCTTGCACTTATTTACACCTTGGACACGTTCTTGAAATTCCTTTTTGGTCTCTTGACTTTTCCTCCTCCTGTACAAAATGACATGTTTTCGACTGTGAGCAAATGCATTTTGACTTTAAAAAAACAACTAATCTATTTATTAATAACTTGAATCTTTGAGAATAAGGGAAGATTTAAATATGTGTAAATGTACAGTAAGTTGTATTTTATATCATGCAAATTCAAATATAGAGATGAATTACAATTGTAGTCACTCGTCCTGGTTTCACCACAGAAATTGTTTTCTTTCGTGTTTGCAATGTTTAAGGACACAAATTGGGGATTTTATGTGAGACTATATTTCAGAGTGCATGTAATATTAAATAATATTGATTTAAGATGCAGTCTATTCATCACATTGTGAATCATTTGTTTTATCTGAAAAACAAAGTGTAATATTTTGTGTCAGTGGGGAATCGTTTCAGTGTTTCTTCCTTTTTGCGGAAATTTACTACTTGACAGTTTATCTAATCATGTTGAATGCATTGACAATAAAATAGCTTTATTTTCACCTGTGGGATTTCTGGGTTTCTTTTCATTTTAATTTCACATACAAACATTTCATACATAGCTAGCACTGTTTTATTTTAACTTCATTAAATTGTATTAAAATAAAATGTGCCCACAGAATCCTAAAAATAGCAGTGATAATTTATTTAGATTTTTTATTTAAATGAAAATACAGTAATAAATATATACATATAAGTTCCACTATATTATTATTATCGTTAATATTTGTTATTATTTGATTAGATGTTATGGTAACATTAATTATATTTAAAATATGACTTAGCATCTATGTAGTAATATATAATAATAAAAAAATAAAAATACACCCGATGTTACACTATGTTCTTCCTGCTTTCATTTTCGGCATCCAGAATGCCAGCCGTCGGTGTTCGACGGAGTTCTGTTGGGATAAAATCCAAAAATTCAGTGCAAAGGAAGGATCCCAAAATTGTTTCGTCTTTGAGTCAAACATCTCAGCGAAATTAAAATTTTTATCTTTCTAAACAGAAATAAAAAGACACGTTCCGGTGAAGTGAGGATCTATATCTGAGAAAATATCTAATTTGTCCAACTATTTTATTGTGAATTTTCATGTTTTTAAAACACAAAAAAATGTCTAAAACATAAGGTGCGAATAAAAAAATGACCCCGAATCGCATTAAAATACCAACAGTGATCTCTGTTACAATGAGTCGCATTGATTATTTTTATAGAATAAAAAAATAAAAAGTTTTTCTTCAAATAAACAACGACCAGCCTGCCCATGACATAAGGCTATAATTAACAAAAAAAAAAGAAGTAAATCTGACCCCGAACGGGAACGTTTCAGGACACTGGAAAACTACCTTTGAATTATGATCCAATGTCGCCATCAAGTGGTCAACACGTAAACTACATGTCTAAAAATCTCAGTTTGCCTTTTTAAGCTGAAATATTCAGTGGAAATGAAGAATTGTGTTCTTATATACAATGTCCTTACAGAAGGAAAGTAACTGCAAACTGTCCGATCTGTGATATGCACCACTAAAAATTACCATTCAGTGCTGCATTTCTATTGGTCAGCTAAGGGATGACTACATGAAGAGAACCAAATAGAAAATCAAAAACAAAAAAAACAAAAACAGGACGCAGATTATGCTTTGTTTGTATTTGGGTTGATGACACCACAAGAGGCACAGGACTTTAGTAAACATTATGGTGGATGACAGATTTCAGCATATATTCAGATGCATTCCAGTTGCATAACGGTCGCAGGGGGGATCAACTCACATGTTTGAGCCAATCCATGAAGGACACTGCTGTGGATGGAGGAGCAGAAGCAAATGATGATGATGACATTGATCATCTGCAGAACTTCAGCTGGTACAAATGTGTTCATTTCCCTCTTTGAATCTTTCCTTCTGATTGTTTTTTGTGCTTCTATGCCAATTGTATGATCACTAAAGATCTTTGCTAATGAAATCTGGCCATTCCATTATGGCCCGATCCTCTTCACTCATCACTTTTAAGTGTTTTGTTATTGCAAGTTTTCCTCAGATCCATGCAGCATTCTCACAAATGAATCACATGTTTTGCTGGCTTCCATGCAGAATATGAGTAAACAGCTTTAGAGGAGGAATTTGATTTAAAACAAGTAAATATGGAGGAGAAAAGCAACAATAGAACTGATCAGTTGTGTAATGCCTTATGTGATGTCACCAGAGGCAAGTGTATGTGGAAGATTGTTTTTAGGAGGGAAGATTTATGTTGATTAAATAATTTCAATAAAACAGGAAAACAAATAGAAAACAAACAATGACACGTCGTTCTGTGGGGTTCCAACTACGTTTTTAAATTTGACTACATTTAAAAAAATCTGTTTAAAGCTTTAAACTCTGTGGGCAATGAAATGAGGCAAAGCTTGTTTAATGTACCGGGTTGTTAAATGAAACAGGACTATAATTTTCCTTTTTAAATGTCACTGATCCTGTGAGGACTGAATATTAAAGCAGTTTCAATAAAGAAACGAAAGTACTAAATAGAAATTCAGCTGCAAAAATGCTTGGTAGTTAGCTCAGCTAAAGCATCTTTTTTAATAATTCTTAACTGTTGGACTCTCATATATTTGACAAAACGTCTGCTGAACCTTTTTATACAGCTCAGCTTCTGTTATTCCAGTTAGATTTAGCAGTTAGTGCGTAACACACTGTAAAGTAGGAGGATTAAATGAATACAAATATTTAGATGCAATTAAAGATATATCCAATTTTTATATAAGTTTACCATAAAGGTTAAAGTGGATTTTCTGACTCACTGGTATATAATGTTGTTGCCTTTATGCTGATTTGTATATCCGTTGGTACTGTGTAACGTGTTTCTGTTTTTTATGCATTAAATTTATCCTAATTTTCGTATTGATTTTGAAATCTTCTCACCCAAAATAGGTTTTGTTTAATTCACCTTCTGGTAAAAAGTAAGAAAAGACATGAAAGTACTGTGAAACAGCAACGAAGGTTTAAACAGCTGATTTTTGTGGCTCAGGTGAGAACTTAACCATGAAAAAGTCTAAGAAGTAAAATTTTATGTATTTTAGAAATTCTGATAATGAAGACAAGCTATTCAACTAATTATCAATAATTGAAAATTGATAATTAGTTGAAACTATTTAGACTTTTTTTCAAACATTTCCTCCTGTTTCTGTAAGGTGATTGTCTATGATTGCCTTTAGTGGAAATTAAGGAGGGGAACATGTTTGTGGAAGCAGTAAATCCTCATTGAGGAACTAGGATAGCTCACTGGGTAAAGGGTTAGAAAATGTGCTGCTGAATCTAAATCTGGAAAAAGAAAAAAAAAATCCATCTGGAGCAGCTGAAAGACTTTGCAGAGACATGCAGAAACCACAGGAAGAAGAAGAGGGTCCGGCGCAGTGACGAGACGTTCACATCATGATAAATTACAGCACCGGTGCACATGTCCACACGTTACATCAACACACACCTCCCATGTCAAACAGGTCAGTGTCACCACTGAGGCATGTGACGGACGGGAAGGGGGAAGGCAGGGCCCGGCGTCCACAAACCCACAAACACTCCTCTGATATTCGGTGCCCTCATGCTTCTCTGCTTGTGTCACTGGGCCGCCTGTGCCCCAACTTTCCCTGCCGACATATTTGTCTCTGCATCAGTCAACTTCCGAGCAGCGTGGGACAGTTTATATGTCTGCTAAACTGGTGCTTCCACCTGACCCAGTGGACCCCTGTCATGTAATAAATTTATGTTTTAGGTATTTCAGACAGGCGACTTTCATCTTTAGAGAGCTGGCAGACAGGGGAGATGCTTTGCTTTTTGTTGGGGTTTTATATGATAGACCAACACAAAGTATGTGTGTGATCCAATAGTGTTCCCAGACCAAATCAGATATATTTGGTCTGATTTGGTCTGGGAACCAAATCAGACCCAAAGAGATTCTTTGGGTCTGCCAAAGAATCTCCATCCGGTGGAAATGCATGGAGAAGCCTCCAACTGAGGAAGTTCAGGAAGAATCCTGAGAAGAAGAACTAGCTCCTTTCCATGTGGTGGAACAGTGGCTCTTCTCCAACTCCCTCCACACGAAAGTCTCTTACCTATTAGTCTTTCAATAAATAATCTTTTTATATCATGATATATGACTGATAATATTTTTTATTGTACTAAAGTAAAAATAAAAATGTCTTATTTTCTTAATGAATCTTTTGGGATAAAGTAAGAGGAGTGGCTAACCTTCTTTCTAAAGCATGTACTAACTGAGCCAAAGTGTTACGAGTTTACAGAGTTCAGGTGTACAGGCAGCAAAAGAAATGTTCAGATCAGAAAAGTATGAGGACTCCCAGGTAGCCCCTTGATCAATTTTAAAGTTGATCTTCAGGCTTTACAGGAGGTCATCGCCTCCTGTTGCTGCCTGATTAGGGTACTGCTGCCTCATCATTATTTTTTGTTGATCTAAATATACACAAACACCATCGCCTGTTGTGGACTTGTGGACTATTTCCGACCCACAATGCACTCAATCTACAGGTCTGCTGACAGGGACAAATTTACACATCATGTCCGCTCCGTGATGATCCCAGTGAATCCACATAACAGAATGTCTCTGGTGGACTCTGCCTGTTTGTGTCTGACCTCTTGATCTTCATACAGTGTTAAAGGCAAACAATGTTTTTTCTATCTGGAACTCTGCTGTTAAAAGTGCACCTGCAGCTGGATTATAGCACCAACAAGGTGATTTACCCTGAGCTTCAAGCTGAAAACCTCATATTAAGCAGATGATCACAGATGATGCATCTGTCAGGTACTGTGTCAGATTTTTGCTGAATTTCTACTCTTTCTTAAAGACAAAACTTTCTGCTACTGTCCTAAAAAATTCTTGTGTCCCCCCTTCTTATTTTTTCTAATTTTAAGGACATATTGCACAATAGGCCACCATAGTGACTGAAAATCGGTAAACAATTACAAAAGAATAACTTGAAACCTTCAGGCAGTTTGGAGAACTATTGATCAAGAACACTTTAAAATGTTCTAAAAGTATATACACACGTGGAAAAAATTGTTGGTACCCCTCGGTTAATGAAAGAAAAACCCACAGTGGTCACAGAAATAACTTGAATCTGACAAAGGTAATAATGAATAAACATTCTATGAAAATGAACAAATGAAAGTCAGACATTGCTTTTCAAACATGCTTCAACAGAAAAAATAAACTCATGAAAAAGGCCTGGTCAAAAATGATGGTACCCTTAACTTAATATTTTGTTGCACAACCTTTTGAGGCAATCACTGCAATCAAACGATTCCTATAACTGTCAATGAGACTTCTGCACCTCTCAGCAGGTATTTTGGCCCACTCCTCATGAGCAAACTTCTCCAGTTGTCTCAGGTTTGAAGGGTGCCGTTTCCAGACGGCATGTTTCAGCTCCTTCCAAAGATGCTCAACAGGATTTAGGTCAGACTCATAGAAGGCCACTTCAGAATAGTCCAATGTTTTCCTCTTAGCCATTCTTGGGTGTATTTAGCTGTGTGTTTTGGGTCATTATCCTGTTACAAGATCCATGACCTGCGACTGAGATCAAGCTTTCTGACACTGGGGAGCACATTTTTCTCTAGAATCCCTTGATAGTCTCGAGATTTCATTATACCTTCACAGATTCAAGACACCCTGTGACAGATGCAGCAAAGCAGCCCCAGAACATAACCGAGCCTCCTCCATGTTTCACAGTAGGGACAGTGTTCTTTTGTTCATATGCTTCATTTTTCTGTCTGTGAACATAGAGCTGATGTGACTTGCCAAAAAGTTAAATTTTTGTCCCATCTGTCCATAGGACATTCTCCCAGAAGCTTTGTGGCTTGTCAACATGTAGTTTGGCAAATTCCAGTCTGGCTTTTTTATGATTTGTTTTCAACAATGGTGTTCTCCTTGGTCGTCTCCAATTAAGTCCAGTTTGCCTCAAACAACGTCGGATGGTGCGATCTGACACTGATGTTCCTTGATTTTGAAGTTTACCTTTAATCTCTTTAGAGGTTTTTCTGAGCTCTTTTGTTACCGTTCGTATTATCCGTCTCTTTGTTTTGTCATCAATTTTCCTCCTGTAGCCACATCCAGGGAGGTTGGCTGCAGTCCCATGGATCTTAAATTTCTGAATAATATGTGCAACTGTAGTCACAGGAACATGAAGCTGCTTGGAGATGGTCTTATAACGTTAACCTTTAACATGCTTGTCTATAATTTTCTTTCTAATCTCCTGAGACAACGTTTTCCTTTGCTTCCTCTGGTCCATGTTGAGTGTGGTACACACCATGTCACCAAACAGCACAGTGACTACCTGTAGCCCTATATATATAGGCCCACTGACTGATTACAAGAATGTAGACACCTGTGAAGCTAATTAATGGACACAACTTGATTTAACATGTCCCTTTGGTCACCTTATTTTTAGGGGTACCATCATTTTTGTCCAGGCTTGTTTCATGAGTTTATCTTTTAAAATAATTATGTTGAAGCATGTTTGAAAAGCAATGTCTGACTTTCATTTGCTCAATTTCATAAACTTTTTATTCCTTATTGCCTTTGTCAGATTCAAGTTATTTCTGTGACCATTGTGGGTTTTTCTTTCATTAACCGAGGGGTACCAACAATTTTGTCCACGTTTGTATCATTGGCTCAGGAAAGTGCAAAGAAATTAAAGGTGGCCTAAAATAAAAAATGTTGGTCAATTCTGCGTTTGAATGCCTATCGGCAACAAATATATTAATATATCAAGGTGTTCAATGACATCCACATAAGTGCGGACTGTGGAAAAACCACAGTGTTGACGTTATTGGACCTCAGCACAGCATTTGACACCATTGACCACAGTATATTGCTAGAGCGACTGGAAAACTCGGTTGTCCTCACTGGTACAGCACTTGACGGGTTTGAGCCTTACCTGAGGGATAGGGACTTCGTTGCGTCAATAGGTAACTTCACATCGGAGACCACAAAAATCACACGTGGGGTTCCTTAAGGTTCCATTTTAGGGCCCATCCGATTCAGTATCTACATGCTCCACCTAGCTGAGATTATAACAAACAACAAGATAATTTACCGTAACTATAAAGGCTACACACAGCTTTCGCTTACAATGTCAACAGGTGACTATAAAACCCATTAAACTGGAGGCTAGATGCATAGAACAAATCAATGTGTGGATGTGTCATAATTTTCTCCATTAAATAAAAGCAAAACTGAGGTAATAATGTTTGGACCAAAACAGGAGCCACAAAGAGTCAGCACACAGCTTCAGTTACTGCAGCTAGAAACCACAAATCAGGCCCTAATGATTGGCTGTTATTTCTACAGACAATAGCTGAAGTGTTCTTATTCGAAAGGGAATGTCCTCAGTAGAAGCCAAAAGCATATTGTCTGCAGCTTAATGAAGAAAAATAAGGAAACAAAGATGTTTTCAACACCTGGCATGCTGCAGAATCACTGTGAGCTGCAAGAAAATTTGTCAGGAGTTTGCTAATTGGCATGCAGAGCATTAATTACATCTGTTCATTACGGTATTGCCTTATCAATATTGTGGGGTACTGGTTATAATGCTTTGTTTAAAAGAACACCACTAAAAAAACAATTCTTTAACTTCAACAACTTTCTAAAAAAGAAGAAGGACAGCTCCTAGCCCTTGGTGTATATAAGATTAGATGCTATGGGGGTCCGGCATCATAGTAAATATGGGCATTAACTCCTTGTAGAATATTGTTGTTTGCCTCAAACCATTTTACCGATCTTAATTCAGGCACGTTGGTGTGCTGTATGTATCCCACTAATGCTGGTTGATGGATATTCCACACATATCAAAGATCATGCTGGGAACACTGTGCAGCCATCTAACGGTCGGATTTATGACCAATTATACCTAATTTGCAAGCTAAATACCTATATTTACATCTATTTTCTTGTGCTATTGTCAAATTAACAATCTCTATTTAATTTAGAATCTGCTTGACAGCAAAAAACACAAAAAACTAATTTTCACATAACTGTAAATAAATTCAGGCAGTAAGTAGCCTACTCTGTAGCAG
Organism: Crenichthys baileyi; assembly: GCA_036173005.1. Lineage (NCBI taxonomy): Eukaryota > Metazoa > Chordata > Actinopteri > Cyprinodontiformes > Goodeidae > Crenichthys > Crenichthys baileyi. The sequence goes on from JAHHUM010000952.1 coordinate 16,107, forward strand.
GTATGACCGAGGCTGTTTAGGGACTACATGTTACGTGAACAGAATTCTGTTCACTGATTGGCCATGGGGTCAGGAGAAATGAGAAGGTTTGTGCTGAGGTAGTGTAGGGAAAAGTTAATAAAACTCAGGAGCAACTACAATAATATTAATGGCTAGAGCAGGTCAAAATGAAATATAATTTTACTATTTACAAATCATAAACCATGCCTGAAGGCTGAAAGAAAAGAAAAAAGGACACCATGCTAGCTTTCTGAATTACACGCATGTAGCGGGTGCTGTATTTAATAACATCTTAAACCAGCCGAACACGTAAAATAAGCTGTCCAGACACACGCAAAACAATACCACTATGAAACAACATGTTTGGTTCGGGGGGAGCAGGCCGAGAGCAGGTGCCCATAATCAGATTATCTGCATCAGGTCAAACTGGAGGAAAACCCTGGTGAATCCGCGGGGCACAAATATCCAATATCCAACAAAAAACATCATTTAACATCATGCCCAGTGTTAGAATCACCAACTGAAGAAAAATGGTTTCAATGTTAAAAAAACAGAGCATGGTGAGTATGGCACCATTAGCAAAGACAGACAAGAATTTAAGTAGATGAGCCAGTTTAAAACACTCACTACCTGGTTTTATCAGGAGAACCTAGTGACCCCAAAATGTCAACTGTAGCATGTCTCAAACTGAAGTTATTGGAGAGATATGCAGCAGGTGGGTGCCTGGGAAAAGTGGCCTCATTGTGGTAGGAACGAGGAAACACTGCCTTCGACGGTATTAGTAAGCTTTGCAAAACAAGGACAATGGACTTAATTAGAGAATTATCTATGAAGCCTCAGATGTATTTTTTTAGATGCAGCATAGTTTAGCTGGAATTTCAATTTTCTGCATAAATCTAGCAGGAAATTGTCATGTAGTGGTCAAGTGACTGGAGAGGCTGGTTTTAAAATGAAGATCCAACTACCTGTTCTCTGCTCAGACATCATTTCCATTCATTCATCTCCTGTTCTCTCAAGTCAGCCTTGTTTCGCCTCTGCTACCGTAAGAGCTCTGTTCCTCTTGCTGCTCATGCTTGTTTGCTGGTTTATCTGTAACACAGATTCCCTCAGGAATCCACTATAAGCGCTCCAGATGTTACTAAAGCAAACTGTTTGTGTTCTAGCCCACTACTGGCAAATGTAGGGTCTAGCCAGTTCACAACACTGGCAGATCTTTCTTAGAAATCCATGCGTCTTTCCCTGCACTCACAGAAAAAGCCAAAAGCAAACAATGTTATTTATTTAATTGATTTTTTATGGCGCTCGTGGCCTTTATTCACAGTAATCTCACAATGACAACCAGTAACCATTTCCTATATTTAGCAATAGCATTGCTAAATATAAGAAATTATATGTTCTCTTTACTTTTACTAAATATTTCTCATAAATGTGTTTAAATTGCTCAGTTTCTTAGGAAGTGCAGCTAGTAGCCATTAGTTTGAAGTTCAGCTTTCAAAAATATCCACATTGTACTACTACCAGGTGACCGAACTTTATTGTACTTTCAGTCAAAGTACGTATGGCTTTTCTTATTGCTTCTAGTTTTTAAAAAAAAATCTTTAAAAAAACCCTCTCATGCCATTTGTCATGTGCAATCATTATTTAGTAAGCTTTATTTATTTGCAACATGGTGTGCACCAAAAACACACACAAAATGTGCTGCAATTACAAAGAAAAGCATTTGAAAACCTGTGTTTTCAACTAGGTTTTCTAAATTGTGCCCATCATTGCAAATTTCTGTATCAAACAAATTGTTTTGCAGCCTGGTTGCTGTTCCTCATTTGTCATTCAGGAACTGAGCCTGATGACACTAAAGGTGGTTGGATTACTTTAGTGCACATTCTGCTGCTGAGGCCCGGTCCTTCACTCCTTTTGAAGTACATCTCCATGACAGCCACGGCATACAGTTTTCTTAGAGGCCAGGGCAAGCATGTTGTTCCCCCTGAAATCCCACCTCCTCTTCTCTCAGCGACTCCTCTACTCTCCCTGTCATGAAAGTCAAGCCAGCGTTATCAGTCACAGAAATGACCGGAGCGCCAAGGCACTCTTTCACTCTTGGCTCGACTTCCTTGCTAAAACTGAAAAAGATATCCTACTCATGTACAGCTGGCAGCCGTCCACTCCAAACTCCCAACACCACCGGAGACACACACTGACGTGCTTATAAAGATAAACAGTCACAATTTAACAAATAACAGAGATAAAAAAAAAACACCAAATATATCAAAAACATGAAATACACATAAAAACACGATTACATCAGATAAAAACATTAAAATATGAGACTTAATCATATAAAAAGGAAGAAACTTTAAAATGACAAATTTAAGCAAATAGAAAAATGAATTAATATTTGGCCTTTATGTGTAAGCTACAGTATACAGTAAAGTTTTCATTCCAGATTTGAAGGAGCCAACAGTTTCTGCATATCTCAGGTTTTCAGGCAGTTGGTTCCAGATCCTAGGAGCATATGAACTGAATGCTGCCTTTCTGTGTATATTTCTGGGCCTGGGAACACTGAGCAATTCTGAAACACATTCAGGCCAGAGATCTTTGAGTGCCGTATAGACCATCAACAAGATTTTAAAATGACTCCAGGAGGAGTGAATGCTGCAAGTCACTGACTTGATGCAATTTGCTGGGTTTCCTTAGAAACCCTTTAACCAATTTTTTTCTGGTAACATTTTCATAACTGTAACTGTTTTCGGTCACAGCTAATGAAAACACGACATTTAAGATTAGAATATTATCAGATCAATAAAAAAACATTTTTTCTTTTACAGAAATGGGGGCTTAATGAAAAGTGTGTATAACACCTGCTTAAAAGTTATTTTCAAAAGATACTTTTAATCTGACAAACGAGCCTCATCGGAATGCATATTTAATTTACTGAATATGACTGTATTGGACACACTGATTGTATGACTGTAGATAGTGACAGAAATATAAAGTTGTATGTAATCAGCATAGGTAATTACGCTGATTTAGTTCTCCAGAATCTGAGCTGGTGGGATCATATACTGAAAATGCCCAGAGGGTCTGAGAATGCAGCCTTGATGTATCCCACAATATGATTTTTGCTTGCTGTGTTTATAATTGCGAAATGATACAAAGTAGTTTAATTCTGTGAAAAAAGATCTGAACTAGTTTAACACAGTACCAGATAATCCTGCCCAGTTTTCTAAGGAGATTAGTTCAACTGTACTAAAACAAAATAGAAACACACATGCCCCCAGGTTAGTTTATTCTTTTGAAAACATTTTAGATTCTAGCTGCAGTGGATCTAAATGTTCATCAGTCCAAGGCATGTAGCTGTACAAGTTAACAAACTATGGCATTTTCCATTTATTGCATGTGAAAAGCCAACCATTACTGGAATGCTCAGTTTGGTACCTGTGTACGCGTTGAGGTGCAGCAAGCTCTGGGTGAGGTTGTAGTTCATTCATCAGCTGTAAAAATAACATTTCATGCTGTCTGGGTTAGGTATGTCTGGCATTCAGCTGCACACAGATAATATTTTTCCTGCTTGTATTCAGGAGCAAAAACCGAGAAACACAGAAATAACATTTAGATGATTTAAGCAAGGAGTTGGCCTTAAATGACTCAAAAGAACTTTTTAAAATCTTTTAATTTGAGCTTTGAGCAAACGTGCTGGACCAGGGCTGGTCAGATGTTCTTAGATGTTTTTTAGAAGATGTCTAATCATGGCTACATTTGTTGGCAGAGACATATAACACTTACAGATTTCTTAATTTTTTCCCTTTTCTCACATTTAAATGTTTCAGATTATCAACAAATTTTCATATCAGACAAAGCTAACCTGAGTAAATACAAAAAGTAGTTTTCAAACGACAGTTTAACTTATCACCCCTTTGTTAAATCATGAATTAATTCTGATTAAACACTTTTCTTTTAGGTAAAACACTTAGTTCACTGACAACATGAAGTAGGCTTAAAGATCTCTTAAAACAATGTATCTTGCTCCAAGCTAAATAAAATTTAAAAACATACCACAAACAAAATAATCTATAAATCTGGAAAGGTTTACAAAGCCGTTTCTTTGCAAGAACCAATGTGACAGCATTTATCTACCAATTGAATACACTTCAAACAAGGATGCATTGGATCTCATAGCCTACTTCATGTTGTCATGTAGGTTCTGCTTGGGTGACCACTTGATTTTACAGGTCAGAATGTAATCAGGACTGGGTGTGGTGGGTGAATCTGAACCATTTGGGACACCAAAGCAAAAACAGAAGTAATCTGTAAGGGGCAAGTCATTTTACACATCAGTGAAGGCCAGCTTTGCAAACATCACAACTTCAGGTTTTTCATATTGTTTCCATATTATTCTACAATGTAATCAGGTGCATCATAATTTATTTAAAAAAAATCTAATTTATGTACATCTGGCAGGGTACAGAAAAATCATCCCATGTGTGGGGTTGCTTCTTCTACAGAGGAGTGGGCTTTCTCCTAATTCTGCCAAAGAACAGTGCCATGATCAAAAAGTCCTCTAAGAGCAACTTTTCCCAACAATAGACACAATTTGATGATGATCATGGTATTTCTGGCATGATGGAGGACTGTGTCATAGGGGCAAAGGTGGCTTTTTAATTTTAAACCTATGGTGACATATTTGGGGTTTGAGGAGGAGCAAAGTGGCAACAGGAGCAGGAGTTTGGTGGATGGATATATTTTAATGTGAAATGATGAATTTACAGGAAACGAAGGAAACATAGGAACCAGGGAGACAGTGATGACAACAGCGTGGACCACAGGGACTACAACAGACAACCCCACATCGAAGGGACAGAAAACAGGAGAAGTAAATACACCTAAGGTAGAAGGAGTTACATGGAAAACAGGTGGGTGCAATTAAAAAGAACAGGTGCAGCTCATATATGGTCAGGAAACCGCTTAGATTCTAGCCCCACTGTGAATCTGTTGTCAGTTCTCTAAAACTGGAAGTGGAGAAACAGAAGTCCAGAGATCGGGTCACAGCAGTCAGGATTTGGTCCAGGAGTTGATCCAGCGTAGGAAAGAATTGCAAAAGTTACAAGAAGTTACATGAAGAACAATTAATGCAGGAAATATCGACCCTCTACTTACAGTTGATGTATTTGCAAATAAAAGTCATTCAGATGTGTCACATATGTTTCTCATGATTCCATAGAAAGATGTAAAAAGCTAATAATTCTAACCTCATAAAACACATTTGTGTACAGTTGGCCATGACGGTACCTTTAATCATTAAAACTGTTATGAGTCAAGCTGAGCTGATGAAAATAGACATGTCAGACTTGGACTGTATATGGTGCTGTCTGTGTGTTTTAACATGTCTGTGTGATCGGATGCGAAAGGTCTAAGAGAAGATTTATGGCGGTCCTATGGGTGGGCCAGATGCAGAGGTGGGTAATGACTTTAGTGAAGATCAGCCCGGCTGTTTCCTGTGAGGAAAAATGGATTTATCTTTGGGCCTAAAAGACATGACCACCCAGGGAACAGATGTTTCAGCCACTAACTTGAATTTTTCCAGAGCTTCTTTTGTGCTTGGCTTCAGTTTGGAAAATATTAACTCATAATAAACTTTTAGATTCAGATTGATGTCAGGAAACTGCTGTTCACCCTGCAGTCTTTGTAACCTGACTGTAGCCTCACATTCCAGGTTACCAGTCTGGATCCATTGGCATGGTGTTGTAAAAACCCCAGTCATGTTCCCCAGGGGAAACCAAAATGGAACCTGATAAATTCTACAATCCAGACAAAATGTAGCTTCACGTTGTTCTGTGATTGGTGTGAAGGATAATCTGCATGCAGCTGGAACATTTCTTGGACCACTGTAGCATGCTGTGGTGGTTGGTAACACACCCATGCAGCAGATGATTTCTCATCCATAATTAGTAAGACCAGACCACATACTTTGAGTTATTGATGTTCACAGTTTGCACCACCCTGTGTACATGGACACAGAAATCATAAATCAAATTTTAGATAAGGGTGAAAAACTGATCTTTGGAAAAAAATCTAATTAATTGCGTTTCTTTATGTGCTACGAATTGAAACCAAATGTCATATCAATGTACTTTAGGAGATTAACAGATTCAATTCAATTCAATTCAATTCAGTTTATTTATATAGCGCCAATTCACAACACATGATGTCTCAAGGCACTTCACAAAAGTCAGGTACATTCATTCCAATTAGTCCTAATCATTGAACAGTGCAGTCAGATTCAGTTATTTATTCAAATTGGATAAAAAGTTTTTCTCTCTAAGGAAACCCAGCAGATTGCATCCAGTCAGTGACTTGCAGCATTCCCTCCTCCCGGATGAACATGTAGAGACAGTGGACAGTCACTGGCGTTGACTTTGCAGCAATCCCTCATACTGAGCATGCATGTAGCGACAGTGGAGAGGAAAAACTCCCTTTTAACAGGAAGAAACCTCCAGCAGAACCAGGCTCAGTGTGAGCGGCCATCTGCCACGACCGACTGGGGGTTAGAGAGAACAGGGCAGAGACACAAAGAGAACAAAGAAGCACTGATCCAGGAGTACTTTCTATAGGAAGGAAAAGTAAATGTTAATGGATGTAGCTCCTTTAGTCGTTTCACCTAGAAAGAAAGAACAGATAAACTCTGAGCCAGTTTTCAAGGTTAGACTCTAAAAGAGAGCACATATAATTAGCTACAGCCAAAGATCAGTCAATTGCCATGTCTAGGAGAGAGAAAGGGTTAAACACTAAAAGACAGGGCCATGTGGATCATCGGTAGAGGGTGAGTATTAAGTTGTTGCCAGCAGAAGCTCGGACGATACCCCTCTCCAGAAAGGTGTCACAGGTAGACACAGTGCCAGGCCATGTGTAGCTTCTAGGAAGAGAAAAGAGAGAACAAAGTTAAAAGCTGAAATAGCAGCAAATAATGCAAAATTGGAGAGTGGTGTGAGAATGTAGCGAAGAGGGTGAAAGTGGTCATTATGTCCTCCAGCAGCCTAAGCCTATAGCAGCATAACTACACAGATAGTTTCAGTTCGGATTATTTAGTTAAACGGCGTTTATTTTCAACAATGTCATCTCAAGGCACCCCACAAAGGGTCCCACTGATGGTCATTGTTATACTAAAAACCACAAGGATTGGGATACCTCTCTCTGTCAGACTGATTATAACCACTGGGAAAGAGAAGGGGTCATACAGGTAGCAGAAATGGAGGGTGTGTTTGCACCTCAACCATAACTGAGCCGGTTTAGACTAAACCTCACTCCCTCAGGAAGGCTCCCTCCCTGATAAACTAAGCCACTCTAACTATAAGCTTTATCAAAAAGGAAAGTTTTAAGCCTAGCCTTAAAAGTAGACAGGGTGTCCGCCTCATGGACTAAAAATGGGAGCTGGTTCCACAGGAGAGGAGCCTGATAACTAAAGGATCTGCCTCCCATTCTACTTCTAGAGACTCTAGGAACCACCAGTAAACCTGCAGTCTGAGAACGAAGTGCCCTGTTAGGAACATATGGAACAATGAGATCTCTGATGTATGATGGAGCTACATCATTAAGGGCTTTATATGTGAGGTGGAGAATTTTAAATTCTATTCTGGATTTAACAGGGAGCCAATGAAGGGAAGCTAAAATAGGAGAAATATGATCTCTCTTTTAATTTTCATCAGAACTCTTGCTGCAGCATTTTGAATCAGCTGAAGGCTTTTAACTGCATTTTGTGGACATCCTGATAGTAAAGAATTACAATAGTCCAGCCTTGAAGTAACAAATGCATGGACTAGTTTTTCAGCGTCACTCCTGGACAGGATATTTCTAATTTTGGCAATGTTCCGGAGGTGAAAGAAGGAAATTCTAGAAACCTGTTTAATATGGGATTTAAATGACATGTCCTGGTCAAAAGTAACACCAAGGTTTATTACTTTATTACCGGAGGTCAATTTAATGCCATCCAGGTTAAGTGATTGACTAAGCAGTTTCTTTTTTAAAGACTCCAGGCCAAAGACGACAACTTCTGTCTTGTCTGAAGTTAGAAGCAAAAAATTTAAAGTCATCCAAGTTTTTATGTCTTCAAGACATGCTTGTAGTCTATCTAACTGGTTGGGTTCATCAGGATTTATGGATAAGTAAAGCTGAGTATCATCAGCGTAACAGTGAAGATTTATCCTATGCTGCCTGATAATTTGACCTATTGGAAGCATATATATAGTAAAGAGAATTGGCCCAAGTACTGAACCCTGTGGTACTCCACAATTAACCCTGGAGTTTAAAGATGATTTATCATTTACATGAACAAACTACAATCTGTCAGACAGATAAGATTTAAACCAGCCTAGCGCTGTTCCCCTGATCCCTACAGCATATTCCTGCCTTTTTAAGAAAATATTGTGATCGACTGTATCAAATGCAGCACTGAGTCCATTATCTGAGGCCATGTGACTTTCAGCAGAGCTGTTTCAGTGCTATGATGAGCTCTGAAGCCTGACTGAAACTCTTCAAACAGGTCATTGCTGTGTAAATGCTCACACATTTGATTGACTACTATTTTCTCAAGAATTTTAGATAAGAATGGAAGATTGGATATAGGTAATTTTTCAAGTCATCTTGATCAAGCGAAGGTTTCTTAAGTAAAGGTTTAATTACAGCTACCTTAAAAGCCTGTGGTACATATCCATTTACTAAAGATAGATTAATTATATCTAAAATGGGGCTGGTAATCAGAGGGAGCACTTCCTTAAATAATTTGGTTGAGATTGGGTCTAACATACAAGTTGAAGGTTTAGATGAAGCTAATATTTCTGATAACTCAGGAAGCTCCACAGGATCAAGCAGTCCAAACACAGATCAGGTTCTACATTTTTCCAATGTGTCTCAATTGCTGAGGATGAAGTAATCATCTTCAGAGAGTATGTAAAAGATTTTATTTTTAATACAAATCAAATTTTATTTGAGAAGAATTCCATAAAGTCATGACACCGCAGAGCTAAGGGAATGGATGGCTCAACAGAGCTATGACTCTGTGTAAGTTTAGCAACTGTACTAAAAGAGAAATCTAAGATTATTCTTGTTGCCTTCTATTAATGATGAGAAATAAAACTGTTCTGGCTTGGCGAAGTGTCTTTTTATACAACAGTAGGCTATTTTCCAAGATTAAGTAGGCAATCCTCTAGGTGTGTAGAGCCGCCATTTTCCTCCAATTTTCTAACATTATGCTTTAAGTACGCAGATCTACATTAACCAAGGAGCCTGCCTCCTATGAATAATTACCTTCTTTTTCAAGGGGGCTGCATTGTCTAATGCCACGCAATGATGAAGTAACACTATGAACAAGAGAAATCACATTTGTGAAGGGGCAGAAACAGAATATTGCCCTCACTGTGTCTTTTCAGTGATAATGAGGAGATTAAAAGTGAACAGATTCTTTAAAGGTTGTTACAGCATCATCTGATAATGATCTACTATAATGAAATTTCTTTCAGGTGTGGAATACTTGGTTAATTTAAACTCAAAGGTTATTAAGAAATGGTCAGACAGGACAGGGTATGAGAATATATTGTTATGTCTTTACAATCAATGCCATATGTCAGCACAAGGTTCAGAGAATGAAGACAAAGGTGGTAGAGTTGTTAATGTTTTGAGCAAGCCAGTTGAGTCTAAGATAGCATTAAAGGCTTTATTAGGCTATCACTTTAAGTGTCAACATGAATGTTAATAAATCCCCCACTATAAAGAACCTTATCTGTTATTTAACAACTAAATCAGATATAAAGGTCTGAAAAACTGATCTAAAATTGAGAGTAAGGGCCTGGTGGACGGTACAAAACACAAACAGAAGTGGTTTTAGTGCTTTGCAATTTGGATAAGGAAAAATCTAAGGAATAAATATTCAAAAGAGTTGTAGCTATTGATTGGTCTGGGGACTAATCAATAAATCGGACTGAAAGATGGTTGCTACTCCTCCTACTAATTTAAATAATTAGTAGGAGTTGACTCATTTATAGTAACATAATCCTCTTGCTGCAGCCAGGTTTCTGTTAGGCAAAATAAATCAATCTGATTGTCAGAAATCAGGTCACTAACTAGCAATGTCTTTGAAGAGAGAGATCTTATGTTCAGTAAGTCACATTTAATTGTTTTATTTTTCTTTTTAGTCTGAGTTGTGTTTTATTTTATGAGGATTTTCCTGATTTCCCCCTTTTAGAAAATTTTTTTTAATCTATTCAATTTTGGCCGTGGGCGAGACACTGTCTTAATAGGGTAATGGGTGGGTAGCAGTACAGAAGCTGCAGAGAGGAGTATTAAACTACGACCCTGCTTCCTGGTCTGAACCCTGGGTTGTCAGATTTTTGGAGAACTAATAAATTCGGCCAGATACCTAGAAAGAAGAGCTGCTCCATCCAAAGTGGAATGGATGCCGTCTCTCCGGATCAGACCAGGTTTTCCCCAAAATGTTCGCCAATTATCAATGTAGCCCACATTGTTTTCTGGACACCACCTATACAGCCAGCGGTTGAATGACAGCATGCGGCTAAACATGTCGTCACTGGTTAAATCGGGGAGGGGACCAGAGAAAATTATGGAGTCCGACATTGTTTTGGCAAACTTACACACCGAAGCAACACTAACTTTGGTGACCTCCGATTGACGTAACCGGGTGTCATTACCGCCAGGGTGAATAACAATCTTACTGTATTTACGCTTATCCTAGCCAGCAGTTTCAGGTATGATTTGATGTCGCCCGTTCCGGCCCCTGGCAGACATTTGACTATAGTCGCTGGTGTCTTTAGTGTCACGTTTCTGACTATTGAGATACCAATTACCAGAGCTGGCTTCTCAGCGGGTGTGTCACTGAGCGGGGAAAATCTGTTAGAAACGCAGAAGGGGGTTGGTGGTGACCTGTGGGCTGGGATCTAGGACTATGCTTTCTACGTACCGTCACCCAGCCGGCCTGAGATCCCGGCAGCGCGGGCTCTGCTGGAGGACTGCTACGGGGAGCTACCCTCGGTGGCTCCGCGCTGGCTAAGGGGCCTCGGCTATCTGCTGGTTTTTCAACAGCGCAGAACCGGGCCTCCAAATCCGACACCCTCGCCTCCAAAGCTACAAAAATGCTACATTTATTACACAAACCATTATCAATAAAGGAGGCAGAGGAGTAACAAATACTACCTGCACTACATTTCCACTGTCTATCTGAAGAAATAATTACCATTACTTATTATTAACATTGCTTTTATTACTATTGCTACTATTACTGTTGTTGTTGCTGTTATTGTTTTGTATTCAAATACACCAAGCCCACCTGTGTGCAATCTAAGTGTCACATGATCTGTTAGTATAAACACACATTTTCTGAAAGGCCCAAGAGGCTGCAACACCCAACACCACTAAGCAAGAGACATCACACCATAAAGACTGAGCAGCTCTCCAAACAAGTCAGGAACAAAGTTGTTGAGAAGTACAAGCCAGGATGGGGTTATAAAAGAATACCCAAATCTTTGATGTTCCCCTAGAGCACCATCGAATCCTTCTTCAAATGGAAAGCACAACAAACATGCCAAGAGAGGACCACCCACGAAAACTCACAGACTGGGAAAGGAGGGCATTAATCAGAGAGGCAGCACAGAGACCATAGGTAACCCTGAATGAGTTGCAGAGTTCTACAGCAGAGATTGGAGTATCTGTCCGAAGAACCACAATAAATCCACTAGAAAAAAAGACATTACTTTGTGTTATAAATAAGAAGGCACATTTGAGTTTGCCAAAAGTCATGTGGGCGACTACCCAAATGTATGTAGGTGCTTTGGTCAGATGAGACTGAAATGAAACTTTTCAGCTACAAAGGAAAATGCTATGTCTGGCGCAAACCCCATTACCCCAAGAACACCATCCCCCACTGAAACATGGTGGTGGCAACATCATGCTGTGGGTAGGTTTTTCAGCAACAGGGACTGTTAAACTGGTCCAAGTCAAGGGAAAGATGGATGGTACTAAATACAGGGATATCTTTGAGCAAAACCTGTGTCAGTCTGCCTGTGATTTGAGACTGGGGCAGAGGTTCACCTTACAGCAGGACAGTGATTTGAAGCATACTAAAGTAACACTCGAGTGATTTAAATGTGTTTGAATGGCCTAGTCAAAACCCAGACCTCAATCCAATTGAGAATCTGTGGTTAGACTTGAAGATCGCTGTTCGCAAGCAAAAACCATCCAACATGAAGGCAAAAATCCCAAGCTCATAGAGACTTTTTGGTGCAAAAGGTGGTTCTATGAAATACTGATCACCACCCTGGATCACCAGTGACCTGAAGGACCTGCTAAGAAAGAATAAAAAGTCTTCAAGAAGGGAGAGAGGAAATTATTGAAGAGTATACAGAAGCAACTCAAAATCAAGATAAGAGACTGCAAGAGCTGTACACATGGAGAAGCTGGAGAGCAAGCTCCAGCAGAACAATATCAGAGATGTGTGGTTAGGGATGAAGAAGATCAAAGGCTTCAAGCAGAAGGAGGAACAAATAGATAGAAGTCTGGACAGAGATAATGAACTGAACCCATTCTTTAGTAGATTTAGTTCAGCAAAAAGTTCAACATCCTCCTCATCTGCCCCCAGCTAAACCCACCCTCCTTTGACCCAAAGCTTTCCTGTCACACCTCAAATGATTTATCTTTCACCTCGGCCATGGACCCTTCTGCTTCTACTGATGCTGATGCTCCCTTTGCCTGGTGTCAGCCCCAGCAGCACCTCTACTATGTATCTGTTGCCCTGACATCCCACTTCATGAAGGTCCCAGAGAGACTCCTGTTGGGCCATCTGAATAAGTAAACAAGCACATTTTAGGACTCCCTGCAGTTTGCTTATCGCCATGCCATAAAGTTGGAGTTGACTTTAACAAACCCACTGTCATCCGAACAAAGCAGGTAGAATTGTGAGGATCATGTTCTTTGATTTCTCCAGTGTATTTAACACAATTCAGCCTTATTTGCTTTGTCAGAAACTCCAGAAGACTCAGGTGGAGGCCCCTTAAACCCAATCTCCGGGATAAAAAGGACTACCCCCCAAACAGCCCACAAACAGACGGGAAGGTTTGTGTGTCTAACCAGGTAGTCAGCAGAAACAGGACCCCACACTGGGGACGTACTCTCCCAAAATCCTTTTTCCCCTCGGGTACACCTTCAAAACTTCCGTACAAGCCCGGACTCCTGACATCTGCAAAAAATACTGGGATGATTCTGAAAGCCAAAAAGAGGCCCAAAAAGCTGAGTACAAGGGGGGGGTGGCCCCCAACTTGGGTGGAAATTTGGGGAAAACCCAAAAACCCCCAAAATTTTTAAATTTGTCAAACAAAAAAAAAGGAGATGATAGATTTCAGGAAAAAACAAAATAAAATTCTATTCCCCCCGGAAAAACCGACGGGGTTGGAGACCAAACAGTGAAAAAAAGCGAAAAGAGCAGATGTTTTTTGGAGAAGCTTAGGCCCTTTTCCCTTGTTTTTCCCAGAAAGGTGCGGGCATATCTTCTATAATCTGTTGTGGAGGGGTGTGATTTTCTTTTTTCATCCCTGCGGGATAGCAGCACCCGGGACCCGGGAAAACTTAAAAGCTCACAAGTTAAAACGAAGGCTGGCTCTGTTCTAAAGATTTTCTCTGGGGAATATTTAGAGATAATTGGGGAAAAGGGATGGTTTTCGTTATAAAAGGGAAAAACCCATTAGGGAAAACCCCAAAGAGCACCTTTTTCATCAGACTTTTTTGGACCAGCTTCCCTGTCTTTAAGAAACGCTTCTCCACAGCATGATGCTGCCACTAACTTTAATGCACAGGGGGGGGATTTTTGTTACCAGGGGAGTGTATGCAGGGAAAAGTTTTAAATCACATAAAATTTTGGGGAAAAGTTTGAATTCTTTTTTCTCATCTAACCAGAGCACCTCCTCCTACATCTTGGCTTTGCTCTCTACATGGTTTTTGGCAAACTGCAAATCAGAGCTTGGGATATTGTTTTATAATGTAACCCTGCTTCAAACTTCTCCCCAACTTTCTCCCTGACCTGTCTGCTAAACTCCTTGGTCTCCATGATGCTGTTTGGTCTCCGATGTTCTCTAACAAACCTCTGAGGCCTTCAAAGAACAGCTGGATTTATACTGAGGTAAATTACACACAAGTTGATTATCTCCTACTAATAGGTCTAAAGGATTTTTATTTTCCCCGGGTTTTTTAAATTTTAAGGGTACAAAGAAAAGGGGGTCAAAATTTTCTGAACCCAAAACCATACTTTTTCGTTTTATTTTTATTTTCTTATTCAGGGACCCTTTTCCCTTTACACTTTAAAAATTTTGGCCCCCACGTGGGGCCCCCGTAGGGGGGCATTAAAATTTACAGAGAAAATCCCAAAGGGAAAAAAGATCTTTTCCAAAAACCAAAGGGTTGGTAAATGAAATTAAAAGTGGGGTCAGGGGTTTCCCATTTCCGCTCCAGTTAAACTGAATATCAGTCTGCTACTCTCTGTATGCACATTTTAAATATGTGCCTACTTCTGATTATCAGTTTCTATGGCAAGTTTTGTACGGTGGAAAAAAATTACTTACCATGTATGATCCAGGGATTGAATGTCTGCTGTGTCAAACACTGTGATAATAACTGGACAAAATCAATAAGATCCAGTTAGATGATATGAGGCAAAACCTGCAGCATCACTTTCCGGGCTTTTAGCGGGTTTAATTGAAAAATGGGGTATGCAAAAAAATCTTACCCTGAGCGCCTCTATGGGTAGGGCAGATGAAAATCCCATTTAAATTTTTTTCCTCCCCCAGCTGTATCCCAGTAAAAAAAAAGGAAATTACGATCAACACGAGCGAAAATTTTAAAGGGGGTGGATTTTTTTAATAATACATACTCACATCTGAAGGGAGAAAGGTACTCCAGATATATCAAACCTCCAATCTCCAAAAACCACTCTATTTTTGGCTTTTTTAGTCTCTTTTAAAGACTCTTTTTCAAAAAACTTAAAAAAACACCCTTTTTTAATCTTTGGTTTTATAAAAGGACTTTAAGGCAAAAACCCCTTCCTTTTTTCCACTAGCATTCAGATTTTCAAAGACATCAGATATGTCAGAGTAAATAGCAAGGTTTTCTAGCTCAAAGCTGGTCAAAATAACTGAAATTCCAATATGATCAACACTAAACAAAAGATTTTTTAGCATATCAATTTGCATTAAAATGAATATAAACTGAGTTATTTTCATCTCCCCGAGTTGGCACACAATTTCGTCCAACCAAATGATAACGGGAAAAAAACCCCAAAATAGCTTCCCCAAAAATGTTTTGTTCAGTGGTAAAAAATTAGGGTGAAATAATAAAACCCGGTATTTGGGAAAGAACATGTTATTTTCATACTGCCCCATGTCAGTGTGAGAAATGAAGGGGATTTCATTAAGAAGTTAATTTTTATTTTATAAGAATTTTTGTTTTTAAAACTTTTACTTTTGACACTTACTTTGCGGCACTTACTTTGACACCCAGAAATTTTTGGGGAAAAGAGTTTTTACAAAAAAACTGGACAAAAAACCCCCCTTTAAATGTCCCTTTAAATATATTTAATGATCACCAAGGGAAAAATTTGGGCCCCAAAAAAACCACAAAAAATGGTTTTCGGGCTGCTGGGGTAAAAGCCTTTTTCAGGCCAAACCTCATTTATACTGTTAGGAAACTGCTTTGGCAAAATTTCCTTTTCCAAATGGGTCAAAGGCACATTCTTCCCCTTATCAACCCTTTAAAAACCCCCACATTGGGTTTACATGAAAATAAAAATTTTTGCTGGGAAAAAATGCTAACCCATTGGTTTTTTCACTAAATTAGGTATTTAAAATATTATCATACTCAAAATCAGAAACAGAATTGACTATACTTATTTAACAAAGAAAGACGGGTTAGGAAATACTTATGTTATTGTTTCGTGACCAAAGATATCAGGGCAACGGGCTTGTAAGTCCTTTAATCCTGTGACAGACGGCAGGACATTTGAAAAAGGAAGAAACCTCCCACAAACGCCCGAGACCCTGTTTAAAGATTGAAAGAAAAATGGGGGGCCCCTTGGTTTAAAAAAAACTCTCAGGCAGCAGGGTACAAAATTGTTTAAAAAACATGGGAAATTTCCTGTCCTTCAGATGATGAAAAAAACTGACCACAATTTTCCCCCTCACAGAATTTTTTTTTTATTGCGCAGAGGGGAGGGGGTTATAGATAGAGAGTTGATGCTGGCTGCTGAGGGTAATCCTGTTATGTGAATAAATGGGTGGGAAGTGTGAATAGCTGTTTTTCAAACCTGCAGAAGGAGCTGTTGAGGTCGTAAGTCAGGTGGGGGTTATCACAGTGTAGGGGGAGGGGGTTTCCCGTTTGTTTTTAAATTTTGGGAGGGCCCGCAGGGCCCCTTCAAAATAACACAAAAAACCCTTTTTTCTGAGAGGGCTGAAACTTCCCTTTTTTTTAGCTGTTTTGATCTCCTTTGGGGAGTTGGGTTTCCTTTTCCCGCCCTTTTACCCCGGGGTTCGTCCCCCCCGCCAGGGGGGGTTTGGGAAAAATGGTTTTTTGTTTTTATGTGCCAAAAAATTTTAGTAAAACACACAGTCCTTAAAAAACTGATTTATAATATCACAGTGTCAGTGAGTTGGTTCTCCTGCTTTGACTCCCCTAAGTTGGTATATAATAAGATTGTTAGGAATAACCTTGCTTACTATTACTTACAGATGAGCTTTCACACAGACCAGAATGATAAAGTATGAATGCCAGTGTTTGCACTTTTCTTAGAACAGGATAATAATCCTCAGTGACCTACAGTTTGACATGAAGTTTAGTGCTGTAAGAATTATGATTATTGATTAATTAATATTTATCGAGAATTATAATTTAAAAGATTAATTTCTTCATTACTTACGAATCGAAATCAGAGATGTCAAATTATTAAATTCTGAGTAATAATTGATAACTATTACTAGATGTCACTGTTTAATCAACTGTTTCACCGAAGGTGGGGGATCTTTGACCTTATTTTGACAGACAAATCACTCTTGCTCAAAATAAACACAAACGCTTTCTTTTTATCTACGTGAATATTTATTAAATCAACAGCCCTGATACTCCTCGCTATTCTGATTCAATAATCCTCACCTAATGAAGCATGCAAAAATTCTACACAAAAGGGGTAAAATAACTAACTAAACAAGATAAAACAACATTGAGTGTGTATGAAGTCAAACCAGCAGTTATGGTAAAACAATAGAAAATATGGTACTGAGCAAAGCTTTGGGAGCGCCCTCCACCAGGCTGCAGTCATAAAACCCCCAAAGTTGGAGCTCAGTGAAACACAAAGGGTCATAAAACTTTTAGGCGGCAACCAGTGGAAAAACACGAAGAGTGAAGCAAAGAAATAGTGAGTATTCCACCATGAGGTTCTAGCAGTCCAACTTTAAGTCCGCCTGAGTCTGCGCTCAGGTGTTCAAACACAGTGAGACACGCACAGCTTCAAAGCGCGGCAGCTTAAGAGTCCAACAGCAATCAAAGTTTCAATAAGACATTGCATGCACATACCACTCAGAACACATTGGACTATAAGTGGCGATTCTAGTGGGATTGCTTGGTGTTGTCTTCTCTGGAGCAGGGGGGGTGGGGTGACCGTCAGCAGTCGACTGGAACAAAAACAAAGAGGAAAATTTGGTCTCCTTGGAAAACCTCCGTGGGTTTTGCTTGGTTACGTGTTAAATCCACGTCTTCGATCGGTAAAGTAAAACTTTGCATGCAAGTCTTCCTATCCCTGCAAGCTTAACTCGTTGACTTTCTCATGAGTTTAGGCCAGTGGGGAGAATTAATGAAAACCCACGTGTGAGTTTCTTCTCCAGAAGGATGCGGGCCTCCGTTGCGTGGTAACCTGTCTCGGTTTCCAGCGGGGAAAAGGCAATGGTGGGGCGTCTCCGGTGTCAACACGTCAACACCTACCAGAACGGTCAGATTAAAGAAAACTCCCTCAGGGAAACAAAGAGTTTAATTTATAAATATAGACTCCAGGGGAAGGCTGCATGCCTGTACAAACACTGACATCAGTACGCCAACCTTCATTTATAGAAAAGCAGCCTTTACATTCTCTCTTTTTCCGTGAGAGCCGTGAGTTTATAAAAGATCTCCACAGTACTGAAAATGATACAGAATATTTTTCTCAGTAACGGTATCAAATTTAAAATTTTACAATTGTGACAACCCTGATAGTAGGCCATGTAATATCAGAACGTGGGGGTCAGTGGATACTGAAGTCCATAGTATGCAGATGCCACTAATTTTCCACCAAGATACAGATGTCATACTTAATGTGGCCTTCGGATTAGCTCAAAACAATCCACAGAGAGCTTCATGGAATGATTTCCATTGCTGAGCAGCTGCAGTCAAGAAATACATCACCAAGTGCAATGCAAAACGTTGGATGCAGTGGTGTAAAGAAAGTTGCCACTAGACTCTGGAGCAGTGAAGACATGTTCTCTGGAGTTATAAATCATGCCTCTCTGCTTTGCAATCCAATGGATAAGTCTAGATTTGGCAGCCGCCAGAACGCCTTAGTCACTTAGTGTAGTGAAAAAACTCTTAATGCTTCTGCATACCAAGACATTATGATTCAACTTTGTTGGAACAGTTTGGGGATGGCCCCCTCCTGCTCCAACATGACTGTGCATCGATGCACAATGCAAGGTGCATAAAAAGATGGTCGAGTGGTTTAGTTTGCAATGACTTGACAGAGCTGCACAGAATCTTGACCTCAACCTTGTAGAACACCTTTGTAATGAATTACAGTGGCTTATAAAAGTAATTATACCCCTTGAACTTTTCCACATATTGTCACATTACAACCACAAATATATTTTATTGGAGTTTTATGTAAATGGACTGAACTTATATAGCGCCTTTCCAGCCATGCTGACCACTCAAAGCGCTTTACACTAGAGCCACATTCAACTAGACCCACTCACTAACACGCACACTGATATGCAGATCAGTAGGCAATTTGAGGTTAAATGCCTTGCCCATTTGTCTCACTGAGCCACAGTCGCCTGTGAAAGACCAATACAAAGTGGTGTGAAGTTAAACAAAAATTCTACAATTACGATTAAAAAAAAAATGTACACATAAAAAGTGAAAAGTGCGGTGTGCAAAAGTATTGAGGCCCCTTTACTCTGAGTGCAACCAATTGCCTTCAGATGTTGCCTGATGATTGCTAATGACTAAATAGAGTGTGTGTAACCTGTGTGTAATCTAATCTCAGTACAAATACAGCTGCTCTGTGACGGCCTCAGAGGTTGGTTAATAGAATATTGGGGAGCAAACAGCATCATGAAGTCCAAGGAACACACCAGACAGGTCAGGGATAAAGTTGTGAAGAAGTTTAAAGCAGGTTTAAGCTATAAAAATATTTCCCAAGCTTTGAACATCTCACGGAGCACTGTTCAATCCATCATCTGGAAATGGAAGAGGTATGCCACAACTGTAAACCTACCAAGATAAGGCTGTCCACCTAAATTTACAGGCTGAACAAGGAGAGCACTGATCAGAAATGGAGCCAAGAGGTCCATGGTGACTCTGGATGAACTGCAAAGATCCACAGCTCAGGTGGGGGAATCTGTGCACAGGACAACTATTAGTCATGCACTGCACATATGTGGTCTTTATGGAAGAGTGGCAAGAAGAAAGCTATTGTTAAAAGAAAATCATAAGAAGTCTTGTTTGCAGTTTGCCAGAAGCCATGTTGGGAACACAGCAAACATGTGGAACAAGGTGCTTGGTCTGATGAGACCACAATTGAACTTTTTGGCCAAAATGCCAAACGCCATGTGTGGCAGAGAACTTACCCTGCACATCACTATGAACACACCATCCCCACTGTCAAATATGGCGGTGGCAGCATCATGCTCTGGGGGTGCTTCTTTTCAGCAGGAACAGGGGAAGTGGTCAGAGTTGATGGAAAGATGGTTGGAACCAAAAACAGGGCAATCTTAGAAGAAAACCAGATGATCTGAAAACTGCTGTTCACAAATGCTCTCCATCTAATCTGACGGAACTTATGCTGTTTTGCACAGAAGAATGGGCAAAAATTTCACTAGATGTGCAAAGCTGGTAGAGAGATACCTTTAAAGACTTGCAGCTGTATTTGCAGCAAACGGTGTTTCTACAAAGTATTGACTCAGGGGGGCAAAAATATTTTTTGCCAATCCCTTTTCAGTTTTTTTTTATTTGAAAACAAAAAAAAAAATTGTTAATTTTTCTTCCATTTCCCAAAATAGTATCCCATTTTTTGGGGGTCTTTCCCCAAAAATTTCCAAATAAAAAATATTTTTTTGTGGTTGAATTGAAAAATAGGGGAAAATGTTCAAGGAATATAAATACTTTTACAACCCACTGTAGAGTGAAAAAACATCAGTTTCAAAAACATCAGTGTCTGACTTCACAATTATAGTTTCGTTAATATGTCCAGATATTACCATAAACCCACTCCTAAACCTTATGGAAAGCCTTGCAAGAAGATCTGAAGTTGTTATAGCTGCAAAGGGTGTGCCGACATTTTAAACTATATGAATTAAGAATGAGATGTCAGTAAAGTTCATACACATGTTCTAACATTAATATTTTGCCCAAACAAGGTCATAATACTAACTTATCACTGAATTACCTATTAATGAGGCAGGTCTTTCCCACATTGAGGTCTCCAACAACCACCACTTTAGAAACTTTCTGGCGATCCCATCTTTCAAAAGACAACATAGGTTTTTAAGTTGTTGCTGTGGGTTATGATTTAAATGTGACAAAAGAATAACAGCCAGAGACTCACGGCTGAAGCCTGGCAACTTGGTCTTTAAAGGCTGCTTTAGCCTGAATGTCCCAGTCCGTCTTCAACTGCAGGGAGGCTTTAGAAGTGTAGCACTGAAAACAACAGCACAAATACTGTATTACAACTGACATTTACAACCCCAATTCCAAAGAGGCTGGAACGTTGTGTAAAATGTAAATAAAAACAGAATACAATGATTTGCAAATCCTGTTCGACCTATATCCAATTGAATCCACTACAAAGACAAGATGTTTAATGTTAACTGAGAGTTTTTTTTCTCTTCAAATATTCACTCATTTTGAATCTGATGCTTGCAACACATTCCAAAAAAGCTGGGACAGGGGCAACAAAAGACCGAGAAAGTTGAGGAATGCTTCAAAAACACCTGTTTGGAACATGGGGTCTGAACTCAACTGAGATGGATTGACACAAAGTGGAAAAGTGTACTGTGGTCAGGCAAGTCCACATTCAAATTGTTTTAGGAAATCTTGTATGTCATGTCCTCCGGGCCAAAGAGAGAAAAGGACTATCTGGACTGTTATTAGTGCAACGTCCAAAAGCCAGAATGGGAAAGCATTCCACCTAAATTTCCCAATTTTGTCCTAAATTTCCCAAAGGCTAAGGGGAGGTTTTTTTAAAAGGGAAATTGTAACCAAATTGGTAATATGCCCCGTCCCGCTTTTGGGAACTCCCTCAAGCATCAAATTTAAAATGACTGAATATTTGCACAAAAAAAAGACAAATTTGCAAATCATTGTATTCTGTGTTTATTTACATTTTACACAACGTCCCAACCTCATTGGAATTGGGGTTGTACAGTATTCTGCATAAAGTCACTGAGTACCTGTTCTAAAAAGTCTGAAATTCCACAGCTATGACAGTACATATAGCAAGAATTAATAATTAATTTTAGCAGAAAGCTCCAAAGAAAAGGTCCACCATCTGTCATGTTCACATGTTGTTAGTCAATTTAGATGCAAATGATAACTCTGATAATCCAATATCCTGATTGTTGTGGTCAGACACAAATTTAACTGAGGAAAATAGTCACTTGTATCCACGAATGTTACATCCACTCTCTGTGGTTCAACCACAGAGAGTGGATGTAACATTATAGTGCAAGAATTAAAATGGGCCTGCATCTGTTTGAAATAAATTATTGTCATTGCTGTGAAAAATAAGACAAAATAATAATAGTAATAAAAAAATGAAGGATATACTTGGGGGAATTCCCAGATGATCCTGTCTTTGGTGACTAGTGGTGGAAAAGCCTTCATCCTATTCCTGTGATCCTGCATGATAACCTTTGTAGGAAGCAATACTATTTAAATACTGCAATGTATGTAGTATGAGAATCACAAATTTAGTTTCATCAAGCATTTGGCCTCGATAGATAGGCACATAATGATGTGAGTGCCGACAAGTGTGGGATGAGTTTTGTGGACATGTTTGGACATCGAATAAACTGATTAGCTAGCAAGGTTGCAGTTTCATAAAACTACTGAATACAACGCCGGAAATACAGCATTTCCCCTTCAAATAAAGGTAAAATTACAAAACTACGAATCAAGTGTTTAATATCGTTCCTTTTACCTACTGTCACATTTTTTCAGTTTTACTTTGGATTATTTTACATGCCTAATCCTTCAAAAAGATATGCTACCTTTCGGGTTATGGTCGCTTCTTTATTGTGAAGGGTAATAATCGGATATGTAGTTTAATTTTGTTCGTCGTGAAGGCGACACGCAGCTAACAACACAAACGAAGATTCCATAGACAATATTCACTCAACTCAATCACCTGTTGACCTGATAATCGGTATTTTATTGGCTAAATAAATAAGTCAAACTCACCCCAAATGATTCAAGTCCAATGTTTATTCATTCGGGTCTTCTAGGAGGGCTGTGCGCAGCAACCCCTCACGATGTAGGAATGGGGAACTCGTTTCCTTGACAACCGTACATCGGTGCTTTGTCATGTGACTGCGCTTGTTTGTGGGTAGATTTTAACAAATAGTTTAATAGCAACGTGGTTCATTAGATCTTTAGTTTCTTAGTTACACCATTTGAAAAATAAGTCTTGCTTGATATAAAACGGGTGACGAACTACTGGTCAAAGGTTCGATGTTTTTCATTTAAAGGTTCAAGCACATTCTCCATCCTGTCCTAAGTGCTTCTACTTAAACACTTAGGGCAGTCTCCATCGTTTCTACAACAATGAACAACTTAAACTTGCAAAGTAAAACCCAAAAGCCCAATGATGATTACTTGTGAAGTAGTTAAACAGAAGTAGCATTCCCTTTCTGCAGCAAGAAACATGCAGAAATCCTTTTCACAGGTCTATTTCATGGCTCTAGGTGTTTTTAATGTTATAAAACAAGTAGAAGTTGGCAGTATTTACAGATAGTTTTACTGCTGGCATTTAAAACATGGACTTAGTACGCCACCATATGGTCAGATTCTAAAACTTTGCTGTAATATCAGCTCTAAAAGATGGATCTAGTAAAAGCAAAAGGGAAAATTCCCAAAAATAAATAAACCAAACAAAAATCACCTACCCATCCTAGATCATCATAATAATAAAAATAAGAAGAGACAGGAGAGACAGTATATATACGTAAAAAAAATTACTCCTCAAACTTATCTAACATATAATCAATTTTCGGTTGGTGCCAATTGCTGAATGTGTCACAATCAGAAGGTTACTTTTTTTTTGGCAAGTAAACTCTTCTTAACCAGGAACCTTTAAAAACTTAAAACTTTTCCGCTTTTGTGTCCTGTAAACCCTTAGCTTGTTTTATTGTATCACCCTTGTTTTTCTATGATGGAATTTTACTGTATAGATTGCATATTTTCATGATGTAATCTTATCATATAAGTAAACACGTATTCCTTTTTTGCTGTCATTTTTTGTGTAAAATAAAATTCACCCTGTGGTGAGACACTACAACATTTTTATGCAATAAGTCCTAAGTCCAATTTCTAATTTAAATGCGGTTTTTGTTAGTAAAAAAATCAATATCTGTTTCCCTCTGTAACACCTCATTCTACCTGAAGATTTTTGAAAAATAAAACTTCTGTTTCATACTATGCTACGTTTTGTATAGCGGTATTTAACTGTATAAAAATAGGTATTTTTATAAGATAATTTTATTATTTGTATGATTTAAACATTTTTATGATCAAAATCGCTGAATGCATGAGTTCATTGGCGATTCAAATACATGGGAGAAAGGCAATGTGAGGCAGTGAATAGCTGTGCCTTACCACTGATGGCGCTGTGCCACACACTGACGGTTGCAGACAGTTGCCAATTGCTGACTCTTTATATCGCATTGTTACATACTGGGTTACACATGTAGTAAACATATCTACGTTCCACATTCTGTTTAATATATTTAATGAATGTGTGTGATATATTTAATCTTTCTAATCGACAGTGAAAACGCTGAGCCCCATAGGCTCACACAGCTAACCGCACATCACAACATAGTCGTCAGCAAT
Source organism: Crenichthys baileyi (assembly GCA_036173005.1). Lineage (NCBI taxonomy): Eukaryota > Metazoa > Chordata > Actinopteri > Cyprinodontiformes > Goodeidae > Crenichthys > Crenichthys baileyi. The sequence goes on from JAHHUM010000952.1 coordinate 40,491, forward strand.
GCAGCAGAGAGGGGAGTCCTGTAATGAAATCTGGTCGGACAAAATTTAAGATTACTTCTCTAAACTGAAGGATTTTTCTAAATTGGATTTTCAGTTGAAACGGGGTTGCTCAACAAAACACCAAAGTTCGAAGGCACACGAACCGAACCAGTTCAAGAACAAGAGTTCCTTCGCTGGAAAAACGCTAACAGACAGGAAGGCCAACTTCCGAGCTGAAAGATATGCTTCAAACAAGTCGGAGAAAGGTATCCCGTTCTTTTCAACTTAAAATATTTAAATGTATCAATTATGGTCAAAATTGAAGTATAAGCTTCTATTTTGGGTTCATATATTTGTACTGCGGACTCTAGGGGACTTTGTGCCTCAGGAACCTCACCGCACGACACTGTATGACTAATAATTACATTTTATTATTAGGACTTGATTTTATATGTATGTTGGTGTTTGGGTGAGCTAAGTAAATGCTACAGTGCAAGCAGTCAGTGTCATGTGCAACTGTGAGGCTTGAAATGCGTGAGCTAAGCATTTAGACCTGAGAACAAATGTTTGAGTTATTTGATGGACAACGCTACCGTTTAGTTTAGGTTCACATAAAGTTGGTTGCTGGAATATTTTTGGACGTTTGAGTGTAAAAATCTCCCGAAGTTACTCCAGAAAATACAGGTAAAAAACAACTCCTAGCTAGCTTGCTAGCAATACTCGGCTAACGTTTTTGCTTTATGCTAGCTTACCACCTTTTTAAAACTTTTTTTTAACTTATCAAAGCTAATTCTTCATGTCAGTCATGTAAAGTTAGGACGTTTTTCTAAAGCATTATCGCGTTGGACAAATTTCCTTAAATGTAATGTCTGTGACGTTTTCACTAATTTCAAGGCATTGTTTTCGAAGTAAAATTAATGACCTGAATGTCACCAGTGCGTCCAGAACCTTGCCCTTAACTTTATGATATACTCCTCGCCAGGTAGGACCCCCTTTTTGTCTTCAGAACTACCTTAATTCTTGGCATTGGTTCAACGGGGTGTTTGAAGCCTTAATCAGAGGTTTTGTTACATGTTTACATGATAGCAAAACACAGTTGCTTCAAATTTGTTTTCACTTCATCCGAAAGGTGTTCTACTGGGTTGAGATCTGGTGACTGGAGACCATTGGAGTAGAGTGGACTCGCTGTCATCCTCAAGAACCCAGTTTGAGATTAGTTGAGCTTGGTGCATTATCCTGCTAGAGGTAGCAGGATACCTCATAAAGGGTCATAAAGGGATGGACGTGGTCAACAATATATTCAGTTAGGCTGTGGTGTTTAAAGTGATGCTTATTTGGTACTCAGGTCCCCAAAGAGTGCCAAAAAATATCTCCCACAACAATATACCACCAATAATCTGAGTAAGAAAGAACGGATCCATGCTGTCAAGTTTACGCTAAATTTTGACCCTACCATCTAAAGGTCACAGGTGAAATTGGACCAGGTAACATTTTTCCTATTTTTTTATTGTTCAGTTTTTGTGAGTGTGAGTGTGTCTTTCTTTCTTTCAACATCTTTTAGTCTTCATCCATCTGTTTCTCTCCATCTTTCTGTCTTACTTACCAAGATCAATCTTGTACTGCCAGGGGGAGTATTTCCCCTCTCACAGCCAAGTCGAGTCAAAACCTGGCACCTGACAATGTGTGGATTTTAGCTGTTGGTAAGGGGCAGGGACTGAAGCACTGCAACAAGTTTTCAGGCATGGTCTGTGTCCGTATGTGGTCCCCTGTGGGCGTGCACGTGTCGTGTGTGTTTGCGTGTCAGGACAAAGTTTGTCGCAAGTAAAACAGAGAGCAGAAATTTTGGACACGCGTTAATGTGGAGGCAGAAATGACATATTGTTGTGAACATAAATCAAAATACATTTGATTATTAACTTGATCATCTAGGCGGGACGGAGGGGGTTGATATAGGAGGGCCCCTCCTGTATAATGACAGGGTAAACACTGGTACTGTATAATTTTCTGAAGGTTTCATTTGGGAGTGTTTTTGGTGAACACAATAATTAAATGACTAATGTGTGCATGAGTAGTAATTTTTGCATGTTATGATAAAATGTGATGATAAAAATGGAAATATTTTATTTATTTATTGCAGATGTAAGGGGTCATCAGCCTATAAACCAAGAAAAAGATTTACTGTATGTCGAAGAAGATGGATTATCTCGCAGTATCACTACATCCTCATTTACATGATCATCTAAAAGGTAAGTAATCTCGTCACTTGAAGCTTAGAAAGTATATTGTCTCTTTATCTACATACAGTTCTAGTTGATTTATTTGGAAGACACAAATTGGCTACTTGATTTTGTATTACTTATATTTAATTCAGGTGTCAAAAAAGTATGTAATGGCTGGAAAATGAAGCCAGTTCTATTGCTTGGAAGACAACTGTGCTAACCACTTTACCATCAACTACCCTAAAAGACATTCCACAGAATGTCTTCTCATGCTAGAGTAATCAGATGAAAACAGGCTTTTCGTAGTGTTACGTTTTGTCTTTTTTGAATTGAAACAGGGATACACGTACTACACTCCATTTTATATGTTTACATTGGTTTGTTATTAGCATTATCAGGCCATAGACTGTGTTAAGGTGTTGAGCCTTCTGCTGTCAGTTTTTCAAAACTACAACATGGCTGGTTTGGATTACAGTAGAAAAAAAAAGAAAGGACAAAAGGAGCCGTCCCTGGGTGGGCTCGAACCACCAACCTTTCGGTTAACAGCCGAACGCGCTAACCGATTGCGCCACAGAGACTGCTTGCAAAGCTGCCCACCATGAAGGTAGTTGAGCATCAAAAACAGCTTGTGGTCTATCATATATGTTCATTTATCATATATGATATCATATATCCTTCCACAGGGTTTGCTATTTTCCGTGGTGTAGGTGTACCAGAATACTGCAAATCATGACAGAAATGATATCGCGGGATTTGTTGCGGTTTGATGTTGAGTGTTTTGTGGTCAGACCATGCAACATCTCCTCGTTAGTATAGTGGTGAGTATCCCCGCCTGTCACGCGGGAGACCGGGGTTCGATTCCCCGACGGGGAGAGCTGAACTTTTGCTTTCTTCTCTTTGTGGTTTGAAGTGAGTATGACGAATTTGCCACTGTTTATCAAATTGACATGTTGAAATACATAGTCCAGACGGCTGATGCTGATGTGCTACAATTTAGCTGCTTTTATACAAGGTGTACTACGGCACAAGTGCTGCATTGGAGCCGTGAATGGATAAAAAGTCACTGGAGGCAACGGTCTGAATCCTGGTTCATCCTTGTCTCAGCTAAACAAGGAAAAATAATTAAAAAATTACGTAGCAGCGAAAAAGAAAATGTGTAGGGCCTTCACATACATAAATTTGTGGATGAAAGTACAGGGGTTGGACAATGAAACTGAAAAACCTGTCATTCTAGTGTGGCCATCTCCCATGGCCTGCACAGTCACCAGATCTAAATATTATGGAGCCACTTTGGGGTGTTTTGGAGGAGCGAGTCAGGAAACGTTTTCCTCCACCAGTATCACGTAGTGACCTGGCCACTATCCTGCAAGAAGAATGGCTTAAAATCCCTCTGACCACTGTGCAGGACTTGTGGAGGACCAGAGTGGTGTCTGGTCATGTTATCTCCTCGTTAGTATAGTGGTGAGTATCCCCGCCTGTCACGCGGGAGACCGGGGTTCGATTCCCCGACGGGGAGAAATAGTATTTTCAGAATCAGCTTTATTGCCAAGTTTGTACATACAAACAAGGAATTTGACTCCGGTACACTTTGCTCTTTGGTTTTTGTTTTTGCAGTACAGAATATACATATTTACAATGTACAAATATACACATATATAAATAAATAAAAAGGTGCATTTGCAACATCTGTATGCTGTTGTTTTGTTCTATTGAATGTTCAACAGAGAAACAGCCTGAGGAAAGAAACTGTCTCTGTGGCGGCTGGTTTTAGTGAACAGCGCTCTGTAGCGTCGGCCTGAAGGCAGAACTCTAAACAGTTTATGTGCAGGGTGTGTGGGGTCTGCAGAGATTTTAGCAGCTCTTTTCCTGACCCTAGACCTGTATAAGTCTTGGATGGAGGGAAGGTCAGCCCTGATGATTCTCTCTGCAGTCCTGATTGTTCGTTGCAGTCTGGACCTGTCCTCTTTTGTGGATGAGCCGAACCACACTGAGATGGATGAAGACAGGACAGACTGAATGATGGCAGTGTAGAAGATGACCAGCAGCTCCTGTGGAAGGTTGTACTTCTTGAGTTGCCTCAGGAAGTACAGTCTCTGCTGGGCCTTCTTCCGAACAGTGTCTATGTGTGAAGACCATCTCAGGTCCTCAGAGATGGTGGTTCCTAAGAACCTGAAGTGATCCACAGCCGACACGGTGTTGTTGAGGATGGTGAGGGGGGTGTATGGAGGTGGTGTTTTCCGAAAGTCCACTACCATCTCCACAGTCTTGAGTGGGTTTAGCTCCAGGCAGTTCTGACAACACCAGTGTATCAGGCGATCCACCTCCTATCTGTATGCAGACTCATCACCGTCCTGGATCAGTCCAATGACAGTGGTGTCGTCTGCAAACTTCAGGAGTTTCACGGACGAGTCTGCTGAGATGCAGTCATTTGTGTAGAGGGAGAAGAGGAGTGGGGATAGAACACACCCCTGGGGGGCACCAGTACTTATTGATCTGGTTCGGGAGAAGATGCTCCCCAGTCTCACCTGCTGCTGTCGGTCCGTCAGGAAGCTGTTGATCCACTGACAGGTGGAGGCTGGGATGTTGAGCTGGGTGAGCTTCTGGTGGAGGATGTCTGGTATGATGGTGTTGAAGGCCGAGCTGAAGTCTACAAACAGGATCCTGGCGTAGGTCCCTGGGCGGTCGAGGTGTTGCAGGATGAAGTGTAGACCCAAGTTAACAGCATCATCTGCCAACCTGTTTGCTCGGTAAGCAAACTGCAGGGCGTCCAGTAGAGGGCCTGTGATGTCTTTCAGGTGCTTCAACACCAGCCGCTCAAAGGATTTCATGACCACAGACGTCAGGGCTACAGGCCTGTAGTCATTTAATCCTAGGATGGTGGGTTTCTTGGGCACTGGGATAATGGTGGATCGTTTGAAGCAGGAGGGGACCTCACACTTCTCCAGTGACTTGTTGAAGATCCGGGTGAAGATTGGAGCGAGTTGATTTGCACAGGCTTTCAGGCATGATGGGGAGACGTTATCGGGTCCTCCAGCTTTCTTTGTTTTAATGCGTTGAAAGAGGCTATTTACATCTTCCTCAGAGATCTTTAGTGCAGGCAGAGGATCTGAAGGTAGGGGGTTGGTTGCTTTACTGGTCGAATTTGTTCTGAATGGGATGTGGAGGAGTTGGTTTGAGGTGTGAATGGCTTCTTGTCATGTCTGCAGTAGAAGCCATTCAGACGGTTGGCCGAGGCGAGGACTTTGTTCAGGAAGGGTGGTGGGGCTTCTGTAGCAGTCAGGTTTCTCAGACCAGTCCATACAGCCGAAGTGTCACCAGTAGAAAGGCTGTTTTTCAGCTTCTCACTATAGCTTCTCTTGGCTGCTTTGATCTCCTTTGTAAGTCTGTTCCTGACCTGCCTGTACCGCGCCCAATCTCCACTGCTGTGAGCTTCTTCCTTGTCCCTGCGCAGATTCCTGAGATGTGGAGTAAACCATGGCTTGTTGTTCCCAAAGGTGCAGAAGGTCTTGGTCTGCACACACGTTCTCACAGAAACTGATGTATGATGTCACCACATCAGTTGGTTCGTTTAAATCAGTGGCTGAGGTTTCAAAAACAGTCCAGTCTGTGCATTCAAAGCAGGCCTGTAGCATCTGCTTCGATTCCTCAGTCCACTTTTTAACAGTGTGAACCACGGGTTTGGAAGCTCTTAGTTTCTGTCTGTAAGTTGGGATGAGGTGGATAAGGCAATGATCCGAAAGTCCCAGAGCAGCCCTGTTAACAGCATGATATGAGTCCTTAAAAGCTGTGTAACAGTGGTCCAGTGTGTTTTTGTCTCTGGTGGGACACTTAATATGCTGTCTGTATTTTGGGAGCTCGTTAGAGAGATCTGCGCTGTTAAAATCTCCCAGTATTATGATGAAAGAGTCAGGGTGTTTTTTCTCCACGTCTGTAATCAGCTCAGCAAGATGTTTTTCCGCGGCAGAAGTGCAGCCATGCGGAGGAAAATATGAGCCGATTATTATGAACGAGGAAAACTCTCTCGGTGAATAAAACGGTTTACAGATTATGGAGAATGACTCCAGATCCGGACTACATGTTTCCCCCAGCACTTTATGTCTCTGCACCAACCTTCGTTTATATAAAAGCAGATTCCGCCTCCTCGCTTCTTCCCTGATAGCTCCGCGCTGCGATCCGCTCTGAACAGCTGGAAGTTCGGCAACAGCAGTACGTGGTCCGGGATGTTGTCACTCAGTCATGTCTCGTTGAAGCAGAGAACCGCTGATCTGCGGAGGTCTGAGTTTTTACCGGTGAGAAGAAGTAGCTCGTCCATCTTGTTGCTTAGAGAGCAGACATTTGCCAGATGTATTGAAGGCAGTGGTGTGCGAAGTCCTCTTTTGCGGAGCTTTACCAGGGCGTCAGCCCGCTTTCCCCTCCGACGCCTCCGGCGCAGTATCCCGTAGAGCGTCGCCGCTCCGCTTGCCAGAAGCTCAGTGAACCTCGGATGGATGAAAGATGGTGAAAAAATCCCAAGAGAGGACTCTCTGATGTTGAGAAGTTCCTATCTACTGAATGAGACCACCAAATTGTGGCCCGAGACCACAGTACTGTGGTTCGAAAAACATATAAACATACAAAATACAAAAACAAGGAGAGCGAAGCTCCGAGGCTGCCATCGTCGGCGCCATCTTGTTTTAATTTTGGCACTATCTTTGGTTTGTAGTTCACAGTGTATGCACCTGTTTGCTAAAGTGCTATTATTTAGCTGCACTTTTACAATCACTAATCACCTGGATCACAGTGAAACACTATGAATAATCAGCACTTAGGTAATACATTCTAACTGATTCATCAAACCTACCACATGAAAAAAAAGGAAACGTCCCTGGGTGGGCTTGAACCACCAACCTTTCGGTTAACAGCCGAACGCGCTAACCGATTGCGCCACAGAGACCGTTGGTGCAGCTAAAGGAGGTCTAAGTATAGTCCAGCCAGGGTACACTTTGGTTGGGATTGATAAAATGAGAGTTTTTGCTAGGGTGATGGGTGGGTGTTGCACAGATTGCATTGGTGGTTCAGTGGTAGAATTCTCGCCTGCCACGCGGGGGCCAGTTGCGTATAGGTGTAATTCGCTGACACATTGAAATACTGGGCTGTAATTGCAATAATAGAAATTGCAGGACCTCTGATTACAGTATTTAGCATCAGTGTTTGCTCTAAATTATACAATGAAACTGCTATGATTCATTATCCCTCTGAATTATTTTCTTTACGTTCATTTATGATAGGATTTTCTTGGTGTGTCTTGAAAACAGGAGTTATTACTATATTTTAAAACTTCAATAGAAAGCAGCACAATGCATTTGCTTTTACCTGAAGATGTTTTGTCTTCTACACAGATTCTTTATGGCAGATATGGGCAGAATGTAAATTGGTTTCACATATTGTGCAATTTAATCAAACCAAGCAAATTTGTTTACATATTTGTTTTTATTTTGTTTTAAAAAAGAGAAACAACAGTTCAAATACACACAAATATAAAAAAAATTGTATCTGAATAAAAAAAATGTTAATAATTAGGATGGATGGACAATTACATATGTATATAATAGGTATATTATATACAAAATTTTAACAAAGATATATAATAATATATTTCTATAAAAATAAAGATTATACATTATATATATTAGATCAATACAGAAACTAGATTTTTCTAATAAACAAAGCAAAAACAGCTTCCAATAGACCTTTTTAGATCCACAGCCATGTAATTTTGAGCTTTGACTACCAAATTTCTGTGGTAGAATAAATGAATAGCGGGATAATGGAGCAAATTTGACATTAAATAAAAACAAAAAATAAATAAATAAAAACAGTGTGTGCATAAGGATCAGCATGTCAGAAAAGGCAACTATTTTTCAAAAATGGAACGAATTACAGATTTCCACTGTAAACAATATGACGACATTCAGGACTTCCCTGAAAATACCTTTATGGTACAGATAAATAAAATACCAAGACTGTATCCTTGTTATAACATGTTACCTTTCTGTTAAATATTTACATATGTAAACTTCCCATATTTACAGTATATTCAGATTTCTTTATTTGTAGAAACCATCTCAATAGAACCATATGTTTATTTTTTTCTCTCAGCCACCCATCTCTGTTTCTCTGCCTCATAGAAAGGAGACTCTGAAAACTCCTTCCAACTCATCTCCTTGACCATACCCTGTGACTGGTAAATGGAAAGAACCTTAGATGGACAAAATATATATTTTCCTGCCACACCAGGAAACCCAGTATGAACGTGTGGGCTGTTTGGTCCCTGTTTCAGGTCTTTGTGGCAAAATCTGCAAACACGGCCTGTTGGCTGAGATTCTGTCCTTTTTCTCTTCTTTTCTGTTTTTTCCTCTACCCGTTTCTTTGTTTCCTGCAGTTCCCTTTGAAAGAATGTTGTGGTGGAAAATTCCTCAAAGGACATGTTTGGGTTGGAAAGTCCTTCGGCAACGTAAGTATCATGTACCTTTTTTGAGCAGTAGAAATAACGAACAGGTCCCTGCTGGAAGAAGAAATGAATGGAGGAACCATCAGTCTCATAACGAGACTTTGGCTGTCCACAGGAAAGACAAGTCTTTGTCTGTCTTTTCTTTTGCTCAGGCTGTTGTTGCTGCTGCTTATTTAAAATGCCCTCCACGATTTTTTCTAAAAGCCCGGGTTGATAGGTGTGGACAAAGCAGGTGCGGGGGGTTTTAAAGACTGCCGGATCGATGGTGGTCACAGACACGCTGGTTGACTGACCCCCCCTCAGTTAAAGTGTGCCAAAATGTTCCTGGGTTTTCCACAATTTTTTCGGGCTTGGGTTTTTTAAAAACGAAGAGCTGGTGTTCAGGGCCTTTGCCAAAGGTGCTTTACATACCGGGGAGATGTGCTGTTTGGGTTTTTTTGGGGGGGGGAAACAAACTTTTTGGGATTCATGGCAGCCCGAAGAACAATGTCTGCATATTCCTGATCCACAGCCTTCAGAATCTCCTTCTCCCCATGGTGTTTATGCAGCAAGCCATCGATCACCTCTTTCATTGGTGGTGTCCAGCGTGTGTGATCCAACACAAAGACACGTCCACCTGTCTTTACTGCTCCAGTCCGGGCACTTCTTGGTGAGGATCGCAGAGGCAAAGGATGTGAAGTTTCTGAAACACAATAAGATATGTACAATCCATCAGTCTAATGTATACATCCCTGAATTTAATACAGAAATGTAAAGGGATAGCACTGTGTTCGCTCACCTGTTGGAGAAACTTGGAGGAGTTCTGTGCGTATTTCCTGCTTTCGGAAGCCACCAGAAGAGGGACTGGAGGCCGGTTGTGCTGCTGATGCCTCAGCAGGTGGAACAGTCAAATTTGAGCTCAATGTCACATGTGGAGTTTGTACTTGTTTGGTGATGGATGATGGGAGAGGAAGCGCTGCTACTCCTCTTTTCAAAGTCCGATGTTTGTCCCAATCAAGAGGTACTGGGCGGCAGCCGGGTTCTTCGTACTGAAGTCCAAATCTTTCTCCTGTGTCCCTATTTGAGATCTGGAGTGTAGGATACTTTTCCTGGCCAGTCACCCTTTTGGAGGAAGTGTTTAATTCAGCTATCAAAGCTGGATCAAACACAGCAGGAAGGACAACTCCAGGCTGCTTCAGGTCCACCAGTCTTTGGTAGTTCCAACGCACAACTCCTGTCATGCCCTGTGCTTGGAACAGCTCAGTGGAGACCAGGTTTCCAGTGACCCACTGGGCCTGATGGAAATGGTAACCTTCCTGCTGTGACGTACCTCTGACAGGAATCCAATTGGGGACCTTTGCACCTTCTCCAGGCACGTGGTTCAGCTGAAGCGTTCCACCATACCTGTACATGATGCCCTCAGAGAGCTCGGGGTCACTCAAGCATCCACGCAGAATATGCACTCTCTGTATGCGCCATGTCTTCAGCATGGATGGTTTGAACAAAGGGGTGTCGTTGGGATCCTTGGAAAGGTAAAAATGTTTCATGACTTTCTCCACTCTGTCCAGTAGCTCTGTGGGCTGTGGTATCCTGGTCCTGCAATGCTCCCGGATGTGCTGTTTGGTTGGAGTGGCTGGTACAATACCACAGAACTCATAGGCCTCCTTGAGCTTCTTCAGATCCTCCTGATCCACCAGAGAAAAAGCAGCAGAGAGGAGCTGGCAGAAAGTGCTGAAAAGCGGGTGATGTTCAGTTGTGCACTCCCTTGAAAAGCGCTGCAGACAGTGGAACAAGTCTAGCTTTACAACAATGTTCGGATTGTAGCATGACCTTGAGGCACAAGTATTAGATAGGGTTCCTGAAGTAGCTGCAGCTACAATGGAAGGGGTTGTTTTCCAGGCATCCCAGTTTAGATGCTCACCAGGGATGCAGTCTGAGATCTTGAAGGAAGCACAGCAATCCCTAAAAAGAAGACCCCACAAAAAAATTTTTTAATAATCAACAGAAGTAGGTAATAAAACAGTCTAAGATATCTATATCTATATATATATATCTATATATATATATATATATATATTATAGATAAAATATATATATCTCTATATATATCTATAATTATATATATGAAAATATATATAAAAATTAGATATATAATTTTAATATAGTTTAATATATAAAATAGATTAGATATATATAATATAGATATAGATATAAAAATAAATATTTTAGATATAAATATATAGATTTTGATTATTATATATAGATATAGATATATATATTCTTTAAATATAAAATCTATATTATATTTTCTTATATTATATATATATATATTATTATATACTATATATATATATATATATATATAAAATTTTTTATATATATATATATATGCGTGCTACAGTTTCCCAGGTGTCATTTATATCTGTCCCTGATATCATTAAACAGTGGGTGGCAGCTGGTTTGTCTATGTTATCATGCATGTTCTTTTTTTTCAGGAACAGTCTTTTTTTTGTTTATGTTGTTAATTATTTTTGTAAAGAAAACCATAATAAACAAGATCCAAAAATTTCTGCTGAGCTTTTTCTGTATGTGTTGTTGGTTACCTGATCGTGTCTGATATGTGAACCATGACAGAATCTGTAGCTCATTGAAAAGCAGTGAAAGCAATGGATGGCTGTTCTTACCTGTCCACCCAGTGGAAGCCTGCCTTCTCCACTCCAGCGTCATTGTACCTCTTGGCCATTCCCTGGTACATTGGTTCCAACGATCTCTCACTCTCTGACTGAACCATCACCCAGGAGACGATTAACCAGTGTTCGTTCATTATCGCATAGCTGGACATGATCCCAGATGCTAGAGTGACCTTTCGGGCAACCTTCCTGGTGTGATCAGACCTGAAGACCTGCCCAAACGTTCCTTGGAGGAGTCTCGACAAAGCTGGCTCTTGACGTTTGTACTCCTCTAGCAAACAGTCTTTTGGGAAAAGCCAGACACAGAGATACCACACCAGCCAAAATTTGGATCTTCATAGGAGCTGAAGCGGGTATGGTGGTTTGCTTTTCCAAATAAATGCCCAATGGTCTTCTGGCCCATGCCCCCAGCCTCGGCATCCCAGACACCCCAAAATGGCCTGTAGATATCCAAATGAGCTCGTTCATATTTAAGATGCATGAGCTCATTCACTTGGTTCGCCATATCAGTGGGTGACTTTCCGGTTGGGGCTTGAGCCCCAACCATGACTGACTTACAGATGGCCTTCTTGTACGTAAGGAACGCAGGCAGAAGGTTTTATGAATCTCCTGGGCAGCTTCTCCAGCCAACGAGGACTGTCAGCAAACCAGTTCTTCCCACAAGACTTGCAGCAAAGCCTAGAGGACAGGATGTAATATTGCCCACTAGTCCCAACTATCACCCGAGGCCGGCCCCCACCAGCGACCACCACCTGTGGATGGGGGACATCCATGAAGACATGGTAGGTTTTTAGTTTTTTTTTTACAGCCTGGACATGATTTCATTTTTCAGGTTTCCCAAAAAAGAATGGGTGAAGCTGAAAATTTTGGGGTGACGGGGAGCTCAGCCACTGTGTCTATGAGCTCAGGCTCGGGGGATGACGCCAAGGGGAAAATTGCATTTCCAAGATTTTCCCCCAGCACGAGATCCAGGCCACAGACCGAGATCTTGCATCTCTGTTTTCATCCACAGTTTCTGGTGCTGAGAACAGTTCCCAGCTGTTCATGTCATGCTCCTGTTGAGGTGGGGGAACAGCAATGGGTGGGCTGAGCTGAGGAAACGATCGTTTTAAAAAAAAAAAAAAAAAAACCCATCAAATTAGGGTTTCATTAAAAGAAAAAAAAAATTTTATGTTCCAAATACTGGCCACGTTTTTGGTTTTTAAAAAAATTTAAAAGACAGTGGGAAAATGCTGTTAATAATTCCCAAACTACTCAGAGTAAGAAAAAAATTGTTTTCTCGGATGCAGTTTTTCTTTACCATCTTCAGCACTGTCTGAAAAAGGAAAAGGGATCTCTGTACAGAGGAGGAGGAAGTTGCACTTGTGCTGGAATCTGAAAAGGGAAAAGTGTTTAATCTTTCTGTTACTCATCTATGGCTTTAGTATAAAATTTAAAAACCAGATAAACTGGTTGTGAAGACTATCCAGATACTGGCATCTATGCAAAAAACCGATGTTTAAAGATGAATTGAGACAAACCTTTTTAAATGAATCCGATTTTTTTGCACTTGCTGTTTTTTTTCATTTCCACAAGAAATGACAGCTGTGATGGAAGGGCTACAGGCGTCTTTTGTGTGATTGCCAGGACTGTAAAAACAGTCAGAGGAAAGTTAAAAAAAATTTTTGTATAGCATAAAACATTAAAGGTTTTCCTTTTCAAGAAAAAATTTTAAATCTCTTTCCATCAGCTATTGAGGACTCCGGTTCACCTGACGCAGCAGAAGACCTGGAACACCGTTGCAGTTGGACCTAAATTAAAGAGAATTTTTCAGTCACTGTAAAATCACAATTGAACACAACAGTTCGTGTTAGTAGAAAACTCAAAAAGTTGTACTTTTATTCCTTTTTGCTTATTAGACCTCTAAAAATGTTTAAAAAGTAAAATTTCCAGATGTGGGAAAGAAACAGAGTACAAAACTGAACAACTGACTACATCATTGCTAGCTCTAAGCAGGAGGAACAACACAACTTATGTGAACAAACATGTCAGCTGTTAGTAACAAACACTGAAAAAAAAAGGTAAACATTCAGAATTAAAAATATACTCACCAACATTTGGGGTTGGAAAATAATCTCCATCAAATTATAGTCCTTTGACATGCAGTGTAATGGGGCAAACAGCGATATTGTAACAGGAACTTGACCGGAACGTGGGCCCAGACCAAAAACATAAATTTTCCCCCAAGGCTCATTTTTGGGGGTTATTCATCGTAAGAGAGAATAACACTCCAGTCCTGAAACCTCCTATTTTAAGAAAAAACCCGTTTTTTGCTCTGGAAAACATTTTTTGGCACGGGCTTCCTTTTTTCCGCTGACCCTGCCGGGGCAATAAAAACAAAAATGGGAGAGAGACTTAAAATTTAAGCAGAATATATTTTAGAATTTCAGCAAGTGTAACGACAGTTTTACTTACTGCTCTTACTCAGGAGCTTAGAAGGTGAGATGCTTAGCATTGCAGCCTCCAATTCTTCATCCTCCTCCATCACTGTGAGAGACCCCCAAAAATTTATGGTTTCACAAAAAATAGAAGGATCAATTAGGGAGGAATATTACATTTTACGGCATTGATGGCCTTACATCTTTTAAAACTGTAAATACAACATTCTTAGTTGCTCACCTAGAGGTTTATGTGGCACAGGGGGATGTTGGGGTTTTTGGAGGACTAGAAGATAATTGGTGTCTCTTGAGCAAGTACTGCTGCAGCTTTTTTACATTCTAGTTCCCTGGAAGGCAGCCCCTTTAGGATGAAAATCAGCATACCCGCTTCTCTTGCATCCCATATTTCCTTCCAAGTGCTCTTGGCCCGAGAGCCAAAACCAAACCAGCTGGTCATCTTCAGAGGTTTTTTGCAAAAAAGTGTCTCTGCTGGCGTCATACTTGAGGGCATCTTGGATTCCCCTTAAAAAATCAGAGCATTTTTTACAAAGGTCAGGAGGTTTTACACCCTTGTTAAAGGCTCTCTGTCATGCAGATCTTGGCGTTCTCCTCCTTTTGTTTTGGGTCTCTGATGAGGTAAAATGTGTAACCCACATCATTTTTTCCAAAAGCCACCGAAAAGACTTCCCTTTATTTTTTTTTCCAAAATGGGGGATGTAATCTCCCAGCAATTCCAGACCATCTGTGACATCTCCTCCTCTCTGACGAACCACAGACAGAGCATTTTTTTCGCACAATATCCTCCCTCTTGGGCTCAGATTTGTCCCCACGACTTGGATCTTTTTAATCTTTTTGGCCTCAGAAGAGGGTTCTTTGCAGAAGAAAACCCCAGTGGTCCCCTTCGGAAAAACAACACTTCGCTTTCCCGGATAAAAGATGGTCTTCTTCCTCATTTTAGCCTTTGTATGGAGCAAAAGGGTGGATCATGTGTTTAAAAAAAATACCTAAAACCCTTTGAAATAAATTGTGTATAAAATCTTGCGATTATTCATTAGTGTCACTGAATGTACAGTGAAGTTCAAATCAATTTTATTTATATATTGGCCAATTCACAACAAATGGCCTGAGACACTTTACAAAAAACAACATTTATATTCAATCACATATACTTTCTAATTTAATAATCTAATAATAATCTAATCTAATAATTTTTCAAATACTTTTAAAAAGTTTTTCTTAAGGTAACCCAGCAGACTGCATCTAGTCACTGACTCGCTGCAAGGAAATCAGTAAAGAAATAAAAAAAATTTTTAATGCTTTTTTCCATTATTTCCATTTTGTTAAATATAGCTCTAAAAATGCTCAAGGTGCAGCTAAAAAAAGGAAGGGAAAGGACATAAGATATAATTACTTATCTATGTTTTTAATTAGTTGTATAAGGTCACCAAAAAAAACAAAAATCTATGATTTTCATGAAAAATGCTGACTTGATTGATCCTCTCTCAATCAAATTACATTGAGCATAATCCGCTAGTCAAACATAAAGTAATCATGATCCTTTTAATAGTTATCGTTTGCAGCGGGGGGGTTCCTACAAAATTTTTTTAAGACATCAGCATGATCTACAGACAAGGGAAAAGTGGAAAGTAACGCTGCCGTTACATGCATATACATTCATATTTCGGCCAAAAAAACGCGATCATGACCATAAACATGTTCCACAACTTTATGTTTCGCCATCGGCATAACTTACCTTTAAAAAATGTGAACGAGGGATTTGAAAATCGATATTCTGTGCTTTTCTTTTTTTTTTTTTCAGTTTTTAAAGCCGAGATGTTTTATTTTTAAACGAAGCCGGGCAAGTAGAGTGCTGCGTCACTTCCGCAGATCAAGATGGGCAGCGCCAAAAGGGCGTAGTGGTCAAAAATATATTGCATCCGTAGTGGTTTAGCACTACCATAGGAAATGAATGGGAAACGGTTTAGGGCGGTTTAGCTAAAGAATTCTCGATGCTCGCGCGGGAGGCCCGGGTTCGATTCCCGGCCAATGCAGGAAGCTTTTGTCTTTCTACTGTTTGTCATGACATTGTCGCTTCTTAATATACGTACATTGTGCATATGTAGGGTTGTGATATACATTCATTTTTGGATTAAAGTAGTTTAGCAGCCAAAGCAGCTTGTAGGTTTATGGTAAGTCTAGTCTGCTATAAATTTTAACAGACAAGGGACAACAGTGAGAAAATTTCAAATATTAAGAGAAAATTTCAAATATTAAAAGGCTGGATGATTCTGACTGTGATAACACAGCATGTCACAACATATAGGATAGCGCTTGATTTGTAGCGGTGTGATCTTGAGTCTTTTGGGGTACATCAGGCAACATCTCCTCGTTAGTATAGTGGTGAGTATCCCCGCCTGTCACGCGGGAGACCGGGGTTCGATTCCCCGACGGGGAGAGATGTTTTTTCAGTGTAAGCAAATGATATGAGTTTGCTACCATTTATCAAATTACCATGTTGAAACACACAGTACAGGCAGCTAATGCTGAAGTGCTACAATTTAGCTGTGCTTTTACAAGGTGTACTACGGCACAAGTGCTGCATTGACACCAAACAAAAAAAGTGAATGATGAGGGTAATATGCTCACATCACTTATCTGTTAGCAGACGGGCAGCAGCATTTTGGACCAGCTGCAGGCGATGTAGAAGGGAGTTTTCCAACCCTGCATAAATAGAGTTGCAGTAGTCCAGTCTATAAGATTTAGCTGACCTCAAATGATAAAAAGTAGACTAGGCTATAGCACAGACCTGTTTATCAGTTATCAAAAATATTATTATGTATCAGTTATCAAAAACGAGCCTCCTGAGGCAGCTGATGGGTACTGTAGCAGTAGCAGAGGCAAAAACTCTGCCCTGGGAGGAGTTCGGTGAGGCCATAGAGTAAGACTATTGGTCAGCCTCAAAGAGATGTTAGCTTAAATGCTAACGTTAGCTCGTGGGCTAACAGAAGCATGTTGGCTTACATTAACTCACTCCATCCAATATGTTAATTTAGCCCTTTAATTGAAAATTTTCCAAATGCTAATGTTAGCTTAAATGCTAACATTATCATGTTGGCCAACACTAGCATGTTGGCTATCATTAACTCACTCCATTCAATAGGTTAATTTAGCCTATAAGTAAATATTAGCCTAAATGCTAAAGTTAGCTGAAATGCTAACGTTAGCATGTTGGCTAGTACTGACATGTTGGCTAACAATAACTCACTCCATTTAATATGTTAATTTAGCCTTATACGTGAATATTAGCATAAATGCTAATGTTTTTATTGCAAACACTTCCTGTTTTTGCTGTTGCACTAGGTAGATTGTTTGGTGTGACTCTCTCTGAGTCTCCTCCCTCCTGCTCTGTGTCAGATATTTAGTTACTCCTCTGTCCCCTTTAGTGATAATAATCGTGTAATAAATGCAGTATTTTAATAGCTTTGGAAGCGAAGGTATCGGAATTGGAGGTCTGGCTTTGCGCTGTCGAATAAACCAGCATATCAGAGGCCCCTTAGCCAGCACAGAGCCACTGAGGGTAGCTCCCTGTAGCAGTCCTCCAGCAGAGCCTGTGCAGCCTGTACCTCAGGCTGACTGGGTGACGGTACGTAGAAAGAATAGTCCTAGACCACAGCCCAATGTCGGACTCCTAGATCTGACCAGTGACGACATGTTTAACCGCATGCTGCCATTCAACCGCTGGCTGTCTAGGTGGTGTCCTGAAAGCTATGTTGGCTACATTGATAATTGGCAAACATTCTGGAAAAAAACCTGGTCTGATATGGAGAGGCATCCATCCCACTTTCAATGAAGCAGGCCTTCTTTCTAGGAATCTGTCCGAATTTACTAGCTCTCCAAAACTCTGACATCCCAGGGTCCAGACCAGGAACCAG
Source organism: Crenichthys baileyi (assembly GCA_036173005.1). Lineage (NCBI taxonomy): Eukaryota > Metazoa > Chordata > Actinopteri > Cyprinodontiformes > Goodeidae > Crenichthys > Crenichthys baileyi. Next base: position 58,197 of record JAHHUM010000952.1, read on the forward strand.
GGTCATAGTTTAACACTCCTCCTTGTAGCTTCTGAACTGTTACAGTTACAAGACAGTGTGTTGCCCACAGCCAAAATCAAATAGATTAAAAAATAGAAGAGAATAAGAATAATCCTATGTTTCTTTTTAGTACAGTTGCTAAACTTACGCAGTCATATCTCTGGAGAGCCATCCATTCCTTTATCTCTCAGCAGTAATGACTTTATAGGATTCTTTAAAAAATAAAATTATTCTATTAACAAGAAAATCCAGAACATGATTACCTCATTCCCAGTATGTGAGACAGCATTGGAGGTAACTGTAGAACCTGATGTGTTTGGACTGTTGTGATCCAGTTAAGCTTTCTAAATTATCAAACATATTAGCTTCATCTAAATCTTCAACTTAAATCCAATCCCAACCAGATTTAAGGAAGTGTTCCCTTTGATTACCAGCCATATTTTAGTTATGACTAATATATCCTTAGTAAATGACTCAGAACCACAGGCTTTTAAGGTTGCTGTAATTAAACATTTACCTAAGAAACCTTCTCTTGATCAAAATTACTTTTTACAGGAGTGACTCTGAAAACTAGTTGTTCCATACGTTCCTAACAGAGCACTTCGTTCTCAGACTGCAGGTTTACTGGTGGTTCCTAGAGTCTCTAGAAGTAGAATGGGAGGCAGATCCTTTAGTTATCAGGCTCCTCTCCTGTGGAACCAGCTCCCAGTTTTAGTCCGTGAGGCAGACACCCTGTCTACTTTTAAGGCTAGGCTTAAAACTTTCCTTTTTGATAAAACTTATAGTTAGAGTGGCTTAGGTTATCCTGAGCTATCTCTGTAGTAATGCTGCTATAGGCTTAGACTGCTGGAGGACATAATGACCACATTCACTCTCTCTGCTACATTCTCACACTGCTCTCCAATTTTGCGTTATTTGCTGTTATTTATTTGTGCTTTTAACTCTATCTTCTCTCTTTTTTCTCTTCCTAGAAGTTACATCTAACCTGGCTGTGTTTAGCTGTGGCACCTTCCTGGAGGTGGACATTGGGCGAGCTGCTGCTGCCAACAACTTAATGCTCACCTTCTACAGATGACACACTTGGCCCTGTCTTTCAGTGTTTAACCCGTTTCTCTCCTAGTGAAAAAAAAACAACAAACTTACTGAAACACCAAAGTCCTCCAAAAGATTAACAACTAAGTCTAGCGCAAAGTTCAGGACTAACAATTGTAAGGACTTGGAAGAACAATTTTTCTGTAAGTTCTGTCAGCAACTGATCGACTGGATGCATAAGAATACATGTGATGACCACTTACAGTCAGAGTCACATCAGAAACAGGGAGACGAAGCAAGCTAGCATTGCCCAGTTGTGTTTGCTATCTGTTCAAGGTTTAACTAAACAAGTAGAAATGAGACCCCAGGTTATTGAAAATGTTTTTATCGAAAAAGGCATCTAACATCTATGCAGACTCCACACATCCTGGTCACAGGCTGTTTAGACTTTAACTTTCAGGTTGGCGCTACACAGCACTAATGGCAACAACCAGCTGCCACAGAGACAGTTTCTTACCCCAGGCTGCCTCTGAAGAACACAAACACCTCACAGCCAGAGTGTTCAGCTACTCAGCTGGTAAATAAGCACATTGCTCTATATATATATATTGAAAAGAACACACAGCGGTACATACTGCTCCTTGTCCCTATTTATTTAAGTTTTTTTACACACTGTGGTTGTTGTTTGGATTGATGTTGATATATGATGTGAGAGATGGAAACCGAAGTCAGGTGCCTTGTTTGTACACACAAACTTGGCCAATAAAGTTGATTCTGGTTCATTTTTTTAAAGCACAGTTTTTAAAGTTGAAGGAAACTGAGAAAAACAAACTTGTGTGTTTGAGCAGGAGCATAGAACTGCAAAGCAAAAATGTGCCTTATAAGATACCACAGAGGAACAGTTAGTTCTTATGCCAAGAGTAACATTTTAATTGAGAATGCATAGAAACAAGTGATTCAAAGCACTGTTGTAATAATACCAGTGGAAAGAAAAGTTGGTCTAGTCTTGTCCTTTTTGTCCTTTGACAGCACCTGTATAGCACAGGTAACCTTGGTACATTTGAATTCTAGCAGTTCATTAATCTCGAAGAGCCAAGCTGAAGGATAACCACAAACTATAAATTACAACGAACACACTTGTTTTTTTCTTGACAAGAATATCATTACATTATTTTATAGAAACACACTGCCTGATCTCCAGTGTTATATACAGCATCAAGTTTGCTGTTTGTAACATAACACACAACCCATGACCCTAACAGCATGCCTTCTGAGCTACACAACATAGGGAATATGTTCATGAACTGTGTCCTGCTTTGCTTTGTCCTTTCAGATTTCTAAGTGTATTTAAGATGTGATTTCTGCTTAAAGTCATTCATGTTGTTGATTGTTTATTCTGTCTTGTGTATAAGTTTATTTTATTTTTGATATCAGGGCACAGGTGCTGCATCTTGTAAACAGTTTACCTTTAAAATCTGAAAATGCTATGAAGCATGTTAGAGGATTGGCATTTCTTACCTTTGTGATCTAAACAGTTTCAAATAAAGGGATCTAGTATGAAACTTACTTTTGTATCTTTTTTGCTTCATAGTAAACCCCTCATACAATAACAACAAAACACAATAAACTAAAAAAATTATTTTAGCTTTTATTTCCACCCTGATAACAACTCAGAGTTTAAGACAAAGCTGTTGAATCTCCTCACTACCATTCTAAAAGGTGATCAGTAAGGCTTGAAGAAAAATCATGCAAACAAGACCATTTTGAATGATAAAATCTGAGTAACAATTCTACAAATTAAACATAACATATAATTGACTTATTCTTACAGCACAGACGAACTCTGAAATGCTCCTGGCTCACTGCTCACAAGTCAAAGTGAAATAAATAAGAGAAATTAGGAACATAAATGAAATATTAAAGGCCAAAAACTTAAACTTTAAAATGTCATATGTTCATTGAAATCACAAGCCTTAACCTAAAGGTTATTATAGTTAATTTTTAGGATAACGCACAGAAAATAATGCTCAAATTGGGCCATTCCTAAAGCTAGTAAAATAATAAATATCATTGTGTTGAGCTTTTAAGTCACGTTCTTATTTATCCTGTTTTATTTTTTGCTTAAATTCTCTATATTAACACAGTCTTTAGAGTTTCTCTGACTTATTAATTAGAGCTGTCATTAACCTTAATAAAGATGCAATTATAAACAAGCTGCTGAAGGGTCTTACTTATTTATCTTTGGTGGCAAAATTCAGATCTGTCATTTCCATCCATCAAATAATACCACAGTCTATTTTCTTTCTTTAGTGTTTAAAGACATTTCATCATTTACATAGAAAACTTCAGCTACAGTTCAATGAGTTCCCAGTATATTGGACATGTGTAACTACAAGATTATCTATGTAACTTGAGTTATTTAATAAATCTTAAATAGGCAAGTCTAAGAAGATTTTTATTTTGCTCTTTACTCGCTTTCATGTTTTAAAAAATCTGAGCATTTTGCTCCTTTTCCTGTTCCTATAGTCTGAAAATGTTCTAAAGATAAACAAAAAAGCCTAATATTTATTATCTCACTGCTTTGCCATTTTTTTTTTATCAAAAGTCGTACTGAAAAACACAAGCACCAGTAAAATTCTATCATTGTAAAGCACTTATTTAAAGTTGGATTATTGCATTTAGATATATTTGAACGCTGCATGAAGCCATACATTAAATCTTAGAAGCATATGTTCTTTCTTAGGCCTCTACTTACTGTAAATTATGTTGTTGAATACATGACAGCCACTGTGAGTGACCCTCACTTTCCCACAGTGATCCATGTGCTCTGAAGCACAGGGATCAGCTCAACCCTTTTCACTTTGCTTGTTGCTATGACCATAGAAAATGCAACCCTGTTAGGTGTTCCTATTCTCTCAGTAGTTTCCATGTTGATGTCTTTCCTAAGCCCTTCTTATTTGTCAAGAAGTTTAACAAGGCTCTGCCGAAGATCATTGAGATCAAAGATCTTAATGTCCAGTATTTCTATGGCCCTCTGGATCTCAGTATCCATACGATCCCGATCCTCCAGGGAATTACTTAGGTTCTGCTCTGTGTTCTGGATGCGACGCTCCAACTCTGAGCTTCGCATCTCCATTTCCTTCAGTAAACAAAAGACATTGAAAAGTACAAAAACTGTAATTTTGGACTGTTTCAAGCTAGTTGTTAAAATAACTGCAAACAGAGCTTTACACAATGTAATAATATTTTCTTCCCTCATAAATTTAAAGTTACTTGTAGCATGTAGAAACTTACAGTAAAAAAAATGGAGAATGAATTAACCCATTCAAAATATTTAAGTCAGAATTACATTATTTCATTACCTTACTATAGCTTAGTTCTAGGGTAGGTAAATAGTCTGTGATGACTGATTAAGGATGCTCTAATACCTGGTAAACGTTAATAATTGCAAGGTTAAGGGAATTTCTAATGGAGAATGCTTTATGCTTTACAGTAAACTAATCACTAGTGATTTATTTAACATTGAGCATAATCTAATCCTACATAGAACTTATGCATTTAGCCCATTTTCAAATGTCTGTCACCCCTACCCTTAATCTGAGAATGGCTTCATCCCGCTCATGTTCCATCTCATGATACTCTGCCTTCTTACATTGTAATATGTGAATCTCCTGAAAATGAAATGAAAGGAACCAATTACATCACTGCTTATGATGTGCTTTACTGACTCACTATTTAGTGCAGCTGAGGAAAAGAAATGGGCATTTTCCAACCTCATCTTTGGCCTTCAGTAACGCCTCCAGCTCCTCCAGTGACTGGGTAAGCTCATCCTTCAGCAAGTCACTGGGTCCCTGACCTCCATGGGCTTCCAGTTCAGCCACCTTGCAAAACATGTAGAGTTCACGAATGTGTTTCATAAGGGAAAAGACTACAAATTCATGTTATCAAATGCAAAATAGGACAAGTGGTGCTTATAACTTCAAATTTGAAAAACAAATAAATAAACCAGCCCTTAAAATATTAAACAACACCTCCCAGCTTTGCAGGTTCTTTTCATTCATCTATCAAGTGGCATAAAAATGGAATATATATAAAGAAAACAAGTTCACTTAACATGATTGCTTGAGTTAAGATATATGTGCATGGGTTTTTTTTATCTTTCACTAGCTAGGACTTTAATAATGTAAGTTTGTCCAATCCACTTTGCATATTTAGGAAAACAAAAGGCAATACATTATCTGCTGAAAAACATTTATACATGACTGCAAAGCTGAACTATGACATTCAGAAGTATTGTTCTTGAGTAATTAAAGAAATAAGAAAAAACATTATTAACGATACAAATGCATGCTTTTTTAATTGAGAGATGAAGACAGATGACCTTTGACATTAGGCTCAAAAAAGAGTAGCCCTAAGAATGTAAAATTAAAGACCAGGAAGATTCCTCAACTGTGACTGTGCAGACATCAGGAATTAAACTATTAAAGTAGTTCAAGGAGGGTTCTCTGCTACTGATGTCAATTTGAAACTGAGGAAAATGAAAATAACTTTGTGTCTGAATAGCAAAACTGTTGTGAGTTTGTTACTTCCCTAATGTAAAGCGGTTTGAACGGTCAATATGACTAGAAAAGCACTATATAAAATCAATCCATTTGCTTTTATTATATAGACTACCACCTGCAACAAACTGCGTTGATTAAGACAAAGATAAATAATTCAAGGATAATTTAAGGTTTATAAAGTATCGGCTGTCACCACAGTGTCATTTTGGCACATTTAAACAGAACAAAATGCAGGAAATGGCACAGCACGCTCTCCACGGTGTCTCCAGACTCTGTCACGTCTGTCACGTGCTCAGTGTGAACCTGCTTTCATCTGTGAAGAGCACAGGGCGCCAGTGGCGAATTTGCCAATCCTGGTGTTCTCTGGCAAATGCCAAGCGTCCTGCACGGTGTTGGGCTGTGAGCACAACCCCCATTTGTGGATGTCGGGCCCTCATACCATCCTCATGGAGTCGGTTTCTAACCATTTGTGCAGACACATGCACATTTGTGGCCTGCTGGAGGTCATTTTGCAGGGCTCTGGCAGTGCTCCTCCTGTTCCTCCTTGCACAAAGGCAGTCCTGCTGCTGGGTTGTTGCCCTCCTACGACCTCCTCCACGTCTCCTGGTGTACTGGCCTGTCTCCTGGTAGCGCCTCCAGGCTCTGGACACTACGCTGACAGACACAGCAAACCTTCTTGCCACAGCTCGTATTGATGTGCCATCCTGGATGAGCTGCACTACCTGAGCCACTTGTGTGGGTTGTAGAGTCCGTCTCATGCTACCACGAGTGTGAAAGCACCACCAACATTCAAAAGTGACCAAAACATCAGCCAGAAAGCATAGGTACTGCTAAGTGGTCTGTGGTCCCCACCTGCAGATCCACTCCTTTATTGAGTGTGTCTTGCTAATCGCCAAAGATTTCCCCCTGTTGTCTTTTCCATTTGCACAACAGCATGTGAAATTGATTGTCAATCAGTATTGCTTCCTAAGTGGACAGTCTGATTTCACAGAAGTTTGATTTACTTGGAGTTATATTGTGTTGTTTAAGTGTTCCCTTTATTTTTTTGAGCAGTGTATATTGTAGAGATAAGAGCAGGAGGAACAAAGAAAAAAAGTGACGAGTGTATATAACAGATCCCACTGGTGATTTTTCATTTTCTCCTAACTGGGCCATTGAAAGTAGGATATTGCTGTCCTACAAAGCACCCCCGCCACACTATCCACCCTGGAGACTTGAACCATTTTCAGCCGCCTGGCCCCCTTCCTCAGACATTGGGGAACCAGCTCCGTCCAAACGATGTAGGGTGTATGGAGATGTACCCTAACTGGTATGAATCCATTTGTTGAGGTAGAATGCTTTCTTTCTCTCTCACTCTCTTTCTTTTATATATCAAATATATAGATCTAGATCTATCGATAGATCTATTGATCTAGATCAATAGATTTAGATCTATAGATAGATCCATCCATCCATCCATCCAAACAGTCAAATTCAACAGTCAAAGTTCTGATGAGGTTTATTATTAAAAGATTAAAAGTACATTTTGTAAATAACCTTTAAGCAGATTTTAAACCTATTTTTCATCAAGCCCACATTTCTGTATTACACATTTTATTTTTATTGGTCTGCTGTAATCTAATCTTAAATGTCATGTGTTCATTAGCTGCAAGCAGTAAATCATCATAATTACCACAAGTAAAGGCTTGATAACATTTGCATAATGTTATTAATCTACATAGCGAGTACATTTTAGTAAATAAGAATATTGTGAAAAAGTTAATTGTTTTTGTCACTCATTTCAGAAGGTGAAACTGGTATGGTATTTAGATTCATTACACATTCACTAAACAGTAAATTATTTCAAGCCTTTATTTCTTGTAATTTTGATGATTCTGGCTTAGAGATATAATGAACACCCAAATCTCAGTGTTTCAGAAAATTAGAAAATTGTGAAAAAGTTTAAAATTGGAAACTCATGGTGTTGCATCCTAATCAGATAATTAACTCATTAACATCTGCAAAGGTTTCCTGAGCCTATAAATGGTCTCTCAGTCTGGGTCAGTAGGCTATACAGTCATGATGAAGACTGCTGACTGGACAGATGTCCAGAAGACAGTCACTGACACCATCCAGAAGGAGGATAAGCCACAAAAGGTCATTGCTAAAGAATTGCGTTGTCCACAGAGTGCTTCATCCAAGCATATTAATAGGAAGTTGAGTGGAAGGAAAAGGTATGGCAGGGGCACCAGCAAAAGGGATAATCACAGCCTTGAGAGGATTGTCAAGCATAATCCATTCAGACTGAGGCTGGAATCAGCACATCAAGAGCCACGACACATATGAATCCTACACATGGGCATAACATGTTGCATTACACTAATGAACCAGAGACAGCGTGAGAAGTGTCTTACCTGGGCTAAGGAAAAAAGAACTTGACTGTGCAATAATCTGTGTAGTGTCAAAATGAGGTGAGATCCTTCCATGTATCAATGCAGAAATTAATTAAACATTCATAATTAAATTAATGAAATATGATTTGGAGTATGTTTTAATTCTTCTTTCTTTTGCAGAAATGTATCCCTATGATTGAGTTTAACAACAATCACATATGATGAAATGAGAGCCTAATCTTTAGAGTATCAAATAAATAATGATCATATTACATGTATAAGATGTCATGAAACAGTAAAATGGGTATATCTTCGTACTCTGGAACTGAGGACTGAAGAGGCCTGTATGGAGTCACACATTAACTGTGACTGTCTTATCTTTTTCAGAAGTAGAAAACTACAAGTATAATCAACGAAATATGTATGATGATTTTCTATTTTTCTACAATTATTAAATGTAATGAAGAGGGATAATGTTAATCAATTGTGATGTATGAATAAAAATGAAGTGATGTTTTTTTTTTTTCAGCTGTAACTGTGTGAGAGCAAGAAGCTGAGAAATACTGTGTTAGAAAGCTTGAGGCTGAGCAGATAAGGAGGGCACCATGGCCTGGGAGCCAGAGGCAGAGTCATAACATCAGGACGGGAGGGGCAGAGGAGACCCAGCTTGGCATGGATGGAAGGTCAACGAGCAAGCTCAAGTCATAACAAGCATGGGACCGAGAAACGAGAAGCCAGGTGCATGATGTTTTACGTCAGTCTGAAGTTCGAAAAACAGGCAAAAGTCGGGACGGGAGCGGGAGTCGTGAAGGCCGAAAAACAAACGGAAGTCATAACACAGGGAGCAAGCTGGGGGCTGTTTACGACTCTGTCTACGGAGGCTGGGAGACATCACCGAGAAATCAAGGTGACCGCGTAACTCAATGATGGGAAAGCTTGCCCGGCAACAGGGGATGAGCAGTGAGGCTATCTGCAATATAAAAACTGTACCAAAGAAAGAAACGGGTTTGTTTCCTCGCAGAAGACCAGCGAATAAGATCGGACAGAGAGAAAGAAGCTATAGATGAATCAGAAGACCGGAGACGCAGCCCCGCTGACAAATTCTGCATTATAAAGAGGATCAACCCGTGTGCCCTGAGAAGAGCTGCAACTCTAAATTGAGAATCTGAATTTCATCTGTTGCATTTTTACCAAGACAACTGAAGTGAACTTGGTCAGTGAACAGCTGATTCAATTCAACTCAGTTTTATTTATATAGCGCCAATTCACAACACATGTCGTCTCAAGGCACTTCACAAAAGTCAGGTACATGCATTACAATTAATCCGAATCATTGAACAGTGCAGTCAGATTCTGTTATTTATTCAAATTGGATAAAAAGTTTTTCTGTCTAAGGAAACCCAGCAGATTGCATCCAGTCAGTGACTTGCAGCATTCACTCCTCCTGGATGAGCATGTAGAGACAGTGGACAGTCACTGGCGTTGACTTTGCAGCAATCCCTCATACTGAGCATGCATGTAGCAACAGTGGAGAGAAAAAACTCCCTTTTAACAGGAAGAAACCTCCAGCAGAACCAGGCTCAGTGTGAGCGGCCATCTGCCACGACCGACTGGGGGTTAGAGGGAACAGAGCAGAGACACAAAGAGAACAAAGACGCACTGATCCAGGAGTACTTTCTATGAGAAGGAAAAGTAAATGTTAAGGGATGTAGCTCCTTTAGTCGTTTCACCTAGAAAGAAGGAACAGATAAACTCTGAGCCAGTTTTCAAGGTTAGAGTCTGAAGAGAGCACATAGAGTTAGTTACAGTAAAAGCTCAGTCAGTAGCCATGTCTAGGAGAGAGAAAGGGTTAAACACTGAAAGACAGGGCCATGTGGATCATCGGTAGAGGGTGAGCATTAAATTGTTGCCAGCAGAAGCTTGGAGGATTCCCCTCTTCAGAAAGGTGTCACAGGTAGACACAGAGTCAGGCCAGGTGTAGCTTCTAGGAAGAGAAAAGAAAGAACAAAGTTAAAAGCTGAAATAACAGCAAATAATGCAAAATTGGAGAGTAGTGTGAGAATGTAGCGAAGAGGGTGAAAGTGGTCATTATGTCCTCCAGCAGCCTAAGCCTATAGCAGCATAACTACAGAGATAGCTCAGGATAACCTAAGCCACTCTAACTATAAGTTTTATCAAAAAGGAAAGTTTTAAGCCTAGCCTTAAAAGTAGACAGTTTGTCCATCTAGAGCCCACTGATGGCCATTGTTATAATAAAAACCACAACGATTGGGATACCTCTCTCTGTCAGATTGACCATAACCATTGGAAAAGAGAGGGGGTCGTACAGGTAGCATGGATGGAAGGATTGCTCTAAGTTCCAGGCTTCTGGATGTCCTGAACCAACATCAATTACACCTCAACGGTTTCCTTCAACTATTCAGCCTCTGGAAGCTACCGACTTTTTAAACATATGCCAACAAAGTTAAATTTTTTATTATTATTTTTTTTTTCCAACTTGACCATCGAAACCCCGAGCATCAGCGCCTTTCCACTTAGAGGAAGAAAACTGAAGATTTGCCCTTCACTCAAGAAGACAATCACTCGTTGCCTACTGAAGAAATCATTCCATTCGGATCTATGGTGAGCCTCCGTCTCCAAAGCTTCTTCAGCCTTACCAGTTTCAGCATTAGGGAAAGACAGATTGAATTGATTGATTTATTTCTATTATTCAACTTATTACGTTTAGCTGATTTTTAAGCTGTTACTGACCCCTGCAAAAGCATTACTAATTAAAGAAAGCATATAAAATTCTAGATTTATTGTGGACAGTCAATAATTTGAGTCACCTTATTTTTGGGTTTTTCGTTGGTGGTAAAAAGTCTTGTTGCCTGGTCCCAAATGATTTTAGGAGGTTTTTATAGGTTGCCTTAAGTCAAACTTGTTAAAACAATGCCCTTGGGGCTCATGCCGAGCCACTAAAATCAACCTAACCCATATACCAATTGCAAGTTGTAAAATAGGGAATGAGCAGCCGTTAACAGAAATGACTGTCGAGGAGTGGATAACTGCTGTGGGCTACTCGGTCGTCCAGACCACCAGTTGAAGAAAGGCGAGACCTTTGGATGCAGGCTGTTAGAGGTTAGGCGTGTCATTTCCCGACACCATCTTAAACAGATTTTCCAGTAAACCTGTTTAGTAAGACCTTCCAGGTTTAGGGAAGTCTGGACCCGTTGGATGGAGAGCTGGATTGAGCAATCCCCTTAGAAATAGGGAAGTAGGAGGGAGGGGTTAGCTCATCGGACAACGAAAGTAGTAAATCTATATACTATATGTGTTTCACTTTCTGAAATGAGTGACAAAATATAATAATCTTTTTCACAATATTTAACATTTTTTTAGATGTACCTGTAGACTACTGACTTCTTAAGGGGTGTCAAACAGCAACTAGGGGTCAGGAGATGATAGCAGGAAATCTAAATTATATGTGATAGCCAATGGTGTGCAATTCCCTAGTTGTTAAGTAATAAAAACAGCAGTGTTGTGATAGTTGTTCACCTTATAACCATTGTTTCAATAGTAAGAAGCTGCAATTATGGGATTTCAAATCTCTGTCACTGCCGTTTTTCTGGACTACGATTACCTGTTCTCTAAGCCTTTCAGTCTCCCCCTGATATGCTGCGAGCTGTTTCTTCCATTGCTCCACATTACCATTAGCCTCATGCAAGGCCGCCACCAACTTGGAGTTGCTGTCCTGTAGAGTGAAAAGCTCAGCTTCGAGGTTAATCTCACAAATAGATCTGCAAAACACAAAACCAGTTTCATATTATGAAATAAATAAATACAATTTCGAACTTTCATAAAACTTTTAAAAGCCTGGCATATGAAGTTGCAGAATTAAAGTTATATTATTTAATCCTGTAACCATTTTGTTGTGTTACAGATATGAACTTCTGATCCTGTAGAATAGTAGATAGACTTCAACACTAAGTAGTCAAAGACTAAAAATGTGGACTGATTGATCTAGAGCTGGGATGTTAGCAACAGACACTCTAGGTACTGTGGATTGTAAAATGTTCTGTTGGATTATACTCTGCTGACAGAAATAACAGCTGTAAAAGCCAATAGATAATAGTTAAGTATTTATTCTAGTAATAATTATTGTCTATTTCTTCATGACTAATTGTGCTAGATACAGTTGAAAATTATGATGTGAACATAAAGAGAAATCTCATTGGGCAACATGCAAATATTGTTAAATATCAAACACTCATTATAGGCACTCAATTGTCCTCCTAGCCTTCTTACTAGAGTAAAAGTGAATTGTACAGGCAAAAGGGATTTAAATTTTCATTCTATGCGTTCTGATCTCTGATACTGATATTGTCTAAGCTATGTCCCTACACACTTTGAAAGCTTGAAGATGTTTCCCTGGCGACTATTTATCATGGTCACTATTCATAGCACTTTAAGAGCTTTGTGGGTGTCTGAAAGTGTTGACTGAAAAGATATTTTTAACTGTTGCTTGCTGTATGATTCACAACCTTAATATTTTCCACTCCTGATCTTTAAACTTATTATGAGAAACCAATTATTCCAAGGTTTGAGCTCATATTGAAACACTGATAATAATCATTTACCTGTTTTATTTGGTCAAAAAAAAGCAATCACAGCTTAGCAATAAAATGATTTCTGTGACTGAACATAGTTATAGTTTAACAATAAAATATAAATATATTTAACTATTTTAAAATTAAGTAGAAAAAGTAATATCTTACAATTTGCATTGCTAACACAAATACTAGCAATTCAATTAAATTTATATAGCTCCAACTCACAAGAAATGCTGTACTTGATGCACTGCTGATTTTTTCCCACTTGCAAAGCATGTGGAAGTCTTTAATTTTGATCATAGGTACTCTTCAACTGTGAGTGACGGAATATAAAACAAAAATCCAGAAAATCACATTGTGTTATTTTTACGTAATTGTTTTGCATTTTATTCCATAAGTGTTTGAGAAATCAGAAAAACTAAACTTGTAAATATTTGGTACAGAAACCTTTGTTTGCGGTTACAGATATCAGACGTTTCCTGTAGTTCTTGACGAGGTTTGCACACACTGAGGCAGGGATTTTGGACCACTCCTCCATACAGATCTTCTCCAGATCCTTCAGATTTTGGGGCTGTCGCTGGGCAATACGGACTTTCAGCTCCCTCCAAATATTTCTGACTGGGTTCAGGTCTGGAGACTGGCTAGGCCACTCCAAGACCATGAGATGCTTCACTTCAAGTCACTGACTAGGTCCTGCCGTGTAGATCTGGCCTGATTCCTCACCACCTACATGATCTTTGATGCCCCACGAGGTGAGATCTTGCCCAGAGCCCCAGACCGAGGGAGATTGACCGTCATCTTGAACTTCTTCCATTTTCTTATAATTGCACCAACAGTTGTTGCCTTCTCACCAAGCTGCTTGACTATTTGACTGTAGCCCATCCCAGCCTTGTGCAGGTCTACTATTTTGTCCCTGATGTCCTTACACAGTTCTCTGGTGTTGGCCATTGTGGAGAGGTTGGAGTTTGTTTGAGTGAGTGTGTGGACAGGTGTCTTCATACAGATAGCAAGTTCAAACAAGTGCCATTAATACAGGTAATTACTTAAAAATCACACAATGTGATTTTCTGGATTTTTGTTTTAGATTCTGTCACAGTGGAAGAGTACCTATGATAAAAAACTATGAAAAAAAAGACTTCTACATGCTTTGCAAGTGGGAAAACCTGCAAAATCAGCAGTGTATCAAATATGTCTTCTCCCCACTGTATCTACTGGCTAAACGTCTACTGTGACTAACTATGTGCTCTCTTTCATACTCCAGACTTGAAAACTGGCTCAGAGTTCATCTGCTTAGCTGTCTTTCTCTCCTAGATGAAGCCACTAAATGAGCTACAACCATTAATGTTTTACTTTTCTTTCCCATAGAAAGTACTCCTGGATCAGTGATTCTGTGTTCTTTTTGTGTCTCTCCTCTGTTCTCCCAAACCCCCAGTTTGCTGGGTTTCCTTAACCAATTTGAATGTCAATTGACTGCGAGGTTTGATAGTTGGGATCAATTGGAAAGTATGTACCTGACTTGAAATTTGTATGATTCGATTGAATTGACTTTGTAAAGTGCCTTGAGACGACATTTTTTGTGAATTTGGCGCTACATAAATTAACTAGCTTTGTCAAGGAGAGAGACAGGGTTATTGGGGGCAATAGCTTAGCCAATGGCTCCCCCCATTAAAGGTGTCATAGCTTAAACAGAAACACCTGGCCAGATGTAATTTCTTTGAAGGGAGAGAAAAAAGTAGTGAACATAAAGTTAATGGCAGAGTAGTAGGAAAAAGTAGGAAGTTTAGAGTAATAGGAAAAAGTAGCACAATAAATGCCAATAAATAAAAATGGTATGGATACATATTCCTCAAAGTATAAAGGGTCATTGTAGTTTACAATGACCTAGAAAAATAAAACATTTTTTAAATTTTATTTATATTCATTTTTTAACAAGGTACATATATTGGCGGTAGTACAATAATCACAGAAAGTTTATGTCCAGTTTATACAAATGAAAAGTATATATTTGCATATAGGTTTATCCTAAAGAATATTAAAACTCTGTTGCTTCCCAAATTCTTGCGTCACCTTTCAGCTTACACAAGAGAATAACTAACTTAAACGTGACTGCTTCTGCCAGCTGTCAGATTCCTTTTATATGTATATAAAAACTTGTATATAAAGATCAAGAGACCAGAAGGACATGTGGGAATAATTCCTTCCCTTACTCCCCTTCCTAGTTGGCCTTTCTCCCCAGCCTCACAAGCTGCATGCAGCCAGAACTTAAAAAAATACGGTCTCAATCCCTCAATCTCAATTCTCTGTCTTTCCATCTAACTGTAAAAATTAGAAAAAAGATTTAAAAAAAAACAACTAAATTTTGAAAGAAATTTTAACTCCAGTAACAGTGGGATCCATCTACATTCTGGCTCAACAATGAAAATTCAATGCCCCTTAAATTTGTGCAACTAATTATCATTCACTGATTTTTCATGCGGCAATATAAAACTAAATATACTATACATTTAGGAAAAAAAAAATCTGTTTATTTAATTTGGACTGAACTTATATAGCACCTTTCCAGCCATACTGACCGCTCAAAGCGATTTACACTAGAGCCACAATCACCCAAACGCACTTGCTAACGCGCACACATTTGTACACCGATACGCAGCTCGGTAGACAATTCGAGGTGAAGTGCCTTGCCCAGGGGCATATCGACATGCGGCAGGAGGAAGCTTAAATCGAACCCACAACCCTTGGATTGCAAGACGACCACTATTCTCACTGAGCCACAGTCGCCCCTCTTGCAAAGAATGGTGAGTTTAGTGTAAAAATGTAAAAGAATAAACAAGGAAAATCACCAAATTAACACCTAAAAGACACAAATATTTACCATGCTCCAGTAACTAGACTGAAATATTTAAAGAAGATGTTTATGGACTCTGTTACCCTTCAGAGAGCATCTTCTTAATCCTCTCCTTCTCAGAAGCCAGGGTTATATCTGCACTCTGGCTGCGAAACAACTTGTCCTCTGGTCCATTCACACACATCACTGGAGGAGACTGGAGTTCATCCGAGAGGTCCTGAGAAACACGTCAGTAAATGGACTCTCCTGATATTTTTAATAAACAACAAACTGACTGCTTATAGGGGTAAAATGTCTTTAAAGGTTTAAGAAACTGTCTTTATAACTTATTTTAAAATATAGATAAGCAACCGGTTAGGAATCTTCAATGAGCTCAGCTTCTAAGAGACGTGCTTGCAGTAATCGACCAACATGAATGTTACGTTTTTGGATCAATCTTTTTAAAAATGTGCAAATAACTGTAAACTAAAGTATTTTGTGCAGTTTATTTACAAAAGCCAATAAAAGTCTTACCTGTGAGAACTAGATGAAATCCAAGAAGTGGAAAAACAAAGAAATGTGTCATTAATAACCAGATCACGCACACTGCCCTTTTTAAAATACAGTTACTGAAAAAAACAGTTAAGAACCAGTTTTAGCAGTAAAAATTAATTTTCTAGATGGAATTGGTACACATGCAGACTAGAGATGATTCAGTTTGCCAGCAGCACAGCTAGAACTGGTACTACAGCACATACATGGTGCTATCACATGCATAGTGATGATATAGCAAGCAGTTACCAGAAGTGTAAGTAAATGGTGAGTAAAATCCCATTCGACAACACCACCAGCACTTGACGCAGTTTGATAGTGGGTTTGCATCAGAATAGCTAATATCATGCAGTTGCTCTGCATGTGGGATGTATGGGCACAATTACAAACATAGAGTCATTAAAGTTGCCCAGTGCTGGAATGCGTGAGGACACCCACAGACTTTGTGTCATGCCACACCATGTTTTAGAGTCCAGTACCTTTGTTTAGATGTCAGCTGCAAGTTTCATGGGTGTTCTGTGATCCTTGGCCCAAAATAAAACAATCCTGTTTTGGACGACTAGATCATTGACATTATGTGTAGGTGCCCTCATTTACCCATTTATATACCACTGTGACATCTGTACATCCCACATACTCCGCAATTGCACAGTACGTCTGCCTGGTCTCATGTAAACCTACAATGCTTTAATAATCCAATAAAGTGCTGGGATTGCTTTTTAATGAGTCTACAATGAATTCTATGTGTGGTGACCTTATTATTAGATGATCTTAACTGCTTGCAACACCATCACTTGTACCAAATCTCACCCAAATTGGACTATTCCTTTTGGGTGCTTAGATGTTTTTTTCAGTGAAAGTATTACAGCCTTTAGTAAACTCAGTTGTATGACTATGCAGAACTATAGATCACGTCAAATTTAAGGAAGAAGCTGGCGGGTAGTGTTTTTTCATATGTGACCTTTTCAGTCAAATACTAAATATTAAATGTAGTCATAGATGTGAAATTTGACATTTTTTCCTATAACCATGCAGAAGTCAATTGTGGTTAATATTTTTTATTGATCAAAAGCCAGATGTAACCAACATTTTTATTGGTAAGAGGCTTCTGGGCAGCGGAGGGTACAAAATGCAAATATGGTGTCCTCCTGAGCAGCAGAGGATAATTTTACCATTGTCCTAGTTTTCCTCACTCTCACTGTCCTTTGAGGCAAGTGACCCAACTCCTATTTCTTTAGTTTACGCTCTCTCCATCTTTCATTTGATACAGTTACAGCAAGCTTGTGCACTATCCTAACAGAAATATTTATTTCAGAGGAGATTTCATGATCTTAGTGCACTTTTTGAAAGAGTAGCACTCACCTGAGGGGCAGCAATCGTGAGTGCAGTGTTGGCTAGTTCTTTGTCCTGAGATTTTTCTCGGGCCAAACGAGCAGCATCTTTAACTTCCTTGAACTTCTCTGAAAACTTTAAAAGTCAGACAATTTACTTAATGAGTCCAAAACTATTAATGATGGAAAATCTCAAGGAAGAGGACAGGACAGTTGTACTTTGGTCTTTGTGATTTTCGTTTAATTCACCTGATGCAACTGCTGTTCGGTGGCAAAACCCAGTCCATAGACGGTGTTAGCTCTGCTGTCGGCCCATTGGCCAAACTTCTGAGATGTCTTAGTAAATGTCATGCTTGGTGTAACAGTGCAGTTAATAATTGCCTGTGGATGCAGATGTAAAAAAACAAGTTAACGTGAGATGCAAATGAATAAAACAAAAATTGTGCAGTCAATAGGTGACTATATTCAATTTGAATTCAGTTTATTTATATAATACCAATTAAAAACAGAAGTCATCTCAAGGCACTTCACAAAGAACAAAACCAAATGAAAATGTAATTTATATACAGAAATTCATAGTCAATCTAATTTGATTCTAGTTATAAACAATGCTGTCAAGTTCAGTTTCTTCAAATTGGTAAAAAATATTTTCTATGTAGGAAAACTCTGCATTGAGTCACTGACTTGCAGCAATAACTTTTCCAGAACACGCATGTAGCAACAGTGGATTGCATTGAATAGTTAACTTGAACATGTAAAATCTGACTTCCAGAAAACTTTGGTATTTATTACTGTGTTTTATGTCAAAAACCTTTTTTTGGATTGAAAATTGACTCCACTGCAATATCTCTGTCTCAGATGCAATTTACACCTGGCACTGGTATCCATCCTCAGCAGCCAGTCATGTTCGGAAATACAGGTGTAAACACACTCAAAATGATGTTTCCCTAAGGCCAACTTCAGGGGTGGCCTTGAAAACCTTCATCTGCATTACTTTGGAAAATTGAATGCAATTGGTTCTAGGTACTGAGAAACACCAAAGGACCACTCTCTGATCTGACTTGACTTCCCTTAAGCAGCAGAGTAGTTAAAATAAGACACTGCTGTCAGCTAAGGTTTTAACCCATTAAAACAGCTATCTGAGATATTCTACAGATTGTTTGGGTTGAAAGTTTTAAGGAAACTGCTCCTCAGAATTGTGAATAAAAGGAGGGCATTTCCTCACAACTCTGGAGTTTTTTTAGATACAATATTTCAGTCACTATCGGAGAGAGACAAAGAAGAGTCAGAAGAAGAAGAAAGTCAGCCATCATCAGATGGTAGAGCACAAGTTTTGGGCGCAGCTCCTTAAATGTTGGAGCTGCTAGCAGAGCCAACAGCGGCACATGGGAGTGAAACAATCGGAACTAGCAACTAGAAAGCCGACTCTTTTACTGCCCCATTTTAGATATGACTAATCGATGATCCGTAGTAAACAGATCAGAACCACAGGCTGTTAAGGTCGCTGTAATTAAACCTTCTCTTGGTCAAGATGACTTAATAAATTACAGACCTTTATCCAGTCTTCCTTTCTTAAATAAAATTCTTGAGAAAATAGTTGCTAATCAAGTGTGTGAGCATTTACACTACAAACATCTGTTTGAAGAGTTTTAGTCAGGTTTCAGAGCTCATCATAGCTGAAAGTCACTAATGATATTCTCCTGGCCTTGAGACGTGTGTCTGTACGTTTCCTGTTAGATCTTAGTGCTGCATTTAAAACAGTCCATCACATTAATCTCTTAGAAAGGCTGGAACATGCTGTAGGGATCAGGGGAACCACACTAGGCTGGTTTAAATCTCGTTTGTCCGACAGATTCCAGTTTGTTTATGTAAATGATAAATCTTCAGTTTCGTGGTTATTTGTGAATTACCACAGTGTTCAATGCTTGGGTCAATTCTCTTTTCATTGCTTGGTAAAATGATCAGGCAGCATGGGATAAATTTCCACTGTTATACTGATGACACTCAGTTTTATTAATCCATAAATCCTGATAAATCCACTCAGTTAGACTACAGGTATGTCTTGAAGACATAAAAACATGGATGACTTTAAATTAAATTAAAATAAAGACAGAACTTTTCTTTGAACCAATGTTGTTGGAAAAAGAAACAGCATTTGTTAGTTAATCTGGACGCCATTACATTGGCCTCCAGTAATAAATTATGGAGCATTGCTGTTATTTTTTACCATGATATGTCATTTAAATCCCATATTAAACAAGTTTCAATGATTTCCTTCTTTTCACCTCCGGAATATTACCTAAATTAAAACCATCCATGCATTTGTCACTTCACTAGACTGTTGTAATTCTTTACTATCAGGATGTCCACAAAATGCAATTATTCAGCTGATCCAAAATGCTGCAGCAATAGTTTCGATAAAAATTAAAAAGAGAGATCATATTTCTCCTATTTTAGCTTCCCTTCATTGGCTCCCTAATAAATCCAGAAAAGAATTTAAAATTCTTCTCACATATAAAGCCCTTAATGATCTAGCTCCATCCTACATCACATATTGTTGCATATATTCCTAACAGAGCACTTCGTTCTCAGACTGCAGGTTTACTGGTGGTTCCTAGAGTCTCTAGAAGTAGAATGGGAGGCAGATCCTTTAGTTATCAGGCTCCTCTCCTGTGGAACCAGCTCCCAGTTTTAGTCCGTGAGGCGGACACCCTGTCTACTTTTAAAGCTAGGCTTAAAACTTTCCTTTTTGATAAAGCTTATAGTTAGAGTGGCTTAGGTTATCCTGAGCTATCTCTGTAGTTATGCTGCTATAGGCCTAGACTGCTGAAGAACATAATGACCAATTTTACTCTCTCTGCTACATTCTCCTACTTCTCCCCAATTGTACAATTTTTGTCAGTATTCTTTCACTGGATTTTCTTCTCATAGAAGCTGGTATTCAGTTTGGCTGTGACACTCTCCTGGAGGAGGATATTGGGTGAGCTACTGCTGCCAATAACTTCATGCTCTCCTATTTTATAGATGATGCACTTGGCCCTGTCATTCAGTGTTTAACCCTGTCTCTGTCCTATAAAGGCCATTGCATAAGCTTTTGCTGCAACTAACTGTAAATGCTCTCTTTATAGATTTGAAAACTGGCTCAGAGTTTATCAGTTTAGCTGTGTTTGTCATCAACACGAAGTCACTGAAGGAGCTACTGCTGCCATTAACTCTTTATGGAAAGTACTCCTGGATCAGTGCCTCTTTGTTTCTTTTTTGTGTGTGTATCCTTTGTTTTCTCAAACCTTGTTGGTCGTGGCAGATAGCTGCTCACACTGAGCCAGATTCTGATGGGGGTTTCTTCCCGTTAAAGGGATGTTTTCATTCCGCTGTCGCCACAAGCAAGCTCAGTATGAAGGATTGCTGCAAAGTCAACCACACAATGCAAACAGCTGACAGGTACCAGGTGGCCAGAAGGACTGCGGCTTGTGTGGTTGCTGAAACAAGTTCTCGGGCATGGGAAGAATTTGGAGAGGCTAAGAGTGGGACTTTTGGTTGGCCTGAAGGAAGTTCTAGAGAACCCCTCAGGCAGAAGAAAAAGACAGATGATGTTCGAGGCCAGGGAGTTAGAGATAAAAAAATAAATAAAATAAAATAATAATAATACTTATTATCAGACTCCCCCACCCTGTGAGAGCTTTCAGCTTTCTTTCTGTAAAGTGATTTGAATTGAGGGATATGACTTGCTTGACCCAAACATTGCAAACCAAGGTAGGCCCATAATAATTTAATACAACATGAATGTGCTTCAGATAGAGGCGTAAAGGAACACTGAGGAAGAAAAAATTTTTTTAATAATCTGTCTTGCGCACAGGGTTGTTTTTTAAGTTATTTGATTTTCCTTCAATGTCCCTTTGGCTACGTGGTGGTTTTCCGATCTCTGGTGGCTGTTAATGTTCAGATTTGTTTGTTAATTAACATGGCACAACATTTTTGTGTGCCAGTTTGCACCTGCCTTCAAATGTGTTAACTATAGACGCATAAACAGAACCCACAATCGATTATCTTCTCCGGTGTCGGATGCTGTGCAGCTGGAAGAATTGGACATTTGTTATGATGCGTCACCATGGCAACGAGTTTTTTTTTTGTTTTTTTACAGCCTGGAGCAGCTGATTAATATCTCAAAAGCTCAAATAATACGTCAACTACAACCCCAAATCCCTGATGAGTCGAAAAGGAGGTGCCGTGGATGCAGAGCAGGAGCAAAGAGAAGAGAGAGAAGGAGTAAGTTCAAACCATCTCTTCCATCAAGTCTGATGGAAGATGTGAGATTGTTGGGAAACAAGTTGGATGAACTCCAAGCCCTACAAAGGACCCAGCCAGAGTATCGGGAATGCAGTATTATGTGTTTCACTGAGACATGGCTGCAGAATCATATCCCTCACTCCATTGTCTCTCTGCCAGGCTTTCTGACCATACGAGCAGACAGAGATTTAAAGAGAAGCGGCAAACGCAAAGGAGGTGGACTAGCAGTACTTGTGAACAACAGATTGGTGTAATCCGGGACATGTTACTGTGAAGTCTCGTCTCTGCAGTCCAGATATTGAACTGTTAGCAGTAAGTTTTTGTCTATATTATATACCCGGAGAGTTCACCAGTGTTATTTTGGCAACAGTTTACATTCCACCTTTAGATGTTACCGACACTGAATGTGATGCCATCAGCTCAGTTGTTGCTAAGCTACAGACACAACACCCCAATGCGTTTGTGGCAATATCTGGTAATTTTAACCATGCTTCACTCCTTGCTACACTTCCAACGTTTCAACAGTTTGTCAGCTGCTGTACCAGAGAAAACAAAACATTGTATTTGTTTTATGCAAATGTCAAGGACCTATACATCTTTAAAGCAAGACCTACTCTAGGCAAATCAGATCACAATCTTGTTTTTCTCTGCTTGAAATATAAGCCCATTGTTCAGAGGTCTGTGGGATTCTGCAGCACCTCTTTAACCTTAGCCTTGCCCAGATGAAAGTTCCATTGTTGTGGAAGACCCCCTTGTCTGGTACCAAAGAAAACTCACCCATGAGTCCTCAATGACTATATACCTGTTGCCCTGACATCCCACACCATGAAGGTCCCAGAGAGACTCCTGTTGGCCGTCCTGAGTAAGCAAACAAACTATCAAGAACCTCTTCAGTTTGCTTATCGCTATGGAGTTGGAGTTGAAGATGCCATCATACACTTGCTTCAACAAACCCACTGTCATCTGGACAAAGCCAGCAGCACTGTGAGGATCATGTTCTTTGATTTCTCCAGTGCATTTAACACAATTCAACCTGATTTGCTTTGTCAGAAACTCCAGAAGACTCAGGTGGAGGCCTCAACAATCCCCTGGACAAAGATACCTGAAAACAGACCAAAAAACGGGACTGAAGGGTTGTGTGTCTAACCGGGAAAGAAGCAGACAGAAAAACACAGGGGCTGTACTCCCCCTTTCCTTTCCTTTTTTTTTTTGACACATCAGACTTCCATAAAGACAGACTCCTCATCTGCAAAAATCCCGGATGTTTCTGCAGTCGTGGGGTGGTCAAATGAAAAGAAGGAGGGTACAGGGAGCTGGTGGAGGCTTTGGGCATGGTGTAAAAACAATCATCTATTTGAATGTGAGTAAAAAAAGATTTTAAGAAAAAAAGATGGGTCAGACCCTGTTTCATCAGGAGAAGGGTGGTTTTTGCTGGGGGGATTAATTTTTGTTAAAATCCAACTGAGGATTTTAGAGCAAAACTTGGAAAAAAGCCGAATACAAGAAGCGACGAGCGACTGACTTTCTTGGGGAGTTAGGTCTTTCCCCTGTTTCAACAAAATGCTCATATTTCTATAAGTCGTTGTGGATAGTGTGATTTTTTTCTGCCATCATCTGCTGGGGTAGCAGCATCAGAGCCAGGGACTTAAAAAAACTCAACAAGCTGATAAAGAAGGCTGGTTCTGTTTGGGGACTCCTCGGGGAACCTCTGGGGAGATCATTGTGCAAAAGAAGGATTCTTCTAAAAGAAAAATTATGGAGAAAACCCTGAGCATCCTCTTCATGAGACTGTCCTACAACAACAGAGTGTCTTCAGTCAGAGGCCTCTTCAGATGTGCTGTAAGACAGACCACTACAGGAGATCCTTCCTGCCCACAGCCATCAGCATCTACAACGGCTCCTTGGAGAAACCTTCATAATATGAGCTACAACAACATTTAATTTCCCTTTGGGATGAATAAAATATTTTTGAATTTGAATTGAATTTGAATAAATTTACACATTTTGTTATTCAATCAAATGGTCTGCATATTCATGAAGGCAACCAAGCTAAAACGTTTGCACCCGCTGTTGACTCATTTTGCACACGCAATTCGATTTGCAACCGGTTCGTAGATATGCCCATGTAAACCAGTTTGCACATGTATTTGTACACAAAAACCTTTTAAAGATCAGGGCCCAAGAGTGCTGAATCCCCAGAAACACTTACTCTGACGAGAGAAATTGCAGTGTCATTTCAGTGTAAATTCAGCAGTATCATTATAGAAAATGACTAAATTCCTTGACATTATCACTATAACATCAGTTTTAACATATAAATATGATTCTTATTTGACAGATTCTGAAAAGTCCCATTATTACCCACATCAACCCCTTAGGGTAACACAGCATCTACATCAGTTTATAATGTAAAAAATATATTTTTTACCAAGGAAAATTGCAGTATTTTAGAAACTCTTGAGGTACAAAGCAAGATCCAAACATATAATTGGATCTGATGGAACACGAGTCTAATGCCTCTCCAAATGATTAGCTGCCTTAATAACTGTCTCTTTATTGGCACCATAAACATAGTCCTAACAATGTGCATGTTAGCTGCATCACTCTTTTCTGAGAAATGCATAAATCTAGGGATACAGTACTAGAAAACTCCACTCTTCCTGGGTTGTTCCTTCTTTAAGTTTCCATAACCATGAAATATTTCAATCAGAGCAAATGCAACTAAAACCAGATTTCTGTCCATAAAACAAACCGTAAATGCTCCAGCCACCAGAAAATCTACATGTCTTCTTATTCTCGTAGACTTAGCCAAAGTTATCTCTTAACACACAAAAAAACTACTCCTGAATGTTTCTACGTCATCTTTAAGGTCACAATCCTAAAACAGAATACAAGACCTTTTCTCCCTTTCTTACCACTCTAAGAAATGATTATGTAAAGTCTAAACTCTGCATTTCAGCTGTGACTTGTTTGGCATAACATGCTGGACAGCCAGAGCAGCACTGAAGATTACTGTGGAGCCAGACATGAGTGTTGACCACTGTGCAATATCCTGCACTGCCCTCTGCAAGGCAGAAATATGGGTCATAGTAGGTGCTAAGAAGACCCTCCCCCCCAGTCCTTGATGTGGCCCTCTTCCTCATAATCCAAATCCCTGAAGAAAAGGAGCTCTAGAAGCTGATTTTCTGAGAGGCCACCCATGTCACCACAAAAACTTGTAGAATCCAGCACAAATCACAGAATGATAATGGTATTACAGTTTCTTGACAGTTCGTTTTTTAAAGATGGTGCCTTGAGTACTCACTTTGGTTCCACCCACACTAATAATACGGTAGGCATTGCGGTTGGCATCGTAGAAGAAGGACACTGTGACAGCATGCTTGCTAGCAGGTATCCAGTTCCTCTTGGTGGTGGGGTCAATCTGGAAAACATGGGCACGGGTGCTGAATATCGGCTGCTCCCTGGAGAAAGAAAGACAAAAGGATCGTGAAATTCTGTAGAAAAAGAATATTTACTTTTGCAGACCAAAACCTTCTGGAACAGCTCAGAAAAAAGTATAATGCACAGAATGCAATGTTGGTAAGAGAACTAAAACAACCGAAAAAACATGGTTACCACTGGTGTGCAGTCATCCTCAGTTTTTTGCCTAAGAGAAAAACTTTTTGTGTACAATAGGTCAGTTCCTTTCCCCACACTGTCCTTCAAGGATGGGCATGTCTTCCTCCTATACTTCTTTTTCCACCACTCACCAACTGTACAAAGTGTAGCAAATACTGTAACTTTGACAGGAACACAACAATGCTTCGTTGGCTTCTCATTGTGTGCAGTCTGAGCTGCACCTAAAATGATTTTGAGAAACACCTAATATATTAAATTATGATTAAAGCAAGTTTCTAGTGTTGGGGAATAGTTTTCTCATTACCATGAGAATCTTTTTAAACCATTCTTCTTCAGATGCATGTTATACTACAGTATTAACTCCAAACGTTTTTAATTATAAGTCATATGTAAAGACATACAATTGATGGTACTAAGGTCAGTCCAGCAATTTTTAATTTCTTGGATTTGTGTTAGTAGATTTCCAGAGAGGAAAGACATCAGCAATGTTCCAATGACTAATTTCTGATAGTCAACACTCTAAGAAGATAATTTCCAATCTATTCTGCACTGAGAAAGATTTAGCACAAATGGAAAACATTTTAGACTGGTGTCAGTTTTTCCCAATAGTGGCCATCAGTTCAAATAGCTGAAAATAAGGTTTCATCTGAAAAAACTATAAGATTTCTGGGCCTATGTCCTCCGGCAAAATAATATCAACACCATGATGTGAGAAGATCAAACACCTCATGCTAACTACCATGCAGGGTGGTGGAGGCAAAATAATTTGTGTTTGTTTGTCAGCCACTGATCATAGGCATCTTTGTAGTCATTAGTCTTCTTGGAAACTTGTAAGAGTATTTTAGAGTCCAGTGTGAGATCGTGTCTCTGATATTTGAAGCTTGGATAAAAGTCGGTCAGCAACTGGACAACAATGTTCCTAATCTTTGTCAGTTGATTCACAAAACATTAATGTGTCTCCTAGAAAGCAAACAACAGGAGGAGATGTTATTTTTCAGCATATCAGTAAGCTAAAATCATGTATCCAAATCAATAAAAGAATGCTTTCACCAGAAGAAAATTACAGTTTTGGAATAACGTGACAGCAAATCTGTGGTTTACCAAAGAAGGGCTGTCAGCCACTGATCATAGGCATCTTTTAGTCAAGATGCCTATGATCAGAGAGGTCCTCAGAATTTGGAGAACCTTTAGTGCTCCAATCAAATATTGCCTAGTCCAGGCACAGGATAGACTCCTACCAAAGAAGACTGAAAGCTGAAGTTGAATAAAACTTAAAATAAGTAGTAGGTTAACGTAATGCAATCAGGATATGGCACCTTTTCAATTTTTTTCTTTCAACAGGTGTATTAATTTTTAAATAGAATTACACAGGATTACTGTTCCATTATATAGAATGAGATATTTAGTACCCACCTGGTATTTTGGGTAGATTTTTGAGTCCTACTATAGTTGTAAAGAACTACTGAGTGATGGGCTGGATGAACTTACATTCTCATATACTTCTCTGTTTTTGATAAGTTTATCAAATAAGTCCATTTTGCACTTCTATCTGCACCTTACAAAGAGAAACGTGGTGTATGTACCTTTTACCATGGTTGATGATTTATCATTTTTGGCTTGTTTAATTAGAGCACTTGTAATCTGGTTTGCATAGTAACTCAGGGACTATTTGTGTGCTAAAACAAATGAAAATTTCTAATCCATATTACCAACAAAGGTAGGAGATAATAAAGAAAAGCATAACAGAGATGCTGCCGTTCATCACTTTTGTCAGATATCTAGCCTCTGTGCTAGGTTTAAGTGTGAAAGTACTAAAACCAGGACACTTCTTCAGCTCAGGATCTTTAAATGATTGGGCTTCTCCCAACAGAACTGGATTACTTTCGCCTTTCAGAGAGAATTTATAGCCGATCCCATTACTGACAATCATATCCGGAAATCTACTCAGGGGGTGACCGCAACTCAGTGGGTAGTCATCTGACAATCGGAAGTTTGTGTGTGAATGGGGCTCTAGTGTAAAGCACAGTATGACTAGAAAAGTGCTATATAAGTTCACTCCAGCTACCATTTGTCTCATTGAGTTTCATTAAAAAACCTTATATATATATCCCCCGTCACTTCCGTCAGCTCACTGTTATCGACTCTCGCACATCCACACTGGCCAGTTGATGTTACATCCTTTATTTATTTATATGTATGTATGTATGTATGTATGTATGTATGTATGTATGTGTATATATATATATATATACACACTAATCTGGTTTTACACACAGAGAATAACCACAGAAAAATATTTAGTTTAGATAGCTGATGGACATATATATATGTGTATATATATGTGTGTATATTATATATATATATATATTACTACTAATATTATACACACACATACATATACACATATACATATATATATATAATTATATACTAATATATATACTATATTGAAACCAACCCACACATATCTGGTATTGTATATAATCATATATATATGTATATATACACATTCAAACATGATATATATATATATAGATATATATTATATCATATAACACACACCATATATATATAAATAAGTATATTTATATATTATTATATTAGTATATACTATAATACACACTACACACATACTATATTATATATATTATATTATACACTCACTCATCATGATATTATATATATATACACACTACACATATACATATATATTATATATAACATCTATATATATATAGTATATTTATTATATATTAATAGGTATAAATATATACTAGTCTATATATTAGTGTTATACTACATTTATAGTATATATATATACATTTCATATGTGTGTATATATATTATATAAATATTATAAATGTGTGTATATTATAGTATATATATATTCATAATTATATATCTATTATAATATATATTCTGTGTGTGTATATAATATATATAATATATTATATATGTGGTGTATATATATATATAATATATAGTATATATTTATATGTGTGTATCATATAATAATAAATATATATGGTTTGTATATAACTATATATATATATATATATAGTATATATATATCACTATATATATATGTGGTGTCGATATATATTATATATTATTATATATATGTGTGTATAGTTATATATATATATATAGATATATAAGATCATATATATTATAATATGTGTGTATATATATATATATATATATATATACTATATTATAGTATATATAACATATATATTATTGTGTGTATATATATAATAGATTTAGTATATATTAGATATATGTTGGTATATATATATATATATATATATATATATTTGTTGTATATATAGTTGTGTGTATATATATATATATATATATATCATCTTCATAATATATATATTATATTAATATGTGTAATATATATATATATAGTATATATTATCTTAATATAGTTGTGTATATATATGTGTGTATATAATATATATATATATTATATATAATATATATATATATAATATGTGTAATTATATACACATATATATAATGCTCCATCAGCTACCTAAACTAAATATTATTCTGTGGTTATCTCTGTGTGTAAAACAAATTATGTGTGTGTGTATATTATATATATTTATATATATCATATATATATATGATAGAATCTATATAATATATACGCATATAATATCTATATATCCATATCTATATATATCATATATAATTGCATATATAGTAGACACATAGTAGATATGTCCATCAGCTACCTAACTAAATATTTTTCTGTGGTTATTCTCTGTGTTAAACCAGAAAATTAAGTGTTATCTATATATATATATGTAATACACACATCCATACATCCATACTATACATAACTAATATAAATACAATAAGGATGTAACACTCAACTGGCCATGTGATGTGCGAGAGTCCGATACAGATAGCTGACGGAAGTGACGGGGGATAACACATTATACTGACGGACTTTGAGCTGGTACATGATAAGCTCACAGACCCTAGATCATCGAAATAAACTCTACTGTGAGACAACTTTGGTGTCTGAGAAATAACAAAATAATCTCTCATTGGACTAGGAAATAGCGGTGCTGTACCTACGCTGGGTTGGCCAGAGTGTTTGAAAGTGTGCTGTGAAGGTGAGAGAATGTACTGAGCACACCACGAAAAATTGATCTCCCCTGCTTGCTCTCTAGGAGCAGTCTTGGAGACAGGGAGGAGAAAATAGTTTCAAGTTTTCAACCACAAAGACGCCTTTAACAACGTTAAAACAACAGTTCTGATGAGCTTGTTTTGGGTAAGGGAAATAATTGTCCGAGTCACCAGATAAAGGGTAAGAAACATGATTTTTAACAGATGTTATGGACTTTTTCCAGTAAGTTTCAGACTGATCAAATTAACTCAAATTTTGAACAAAAGATGAAATATGCACCTAACATAATTACTAAGACTGGACTAAATGAGAAAACTTGAGTTTTAACTGAAACACAAACTTGTAGTTACTTGAGATAAATACAAAGTGTAAATTTGAAAGGGAAAACTATAGCTGACTGAACCCTGTAATCGTGTGTTTATAAAACTGGGTAAGTACAAACTAGATTATAAGACATAACCATTGCTCCTTCTTTAAGCCTTCTAAAATGGATGAGAAGTGAGTTTTTTCCCAGAACTCAGTTACAGTAAAATGGTATTGAACCAGGACAATTTGAAAATGGTACTATGGGTGTTTGGTAGCATTCGTAATCTTACATTCACTATTTTAAATGACACACAATACTCTGACCCCTTTTTTGATTCATTCAATAAAAGAGAGACTCAATTTGAAGGTATAGGTAGACATTAAACCAAGCACTAGATGCTAATGAAACTAAACTTAAGCAAGCATTGTAAAATAATAGTGCAACCAATAAAACTATGACCCATTCTTAAATATAATAGGACTTCCTGCATTAGAAAATATATATACATCAATAAAGATGATTGATAAAACATTCGGAGCATTATATATCTTGCTGTGATGATTACCACATATTGTTATGGAACCAGATGTATTCAAAGAAGCAGCTTTATCCAGGGCCAACAGAAACATTTGTAGGTGTAGATCCATGTCCTTCAACTGATTTTGACTTTATTTTTAACCCCACCCATGTACCCATATTATGTATATGAAAAAATAAAAATTACATAATTTGGCAGCACTGCAACTAGATTATTTCACAAGGGTCACTCCCTTGAAATGTACCATCTAATTTATGCAGAGGAATCCCTGCCACAGAACAGAAGATAAACAGTATACGAATCAATACAAGTGTTGAAACAAAAATCGACACAGAAAATAGACCACAAACATTCCTCTAGGACCACACACTCTCACAACCACCAGCATAGCAACTGCATGGCACGTACACTTAACATCAAGACACAAAATCAGACACACCATACAGATGCAGAGTTCATTGTTCACATCTCTGTGAGATTAAGTCCAGAATAAACATGAACCTTTTTTCATTAAACTGGAAGCAAGAGCAAGATTGTTTTTACAATAAATTAAGCAACGTTTTTGAGGGGAGAAGATTAGTTTCGTGGCATGACATAAATCATCAGCGTGTTCTAGATTGGCAGCACCTTGTGTGAAAAACCTCTTTACGAGCTGGAAGGGAAAAACATTCTCAAAACGATAATGTGACAATTGTAAGGCAACAGGCTTTCAAACAATATTAAAATTTTAGGATTTTTAGCTCGAGCAGTAGACTCAGATTTATCTGACTCAAAAGCTGATTTTCGAAAACTTTACAACAATAATTGCAGTGATATAAAACTTGAACAAACTTTCACTCATTAAGACTTTCAGCAGAGGTATAAAAAATGCTGTTAACTTTATATCATTGAAATGGGAAGTGGGGTGGGGTGGTAGAATCAAATCTATCCATCGCCTTCTGACAGGATTAAAAATTAATGTCCTACACTAAACTTTCTTTGTTTTCACTCATAAAGTGTGTTAGTTGCCATTAATGATAGAGTTGAATTTAATTACAAAAAACCAATAAAATCCTGGCATATTATACCATACCGATTTATGTCGGGTCAGTGTCAAGTTTATTGTTGGACTGAAACTTAACTTATTAATGTTTAGATGGCACAGTCATTATTATGCATAAATAGGTGTTAATTGTTGGTATGCAGAAGTACAAAATTAATTCTTCAACTTTCCTACTGTAATGCTGCAAAGGGTGACAAGATAGCCAGTATCCATATTTGTTCGTGTTGTCAGACCACCAGGTGCACAAGGTAGGCTATACTTTCCTTTTTCTGAACGAAACGATTCTGTTTTATAACTTAATCTATTTGCTTTTTATCTCTTTTACTCCTTAATAAGCTGGTACACAGCAAGACCTGCAATGTCTTTAGACCGTTTATTTGTTGTCTTCTTTGTATATAATAATAATGGAAATAACATATCTTACATAATATGGATTATGTGTTGTGAAATGAAGAAGGTGTAAACACAAGAAAAAATGCTGATTTCACTAACCCAAGTTTTTGGTGATTTCTTGTTGTGTTAAATTATTGTACTGGGATGACTGTATTATCAACTATTTCTTTTCAGGCTTGTGCCGGTCACAAGCACTCATGATTTTTCTGGAAAGTGTATTGAAGAGTTCGTCCCACTATATTGCCCTGATGACATGTAGCAGAATAACCCTAACATGTTATTTTTCCTCCAAGGTGAAGTAGGCCTGAAAGGTTGGCTGGGACCGCCTGCAAATGGTCCCGATTGTACTCTTAAATTACTTAGTAACTGTAGATCTCTGGGGTCAGGAACACCAGGAATCCCAAAGATTGGCAGTTTGAGGTTTTGAAAACATGTGGTTGAGAAGCGGTGTGTGAACATGGTGTGACCAGAATAAATGCAGCCCAAGTGTATGAATGATGTGCCACATATCTGAAAAGTTCATGCATCGAATGGTATATTTTAGTTTCCTGTGACGCTCATTTTTGTTTCGGGTTTGATTCTAGTTGTGTATACGACGAATCTCAATGACGGTTTGGAGGCACACAAAGTTTTGTTTGTTCATGTGTTTTTTTCGCAATGTCTGTATTCATCCTCTGTGGTTCAGATGCTTGCAGTTGGAACATTTTTTTGGGTTTTTAGTTTTTCAGAGGGTGAAAACTTACATTTCTTATGAATTTTCTCTTGAGGGTGAAATTGATCTAAATTCCTTTGGTATTGGGAACAGAACCAAATATAACGCTGTACATTCTGCATTAGTTTCTGTTGAATAATTTGAACGGTAAAAGATTTGGCCGCCCAAATTCCTTAAGAGGGGAGGCTGAAGCTGGCATGTGTTGTGTGTCTTAAGTGTTTTGTCCTAAATTTCTGTTTTAATGTTTGTCTCAGTGTTTGTCCCTGGACTAACCTTTAGACTTCAGATAGAACCAAAAAGAAATAAGAATCATACGGATGGGAAAAATTGAAAATGGGATATATCTGGGGAAAAAGGACTGGTTTATAGTGAATCAAATGTTAACAGGAATGAATAACCAATAATAGTATATATTAGGTTGTACGACATGCAAATTTACTTTTATCTAGTAGTTGGGGGGTAGAGGTTACGGGGACGGACCCTAAAGGTCTAATTTAGGTAACTATTCAATTATCAACGTTGCTAAAAGTAGGTTGTCCAAAACACCTGGACACTCCAGTGGTAAATGATGTTGATAATACTTTGTTCTGGGGATGATTGTCAGGAAATGAGTTATGAAATATAACGGTTTTGGATAACTATCTTTAGCTACTATTTAAACGTACAATAAGAAGCAACTATTGGCGTTTACAACATAAAATATGATTTTTGTTAAAGGTAAAGATGACGCTAGTACATTATCTACATATAAGATTCTCATGAAACAGGTATTGGAGCATTTCCTGTTCCCAACAAGCCTCTAATGGAAACTGTTATTGATTTTATGGTTACTGTGACAACCGAGTGAAAGGATGCCAGAGATGTCCTTGACACTTTCCCAGGGTCGTCTCAGAGAGCTAATCAAACATTAAAAAACGATTGGGCTAAAGTAATAGCCAAAAGATGAGTGCGCTCGAGGATGCGATTCTCTTGGTGATTTTTACATCAGATTCATCACCGCACTTAGTCATGGGTTTAACTCCGATCACTGCTCACAGGAAGAACCATGCCTGACCTTTCACCTCCTCTCTTCATTCGGGTGTGCACCCAGTCTGGATTTACAAAGAGAGCTAACTGACATGTTTAATAGATTTTTTAATCTGCTGTGCAAAGTTTTTGTATCATAACACAGGAGCTCTCATACCAAAGAAACCAACAGCAGAAACAAATGGAACTCTGGTGAGGGGCAAAACTAAGGTAAGCATATTATATTGCAGACCAGGGAGAGCCATCCTCCGAAGGACCTCAGAGAATCAGAAAGCACCTGAGGAAGAACATACGAATTAGGTGGTTGATTGGTTATCTTTTAGACTTAACATTTCATTTCCAGCCAACTATCACAAATTTGCTTTGTGGAATTAAATTAATTTATTCCAGGAACTAACGTCAAAAGGTAAGATTAACTCATCTTTGTCCTTTTTCAACAAAACAAAATACAATTATTGGGGGGATTTTTTTTCAAAAATTTTGAGGGGCGGTTTACTTTAAACGGGGGAACGTGATAAAGATTAAAAAATAAAAAATTCTATTTGTTGGGTTTTAAAGTTGAAGGAGTATGCCCCTGGAAAAATTTAAATAAGGTCACAAAATAAAAATCACGAGGGGAAAGGATTTCTAAAGTAAAACTGTGTAAATAATCAGAAACAAATGTTTACTTCTGTGAATGGGGAAAAATTGGGGAAATAATTAAAAGGGTTAAAAGGGGAGTGTTCAACTACAAATAAATTAAAATAACTTCATGAATAGAAATTAATTTTTGGTTTAATAATTTGGTTTTTAAAATTTAAAATTTTAAATTTTTGGTTATGTTTCACCTCTCCATAGTTGATTTTTAGGACATGTGTTGGGTAAGAAAGGGAAGTTTTAAAAGTAAAAATTTTCTAATTGTGCTAAACCGGCGTTGTTCTTCGTCATGTAAAATATTTTTGACCAAGACCCTTTGTTAAAGCCCCTATGTGGCCTTTTTAAATGATAATAATGCATTGCAAATTTACCTACTAAAATGGGCAAATCTGTAGAACATAGATTCTTATTTCCATTTTAAGACTCCCTTTTTTTAGTTAGATGAACCTCCAAAAGGACTTCGGGGATGGATGCGCCAGAGGGGGAGTGAAGATGGACGTAGAAAATAAACATTGGTCTACATCAACTGATTCAATGATTTAGACAATTTTTTCCTGTGGTTCAGGCTGTTTTCTTTCCTCTTTTTTCTAAATCTACACATAAGGTTTTATGGGGTTAGACTTGTTTCCCCTAGGGTTTTTCAACTGTTGCTTAGACACAACCCGGGGGGCTCCCGGGGAGAGGGTTTCTTTTAGTGGGGGGGAGGAAAACCCCATGACCTGGAAAGGGGATTCCCTGGTCATATATAGGTTTAACACACACATACAGGGTTGAATGATTGTTTCGGGGGGGTGGGTACCCAGTTGCATGTGGTCCACTACCCAGTGCCTAGGGGGTTAACTGATCTAAATTAGTGAGGTGCCTTTAAATGACACCTCATCAGGGGGGTTGTTAGGAATAAACTTTATTAATATGACTCAGAGGCGACTGTGGCTCAGTAGGAATATGTCTGCCATATGTCGTTGTGCCCCTGGGCAAGGCACTTAACCTCGAGTTGCCTACCGATCTGCGTATCGGTGTATGAATGTGTGAGCGTTAGTGAGTGCGATTGGGTGAATGTGGCTCTAGTGTAAAGCGCTTTGAGCGGTCTGTATGACCGGAAAAGTCCATTTACCATTCATAGCTGTCTTTACCGTTTATACCATAGTGATATAAAGTATAAATTCTAATGATTCCCTTTTGGTAGAATAGGATAAGAATGCTCATAGACATACAGTACAAGGATAAATGGCCCAAGGGTTGTCATGAATGACCTGAGGCTGGGGCACTGGGTTTGATAGTGGAGCAGTCGGTATAACTGGTTTCATTAGAAAGCCACAGCACACTTAGATTAAGTATGGACACCCGCTACTACACAATCTAACAGATAGACACCACAATGATGACACATAGTCTACTGATTATCACTCAGGGAGAGCACATCCATTGCATTGGATTGCCAGATGTAAAAACTGTATGTGACCTTCTATCGAGGCTCTTCGTCATCCTCTAACAGACGGCGACGGTCCGAGACGGGAGCCTCAGCGCTGATCTCTGTAATCATTCATCTACCTTAATTTAGATTAAAGGAGCTAAAAGGTTAGAAACTGGTTGAGAGTCGTTCCTTTAAGAGTCTTTAGATAGAGTGTGATCGCTTCATGGGGACCAAGTACCGGAGGAGCTCCGAGGCATCTGACCGCCAGCAGGGTGCGGTAGCTCGAACAAATTAAAATAAAAAAGTGTTCTGTAAACAGCCATGACCAGGAATAATCTCAAGATTATAGGATTGGGCAAAAGAAAATGGTATGTAATGTATGGTCTCATTTTGAGGACCAATTTAGTCGGAACCGACCTTTGAAGGGGAAAAAATAGAACTCTGTGCTAGATTTGCGCAGAAAGCATCATTGTGTCTGATTAATGTAAACCACAGAAATACTCAGACAGATCACAGTAACTTTATCTTGCGAACATCAGTTAATTCCTAGGGGCTTTGCACTCCAACCTCACAACTACAGAGGAAACAAACCTCAGGAGAGAATAGCTAACAAAGAACCAGGTCACTGAGATTGAAAAACTTTTTTACCTTTCTCTGTGGTGAGGAAACATCTTACAAGGTGACCGGGACTCCTTTGCTGGAATAACAAAACAGGTCAGATTTATGAGTGAGGAATGGAGCGGAACGTCTTTAGTTAAACCCCTACAGAGATGTGCTTTGTTCTCCTCATGCAGGAACCATCACTTACCCCATTTCGTTTTGAAAGCTTGTTGAATGTTATCCAACAACTACAGCCGCTGCTGCCTCAGTCCAAACCACCAGATACTTTAATCCCGCTTTATTCTCTGAGGGGAAGCTTCAGTGCACGCTGCTGTCAGTCTACAGCCGCAGTACCCGCTGTCCGCGCTCGGGCTCCAGCCCACAGGAGACAGCAGCTGACCTCAGTGACTACAAGGACCGCACACCGGATCAGCTCTGCTCAGGTCAAACAACACGCATCCGCTCACAGTTTTTCCTCTTTCTAATTCCGTCCTGGTAACCAGAGCTCTCAGGTTTTCTGCAGCAGTTTTCAGCTCTGCATCCAGCCGGATGTGGAGCACCTGAATGCCGTGCGGCGTCCGGACCACAGCCGCTCCAGCTGCATGTGACAGGCAGTGGAGCAGGAAAGTGTGTCAACCTGCCTGCAACCGGCGCGGCACGGCGCTGCGCGCCCCCGTGGAGACGCCAGGCTTAGTTTGAAGGTTTAACGAATCACCGCCGCGGCGCGCAGCGGAAGTCACGCCCTCACAAATGCGCCGTTTAGGATGTAGAGCTGCTGCAGAGTCCTCCAGGAAGTCACACTCTGCTTTTTCGGTCAATTATTGGCTGATTTGTTCATTAAACCGGTGACAAAGTGATGATAGCAAACAAAATAAATTTTATTTGTCATGATTAACAGATTTTAAACCAGCAAAAACAAAACTTTGTTTGGTTTTAAACAGCAATAAACCAAATATTCTAGCAAAAGCAGCGAGGGGACATGTCCTGCTCTATGGAAGTATTCCTCATGCTAAAAACATACTGAAGTTACTGATCAGATTAGTGGCTGCATCATCAGGTCTACCTCTAAAAGCATAAAAGAAATTCTGTTTCAGTTCTTCCTTACAGGTTATTCCTCATCCTGTTCTAGTGTGCAGGAGCGTCAGCTGTGTAGAACTTCCCTGTCTGCATGCTTGTGGACATGTCTTTAGGACAGGGATCACTGTAAAGCGCAGGTCGCTTTATCTGGTTTAACAGAAGGAAAATTGGGAGCTCAGAAAACATCCAACCTCCAAGCTTTACTAACGTCAGCCAATTGAAAAATAACACATTCATACACTTAAAATATGTTTATGGTAATTATTTTTGTTCTACTAGCATCTGGAAAGAACATGTTTTAACTTTTGATATTCAAACGTAACCTGTTCTTAGTAGACCACCTGGACAAAGACCTGCTTTAAAAGATGGGAAGCTACACTAGCATACATCTCTGAACACACTTCTTCAGAAGGCTGAAAGATTTCTCAAAGCTTAGGAAGACAAGTAGATGACCCATGTGTTTGCAGTCCTGAAATGTCCCAATGTTTGCGGCACAGCAAGACAAACTGAGTCCACTTGAAATGCCAAACATTTCTTCTAGATGCTTAGTTTCAAGCTCAGGGATAAAAGAGTTGCCATAACAACTGCTTTTGAAGATTTGTCTCCATTTCATTTGTCTCACTCCGAGTCACAGAGGATACCATGTTGAGTTTCTTGGAGGAGTTTTGTGTGAGCCAGCTCTTTTCCATGGTTCTCACCTTTTGGAGCAAGATTCCAAATCATATCACCTGGAGGTCTTCAGAGGTTAAGGGATACAATGGCATTACTGTCCCCTTTTCACCTGTCCAGAATCATGTAGACCTATCCCACTCCATGACCAGTTGATGGTCTCATCTCCTCCACTGCACTGCTCTGAGGACACCGGCTTCCCTTCTCTACATCTTCACCGGTGTGCAGCAGTGCTTCTTCACGTCGTGCCAGCCTCCTTCGCCTTCTGTCTTGCCGTCTAGCTCGTCCAGCTCTACTCCGATTTCTGCTCTCACTCTTGTGATTGGTTCATTTCTCACAGTCTCCTCCTTTGTCACACAGCGGTGCTTCGGTTGTAGCAGTGGAAAACGGGTGTTTGTCCTTTTTTTATTACCCAGATTAAAATACCAACAAACCAAGCTTCAGGCAGGTCTAGCTCTATTCCAGCAATCTGAAACACAAAATCAAATAAGATCCAGAAATACAAGTGAGGAAACATGAAAATAATTTTATAGCAATCTAGTGTTATCTTATGTGATTAATAATAAGACTCAAGCAGTAGTTAGATGGTTCCTACGTTCTAATACTGGGACAGTCCAGTCACACCATGTTGGTAGGCCCGTTCCCCCTGGTAGGTGGAGTCCTGGGAGAGAGCCACATCAATCTGGGACTTGAATTCATCTCCTAGGTAGCTGTCCTGTAATGGGACAAATAAACCAGCGGATTATTTCTTTCCAAGCAGGGAAGGAATTAACCCTCGATATATGAAAACCCCTCCTGGAAAAGGAAAGATGAACAAACATCAGTAAACTTCACACATTTTATGTAAAGAGGAAATTTAAAATATCGACTAAATTCATTCAGACATGCAGTTTGTATCTTCTGGGAAAAACATTTTCCGCAAATAATGAAAATTAAAGTTAGCCAAAACATCCACAGCACTGGGCAATCACAATTTCAGCATAATAAAGTAATCAATCATTTATAATTCATATATAATAGCACACGTACAGATGACAAAATAATTCTTAAAGGCGATGATCACAGCAGTCTTGGGAGATCTACCTGCTCACGTGTTGGATTAGTTATAATTTTTAAAAGGAAAACAGCTTTCATTATGACTTCAGGGACATCATAGGGTGTCATAGGGTGTTCCCCATCCTAGAGAGGTTTGTGCTGGGTCCATAACTCAACACCTAACCTAAAAGCGGTGATGGCACTCGCATCACTGTCTTCAGGCATGAAATTAATAATTATTCATATAAAATTGTTTCTGCCTGGGTTTCCAGTGTGTAAGTTAAAGTGCACTGGTACCGTATAGTTGTGAGTCCATCATAATGCCATGCACTTTAAAAAGGTTTTCAGGGCATTTGGATGACAAGAAAGCCCCCAGCATCACAGCTCCTCCAACATACCTAACTGTAGGCATGAGGGGCCGTTTTACAAATCCATTAGTTCCACATCAGGTTCCCCTGGATCTGTTTGTTGCTGAAAAGCTCAAATTTAGTATCATTTGACCAAAAGCACACGGTTTCAGTTAAAGTCCCAGCAACACAGAGTAAACTCTATATGTTTGCTTTTGTGATGGTAGGCATTACTCCAATACAACTAGCTGGCATGTAGATAATGTCTGATTGATGCTGTGATGCCAAGTAAAGTACAAGTTTATAAAAATGCTTTAATTCCATCTTTTTTAAATGGGGTCCCAATAACTGCCACATGAAAACAATTAGATATTCACATGATTTCTCCCCCAACCGAATAAATTTACTCAGAATTAAAAAATTGATTTTTCTACATCTGCATCTGAAGGACCAGAACACAATTTGCCATTTTAATCCCACTAAAAGTGATATTGCATGTTTAAAGTAAGAGCAATTAAACAATTAGGAACAGAGAATGCACAAAATGTTCACAGTAAGACAGTGAAGCTGTTTCTGAAGAAATGAACAAACCTGTGAGAGTTCAGGCTGGGAGAGCCCTGGCTGGCTCATCTGAGATGGCTGGCTCATGTTGATGTAGCCCTGAGTGAGGGGGCCCTGGGAGTATGGCTGGGAGCCCTGGTCTTGGCTATCCTGGCTGCCAGTCATGTGTCCTCCATGTAGCCCGTGGTCTATTCCTCCATTCCCCATGTTGCCACGGTTTTTTTGACGCCCACCTCGCAGTCCTCCACTCCCGGCTGATTTGTTCTTTGTGCTTCCACCACGACCTCCACATATAAGAAACAGGTAAAGAGATTTAATTAAACCATGGAATTAGTTTATCTCTGACAAGTACGCTACCCTCACCTGCAGAGGGACCGTTCATCTCTCCTAAATGACCGGGTGGAGGTATTGGAGGCATCACAAGGTTGAAGGGAATAGGAATGTTCATGGACGACACTGGGCTGGGTCCTGAACCGATCATACCAATCTGGTCATGAGTTTGGAAGTACATGTTGGACGGACAGCCTGTAGTGGGAAAAGAGTACGTTTATCCTTTCTTTCAAATTAGTTCTGCTCAGTATTCCCGTGTTTCACCCTGACATTTACTACTGTCACACACCCAATGAGACCAACTAACAGGTGTGCTGAATCAAACATCCAGAACAAACTGGGGCGAGCTGCCGTGAAAATGTCACACAGGGAATTACATAAAGCTGATAGAAATGGCTGTCTGCATACTTCATTACACACAGACTTGAATCATGATTCAAGAGGAAATAAACTCTTGTTTCACAAATAATAAAAGGAATCACAAGCTGATGGATATCTGTGTTTGCAGCATGGATTATGTAAAATATCTTGGCTATGAGGAGCTTGTCTGACTTCAAACTGATCTGGAGTCAAAGAAATATCTATTTATTCCTAAGGAAGAAATGCACAAAGTTTTGCCCTCAGGTGAAAAAATATGTTGTGAGTTAATTTCTGTTCAGTTTTAAAAACCAAAGCTTACAGCAGGTGACCTGAGGGACTTTAACATCTCATCTATACAACATTAAGTTTTTTGTTTGTTTTTTAATGTAAAGAAAATGTTCTGAAAAGGACAAATTATTTAAATTCTTACAGACCTCTTCGGCCTCTATATCATATTCTATAGCTGCAGCCCTAAGAGCCAAGACACTTAATATCAAAGTATGAACAACTCTGTAACGTTCCATTTACGCTGAAGGTGTGTGTTCTGACGTTCTCACCATTGCTGCTGCGATCATAGGCAGATCCAGGAATCAGCGCCTCCCTGGCATCATACATGGCTGTGCTCATGAAACGCCCACCCTGTCAAACAAACAACTTATTCACTTGCTTTAACTTCTGACATCTGCATTTAGTCATTTCCCTTTGCCTTTTGTAATTCCTGTTCTGGACTGCGTCTGAAATACTTCATTTCCCGCAGAGAGGAGGAGGAAAAAGATTATGCACAACCCGATTACAAAGCCCATGGGTGAGAGCACCAGACCCACATTTAACTTACAGGGTTAATGGCATTGACTAGCTTCCGTGGCTTGTTGAACTGCATGAGGCTCTCTCTCAGGTTGTTTAAAGGACCTTCAACTAAGACCTTCTGCTCTTTGTAGTAATTCAGCAGGTGGTTCCACAAAGGCTGCTTGGATAGAGCCTTAGGATTCCCCACAATGATCACACCGTACCTGCATGGCAGCAGAGGGAATAATAAATGGCCTATTCATTAAAACTGAGGAAAGCAAAGAGCCAAACTACTAAAATTATCAGTGATTGTACTGGCCCACACACAGAACAAGATGATGAAGTGAAACTACTAATAATGTTCTGAACAATGTCAGAGTTAGAGTTTTCAGTGTGAAGTGGTGTTGCTGTACCTGGCCCTGGTGAGCGCCACGTTGAGACGCCTGGGGTCATTAAGGAAGCCAATTCCCTGGTGCTCATTGGCCCTCACACAGGATAAGATGATGAAGTCTTTCTCTCTGCCTTGGAAAGCATCCACACTGGCTATTTCCACCTCCTTTACAAAAGAGCAATGACAATTTGGGCTTTGTTGGGGCTTTTTTTCCGCTCTGGTATACAGTATGTGTATATTTCACAGTATGGCTAAAAAAGATAAGACCCTCTCTACCAGACCCCCTCTGGTTGTTCATAAAATAACCATCTCTGTGCAGTCTTCCATACATTAAATTACACATTTAAATAGCAAAAGCAAGTAAACAATTTTCTAAACACAATCTATACAACAAATAATTCTTAAAGTGGACCTGATTTGTAAGGAGAGCGAGAGAGAGTATGTATCCTTACATAATAAAAAATATATTTCCAAGAAATACAGTTATTTTTCTGTAATATTATTATTATTATCAGTTGCAGTAATTTAGTTTTCAAAAGGGGGTTAACTAAAGTTCTATTATCGACAAAATGTTATGTTTTTGGCTCAGAAATGTATTTTTTGGCTGTTATTACAATATTGGTCGCTACAAGGCCTTAGTCTTCCATTTAAATCTTCTGCATCTGAAGTTCATTTGGACTCAATTATCACGTAATGAAAAAGTTACTTTTCAACACATTTTAACACAATAACAGAAATCAACAGGTTTTCTACAGCTGACATGATGTTTGAGGAAGGCCTGTGCTCTGTGAGTAACAGCATTCCTTACAGTTTCCATTTCAAAACTCTTCATTCTTTTCAGCAATTTTTGTAACCTTCTAACATTCTGGTTTCATATTTTGGCATCTGAACCATTTTTGATTAAGCTCAGTTAGAAAACCACTTGACCAGTTTAAATACATGATTAATACTCAAAAAAAAATTAAAAAGATCCTTTTTCAGATTTTTAGTATGTGTGGATTCTCAACAAGAAACTAAGAAACTGAAATATTAATGACTAAGCTGAGAAGAAATTAAACTATTTTTATTTGTTTAAAAAAAACAATGAATAACGTTACGTAATGCAAATGTTTTTTCCCATTCATAATTTTCTTGTATCCACGCTCTTCCAGACATGAAAAATGATAAAAGCTATTTTCATACTTGTCATGACCGTGAAGGAAACCTGGAGTAAAACCTAAGCTGAGCTCACCTGGTAGAGCTTGGTATGAAGGGAACCACTGAACTGCATGTACTGGACCAGGTAGGATCTCTGTCCTTCATAGGGAGTGATGATGCCAATCTGATTGGGCTTAGCACCAGCCTTCAGTAACCTTGTGGTTATTTTCTCCACATTGGCAGCCTCAGTTCTGCAAAAATGTGCCGGGGACGGCAAGACAAAGACATCATAAGCCGAGATGCATTATTAAAAATGTATTCTTTAACTTATAAAGAAAAACACACTTTGTAGCAGTTCAAAACATTGTCTGCAATTATAAAGTTATTTCTGATCCAGCTCTTATTACGTCTGACGGTGTTTATTGTAAATCCGGGCCTATTCTGGACACCGACACCTTTATCTACTCACACAAAGCACCTCAGTGAGGTGGAAGGCTCGGCTTTCAGAGTGGCAGGAAATAGGCCACTCAGTATTTTTACATTTTTAAATATAACTGTGATTCTGATGTTTTTATAAGCTTCAAAATTTATGTGTGAATAAACTGCAGTTAATAGCATTGAAATACATAGAATCGTGAAATTATCAGTAATAAACATTAATAGCACCATACATTGGCATTACATAGAATATAACACCTGACCAAACTAGTAAATGTCATCTTGTTGAAGGATAACTAAGCACAACTTAATAGGCTACATAAAAAAACAGCTTTTTAACTTCTGAATGTATATTTCACCTTCATACACGTGTCTTCCAGAAGGCACCATAAGATAAGTTAGTGAAGTTTTTGTCCAAAGTTAAAACCTGTTCAGATATGATGTTCCAGAGCTGGCAATCTCCTCCTGGCCTTGGGTGACATAAAAGAACATGGGCTTGTCAGGCTGTGGCCACTGGAAATCAAAGCCTTTTTTCACCCGATCAGCTGTAGACAGAGCAAAACAGAACAGAACCAGGACCCACGTTGAGACAGTGTCAGTGAGAGTCATTCATCTCATTCCTTACACAAGTTACATTTAG
The DNA here is from genome assembly GCA_036173005.1 of Crenichthys baileyi. Classification (NCBI taxonomy): domain Eukaryota; kingdom Metazoa; phylum Chordata; class Actinopteri; order Cyprinodontiformes; family Goodeidae; genus Crenichthys; species Crenichthys baileyi. The sequence continues at coordinate 101,956 of JAHHUM010000952.1, forward strand.
TTTGAATGATGGGGCTGCTTGCCCAGTAAAAAGCAACTCCTAAATAATTAGAAACAGAAATGTTTTTGTTTGATAAAGATGATTATGGGAACATTTGTGATTTTCAACATTTAGTTTTTCTGTATCAAGAGTTTATAGTTCCTTATCCAGGTCACTTTAGTTGTTTAATGGTACTCGTATTCAAATTCATATTCAACTTTTTAGATATTAAGTATGGGTCAGTACACAATTCTTACCGTTTCATGAGACAGAAAAATAATGGTTTAATTGTATTTACTTCAAAATGATAAACAATAATATAGAACCTGATCTTAATGTTTTGTTTGAAACAGAAAAGTAATTATTCCAACTGCTTGCAAAATAATCTAAAATGTGGATTATTTCCACTGCAGGAACCATGGGTAATTCAGACAAAAGGGGGTAGAAATGCACCCTGAAGCGGTGCTGGTAGGGAGGAAGAACATCTTAGATGGACCCAGAACTAATGGTGGAGAGCTGTAGTAGAAAGGTGCCAAAAAACTTGCCAATGGTCGAATATTCCCATCATTTTGTTTTAATAATCTCTGAGCTTCAGGCCCTCTGCACTTCATATTTTCTGTTAACAGGAGTTCTGTATTTTATATGCAAACGCAGCATTTAAACCCTGCCACCCATGCTTTGTTTTTGGGTTTGCATTCAGATACACTGAAAAAACTCAACCAACCTTAGAGGGAAACATTTAATTAGAAAGCCCAGACCTCTGCCTTCAGCATCTCTTCGGAAACGCAGGTAGAGAGTAGGACTCTCATCAGAGCATTTTAAGGAGATTTTAACTGTTAACTGAAATATGTCAGTGTTTTCTTTCTTTGATACAGATTAAAGCGATCAGAACTGCCCAGGACAGTTGATCATTCCGCGACTTTAATTTGCTGCTGCTTGTGTGTGATTACTGTTCCCACAAGACACATCCTTTCATTATTTAAGATCTGTGGATTTTTACAAACTTCAAAGAAAAAAACTGATTTGAATTTATTTTCAGAGCTTGCCCGCTATGACACTGTGTTTAGCTAGCTGCTGGAAATCCCAACTGGAGAGCTCCTTTTTCTTTTCTGCCACAGTTGGAAGTGGGGGTTGGCGTACTTTATTTAAAATATTGTCTACTTTGAAGTATTTACACAGTTTGAGATGGTAGTTCCGGCCTTTCAAACCATAAACACTGTTAAACAAATGTGAGATTAATGCCACTCCACCTTTGCGATGGGCGGAAATCTGAGTTCCTATATCGCAGCAACAGCAGGACGAGGACCCTCTTAGTTTTGGTGGACACCATCTACATAAACAACCTGGTTTCAGAGCCTCATAGTGGAAATACACACAAAAAACAGCTAAGTAGATAAAATGGTTCTTAGAAGTTAAGTTCCAGTTAAAAAACATTTAGGAACCAATAATCTAAACATCCCAAGAAAAAACTCTGGTCACTCCAACCACCTCTCTATGGTCTCACTAAAAGGTCAAAAACTGATTTCATTTGATACCCATAACCACCCCATGGCAATTGAACACACACCTATGATTAACCACACTTCACGTGTCAATCACTTCACGTCACATGTAAGGACACTATGGCTAAAATCTAATCAGTTCATCTATAAAACACAACAGACAACCTTCAAACCATAAATTACTTTGTAAGAAGAGAATAGAATATAATAGAACAGAATAGAAATATCCTTTACTGTCCCTCAGTGGGAAATTGGTGAACCAGCAGCAAAGTGAAGGGTAAATGGAAGCATGCAGATTCATACAAAGGTGAAAATATAACAACAATAAATAAAGGACTGTACAGTAATTTAAAACATGGGGTCGGAGCTACAGAGCATTAATGGCAACTACCAGCAAGCACAGAGACAGTTTCTTCCCCCAGGCCGTCTCTGTGATGAACATAATGAACACCTCACAGCCAGAGTAGTCAGCTACAGTACTCTGCTGGAAACAAAACAGGCATGTAGATAAGCTGCTGCTTCAACAGAGAGCACCACAGAACATGGCTGATGCCACAACACAGTCAAAAAGGTCTTCAAAAGCTCCTACTGCACTCCAAAAGATCTCAGCCTCCTCAGAAGGTTGAATCTGCTCTGATCTGTCCTGTAAAGAGCATCTGTATTGTGACTCCAGTCCAGTTCATTGTTCAGATGAACACCCAGGTACTTCTAAGAAGAGTCCACTATCTCGATGTCAGTTCCCTGGATCCTCTCAAGGGTCTTCATTAGATGTAAGGTCAGTTTTACCGGCCTGTGGCTGCTGAGGTCCTTGGGATGTGTGTTCTTCGGCACTGGTACCACATAGGAGGTCTTCTACACCTGTGGTACTTTCCCCAGGGTCATGCTCATGTGTAACATAATGCCACACAGATCTTTCGCAGCTCGTTCCTCACCTAGAGTGTTGAAAGGGCCAGGATAGTGGTGGGGAAGGGGGCTGTGGGATGGAGTCCTCTGAAGCAGAGAGGGTGGGGGATGGCCAAGAGAGGTGAAGTTCTGTTGGGAAAAGCCGGCAGTCATAGAAAATAACAGAGCTGTGGGGAGGGGTGTTTGTTTGATCAAACTTGTTGAATTGGTTTACATCATTCACCCAGCCTAAATCTCCAACAGCCTGAGAGCTTGGTTTGTGACCTGAATTTGTTTTCACGCTCTTCCAAACCATACTGATGTTCTGCAGGAGCTGGTCCTCCATCTTCTTCCTGTAGATGTTATTTCCATCCCTGATCTTCCTTCTCGGTTCGATCTGTTAAGCTCTCAGCTCCTCCTTGTCTCCTGATCTAACGACTCTCTTCTTCTCCTTGAGGAGAACCTTTATTTCAGGCTTGATCAGGGGTTTGTTTTGGGAGAAACACAGTTCCTTAATGAGGGGCACTGTGTTGCCCACACAGAGGTTCATGTGATGCAGTCTGTGATGCTGTCAGTGTCCTCCCCATGAGGAGCGCAGAGTGGTTAGCCACTTTGCATCTGTAATGCAGCTACAAAGAGCTAACAGTTGATCTCCAGTGTAAACAATGGGAACCGTGGCGGCCACACAGTCTCCGAACACAAGCACCGTAAAAAACAGAAAAAAACTAAGCTGTCCACAAAATGGTCTGCTCTGTTGTGTAAGCAAGCAAGACAGAAGACATAGAAACACACACATCTAAAAATACATTTCTAAAGAGAAAAAGTCAGGACTGAGTAGGAGCTGCTTGTATGGTGGCGGAAGTATACATATTAGATGAACATACATACATACATACATACATACATACGACTAAGTGGTACAACAGCAGATAACCAAGTCGTCTTCTGAACATACGGTGGCTGTTCAGGAAAAGGTAATGGCAGATTTAGAAGGTTGGCAGATATGAGAATTTGACTAAACACTACGTATTACTAATGTCTTTAAAATATATTGTTAGGATCAATCACTGTATAGTTAGGCCATTGACAGGGTGAAGATCTGCTTGTTCACCCAAGGAGGGAACAAAAAGTGAACATTTGCTTTAACCCTAACTGCAGTTGCTTTTAGGTATGTACGCAGAAACCTGGATGTATTCAGAGTTAACTGTCTAGTAAATATGAGGGTCATGTACAACAAACTAACATGAATTTACCAGCAGTGACGCCATTCTGTAAGGAGCCCTCGTAGAAGATGTTGGAGGGGAAGGCGCTGAGAGCCGGGTGCATGCGGTACTGAACCTGCAGACGGATTGGCCTGATGCCCAAAACTACGAGACGCTCAAACAGAGACTGAGAAAGGCCTGCTTTAGCTGCCTTCTTACACATCACAACAGGTCCTAGCTGGCAGTGATCGCCCACCAGAATCAGCTACAGAAAGAGAAAACGGTCAATTTAAAAATGATTAAGACAACACTGGTTAGATAGTGGATACCCATGAATACTCCTGCTGTATTTTTCCTTAGTTTTGAAGCTCCTACCTGTTTGGCCCCAAGGACAACAGGCACCATGCACTCTGGTTCTGTGGCCTGGGTACTCTCATCAATCAAGATGGATCGGAACTGCATTTTGGCCAGACGGGGATCTCCTGCTCCAACACATGTGCAGCAGATCACATCAGCATTCTGGTTGAAGGAGAAAAAAAAGAAACACAGGCTTCCTCTTGGTAAATCACATTACTTCCAGCGTCTTACACATCACAGACAGGCTTACCATAAGCAGCTCTCTCTCAGCAGTACGTCTCAGGGCTCTGTAGCGCTTCTCGTCAGAGGACGACAGCTCTCCAGTCTCATCTTTTAGCTGCTGGAGCTTCTGGAGCTCTGGCATGCTGCCAATAGAAACCAGAGTGTGTGTGTGTATATATATATATATATATATATATATATATACACACACACACATATATACATATCAGCTAAACATTAGCTAATTTCACCTTGATTAGTTTTGACTGGTAAATGTTTACTACAAACAGCATTCACTTTGATTTTCTTTTTTTGAGCTTAATAAGAAAGAAATCTGATCAATTTAGGGACCAATGCTTTGAAAGCATAAATTATAAATTTCTACTTTAAAACTATTGCCTCAATAAACCTGAAGCACATTTTTATTCATTTATATGTTAAATTCATTAGAAATGTATCTAAATAGGCAGGTAAGACCGAAGAGAAAAATCTGAAAATGGTTCTCAGCCAAGAGAAGCCTGATTGCTGCATCTCTAATCATTTAACATGAAAACACTAAATACACTTTTGGCACTTGTGTGGTACCTGTCCATGTTACGGGTCTGGTTGTGAAGAGCCAGGAAGGACACAGGTGAATCTATGGCTTCCCTGCTTTTGGCACAAAGTCTCACTACCTTGAGCCCCGTCTGGTGAATTTTCTCAGTCAGCTGGTCAACAGCAATGTTACTGGGAGCACACACCAGCACTGGCCTAGAAGAAGAAACGATGGAAAACATGAAAGCTGCTCCATTTATTCTTCAAAAATATCCTATTAATGCATTTAGTCTATTTAGTCTTGAAGAATACCTAATTTTAAACATAGAGCAAGTAAACCGTTTTCTGTTACTTTAAATCCGCTCCACTCATTAACCTGCCATAGTTTCTTACCCTGTTCCCTGTCTAGCCAGGTGGTACACTATGGTGGCTGAGGTAACCGTCTTCCCTGTGCCAGGGGGACCCTGGATCAGACTGAGAGGGCGCTGTAACACTGTCTTCACAGCATACACCTGCATTAAAACAAACCATATTCATTTAAACCCTGCAAGTAAAAGCACCATGCAGCAACCAACAATGTTTAATATGTTGTTAGTATCGGTTTCTCTAAAGGTCACCTGAGAGTGGTTGAGGTCAGGTAAGCCTTGAGCAGTGAAGCGTTTAGGCAACTGGCACTTAATGACCACATCTTCCACCTCATGCCCCAGCAACTTGTGATAGATGTAACCTGACACTGAAGTCTCATCCACAGCAAATGTTTTCAGGGCACTCTGCATTCTTCACAGTAAAAGTACAAAAAGGCTGCTATTACACAGTTTTTCCTTTATCATAACAGAGATAGACGAGGTGTGAGGCTGACTGAATACCTGTCAAAGGAGGTGGACTTCCACACAAAGTCCACCTGAAAGTTTTGAGGTATCTCCACCGGAGCTCCAGCACTGCTCCTGAGCTCAATGGCAATCTCATCCCCATAGTCTGGCAGTAAAGGTCAAGGAAACACCACAACTCCTTAAAATTCCCTATATTTAAACAAATGTATGACAACTATAAAAATAACATGTTTAATCTAGAATTATTCTCATACTAAGAGCAGCACAGGTAAACGTTTGTGTTTCTACATGTAAGCTAACTGGGTCGAGTATGGTTCATAACACAGTGCCTTACTATTTAAAACACATCCACTTTTCTCTATTTTGTTTCATTACAACCACTAATTTCTACAAATGTGTATTACTGGAATTTTATGTCACAGACCAGCAAAAAATAGTGCAAAATTGTGAAATCAAAATTATACATGATTTTCACATTTTGTTTTTACAAAGAAAAATCTGACATGTTTGATGTGCATTTGGATTCACCCTTTTATTCTGAAGGCCCTTAGGTCAAATTCAAATCAGCGAACTTACCTAATTAGTAATTTTCTCTCAGTATAGATCAACTGTTCAGCAAAGGCCTCAAAGGTTTGTTGGAGAAAAAAAATCATGAACAAACAGCATCATGGAGACCGAGGAATAGTAGATCAGGGAGGAAGTTGTGGAGAATTTTAAAGCAGGGTTAGATTCAAAAACAATATCTCAAGCTTTGAACATCACAGAGTTCTGTTCAATGCATCAGCTGAACATGAAGAGAGGATGGCTCGACTGCAAGCCTACCAAGACACGGTTGTCAACCTAAATTAGACAATCTGTTCACATGACAACTATTAGCTGAGCCCTCCACAAACCTGGCCTTTTTAGAAGAGTGACAGGCAGAAAGCCACCATTTAAACAAAGCCTTTAGATGTCCTGTTTGCAGTTTGACACAAGCCATGTAATCCATGCAACATTTATTAAATACTCACAGCTGTATCAATAAAAAGTGAAATAAGTATAGTCTCACATTCTGGGATTAAAACACCAGAGAGGCCTTTATGGATGTCATATATTAACTGTCTTATCTTTTGCAGAAGTATAAACTACAAGTGTAACCAAAGAAATGGTGTATGATGATTTTCTATTTTCTACAAGTATTAAATGAGATGAGTGATCTTTGTTGATCAAGTACACAAACATATGATTGAAATATGATTGAGAACAGATGATTAAATTAAAACATTAGGTTTAGAGATTCTTAATCAGCTATATATGAAAGAGATAGAATGTTAATCAGTTGTGATATATGAATAAAAAGAATGAAGTGATGTGACTAAAGTAAAAGCAGAAAGCTGAGAGTAGAATGTGTAATACTGTGTTAAGTTTAAGGTTGAGCAGATAAGGGAGAGAACTGTATGCTGACTAGGAGTGATAAGAGCCGGCTGCGTGCTGACAGCGAGTCTTTTGAAGACCAACAAACAACACAAGAAGGGAGGAAGGGACTAAAGCCAGCTGAGTGCTGACTACTGGTATCTTAAAGGCTAAAAAACAGTGCAAGAAAGTCACGGTGACCATGACTAAGTATTGAGCAATAACGTATTGAGCAATAACGGAGAAGCCTAACAAAGGGCTGACCAGTGAGACCATCTGCACTAAAAGTAATGCCAAAAAAGGGAACGGCGGTTGTTTCCTCGCAGAAGACAAGCGATCAAGATCGGATGGAGAAACACGCTATGGATGAAGCAGAGGCCCAGAGACACAGCCCAGCTGATCAACTGCATTAAAAGAGGATCAACCTGTGTGCCCTGGAAGGACTGTGCCTCGAAATTGAGAATCTGATTTCATCTACAGCCTTTTTATCCAGACAAAAGAAGTGAACTTGATTGGTGAACAACTGATTGCTCTAAGTTTCAGGCTTCTGGAAGTCCTGAATCAACCTCAATTATACCACCGGGGTTTCCTTCAACTCTTCAGCCTCTGGAAGCCATTGTCCTCTGCGACATATGACAACAAAGTTTCTGTTTGACCAACGAAACCTGGAGCATCAGAGCCTGTCCACTTGGAGGAAGAAAACTGAAGATTAAGTTGCTTCCCAAAGAAACATCCAGCCTCTCCAACCTCATTAGTTTCAGCATCAGGCAAAGACAGGTTAAGATGATTGATTAATTTCTATTATTGAAATTATGTGTTGCGGAATTTAAGCTTTTAATGACCCCTGCAACAGCATTACTAATTACAGAAAGCATATAAAATTCTAGAGAAATTGTGGTCAATTATTTGAGTCACCTTAATTTTTGGTTTTTCATTGGTGGTAAAAAGTCTTGTTGCCTGGTTCTAAGAGATTTTAGGAGGTTTTTATAGGTTGCCTTAGCCAAGCTTGCTAAAACAGCGCCCTTGGGGCTCGTGCCGAGTCACTAAAATTAACCTAACCCATATACCAAGAGCCAGTTGTGATATTAGGCAATGAGCAGCCGTTAACAGGAGTTTGTGCCCTGCGAGGAGTGGATAACTGCTGTGGGCTACTCAGTAGTTCCTGACTCCAGTTGTAGAAAGGCAGGACTCTGGATGCAGGTGTCAGAGGTTAGGCGTGTATTCCCGACACGCATTTAATATAATTTTCAGTAAACCTGCTTAGTAAGACCTTTCAGGTTTAGGGAAGTCCAGAACCGTTGGATGAGAGAGCTGGATTGAGCAATCCCTAGAAATAGGAAGTAGGGGGAGGGGTCAGCTCATGCGGACCACGAAACATGTAGGGGACACAGCAAACTTGTGCTCTGGTCAAATTAGACGAAAATTAAACTTTTCTTCAAATTACATACAAGAACACTGTGTGTGTGCAGAAAACCCCACATTCAACCAGAACAAAAGCCTCCTCACCATGAAACATGGAGGTGGTAGCAAGCATGCTGTACAGGGAAATCCTTAACAAAAGCCTGTTACAGTAGCAACATACTTGGGACGGGGGAAAGAGCTTGACCTTCCAGCAGGACAACTTTAAACATACAGCCAGGAAATTAAAAGGTTCGGTTTATACTGAAGCATTTAATGTGGGACCTTTCAAGGCCCATTAACCTTTTGGAACATGAAAAAATTGCTGATATAGCAGCCCTCTATGAAGCTGACTGAGCCGACTCTTTGCAAGAAGAATGGGCAGATTTAGGCTTTAGATGTCCCAAGTGGTAGAGACAGACCCACCTTCACAGGTTACTACAGCCAGAACTGTTCTACAAACCTCTGACCCACGGGTGCGCTGAACAGAAATGCATGCCACACTTTTAGATTGTAATTTGTAAAACAAAAATGAATAATATATTTTCCTCAACTCCCATTCCTATGTTCTACTTGCTTTGAATCTATTCACATTAAAATCCAATAAAAATATATTGAAGTTTGTGGTTGTGAATACTTTTAGAGCCCTGTTGTGTCGTGGTTCATGGAGTAGTTTGCACAGGCTGCCCACTAGATGGTAGTAAACATCTGTGTTCACCCTCAAGAGGAAATACATAAGGTTTTAATTATCTGACCAGAGCAGCACTTGTTACAAACGGGGGGGGGGGGGTGTTAACAGTCAGAAGGATACTATCGGGACTTTGGATGGAAGGTGTCCAATGCTTTCCCATGGAGGGGGCCAGGTCTCCTTTATATTGAGGCAAATTTCATCACCTGCATCAGTCGCATATCTAAAAAATAAAGGCCAATTTTATAACGGATTTAATTAATTAGCCAAAACATTAAAGTTCATGATAATTCATTATTACAATTCGTGAAGATGGTAAAAGTAAAATATAACTTGAGATAATACAGGAGTCAGTCTTAGGAAGGTGAAAATAAGCAATCATTTTCTTATTTCAGCCCAGATCCATCGGACGGTTATATTTCTTGAGTCTATGGGGGGAAAAATAAGAAGAGACACTTCAGTGTAGCTGCATAAGACACAGACCTAAAAAAATATGCATGAGAAAACATACACCACAAATTACAGGAATAAAGGCCAGTTAACCTGTGGAACCTTTCAGTTTTATCATAGTCAGCCTCTAGCTTCACAAGGGGACCAAAAGATGTTCTGATTCCTGATAGGCATCCTCATAAGCAGGAGAACATTTGCTGTGTCTCCTCATCTACTCCGGGCTTCTCCAGGCCCCAGAGCAGCAGTGGGGGATTTTCCTGTCAAGAAACAAAGGGAAGTCCTGTATGACAAAAGACACAAATAAAAAGGTAAATAAAGCATCTGCACGGCCCTCTAATCAACACAAGCTTCCTGTTTCAGCTGGCTTGTGCACATTATAACAAAATAAGCTTTCAAAGCAGTTATGTTTGTGGTCACACTATGATGGCCATGAGGCATCTGAAACCTCAAAGCCCATCTGAAGCCTCCTTCCACAATGAAAAGTCAAAGCATCAGGTTGAATGAGAAAAAAAAAAAAAAAATTAGAAAAAAACAATAAAACAGGACATAGAGAAAGAAATGAGAAAAAGCAGAAAAAAAGGCCTCAGCAGAAATGAAAGCATCCGAAAAACAACCTGGCAAACCTTAGACCTCAAATGCAATAAAACAGATATTTGCACCCATTGGAGCCCCCTTGTCTAGACTATCAGAGTACCATGCAAAGGACAATTACTTTAGACCAAATGATCATGGGACAGCAGGGCTAAACTTACCTTCCATAGTTCCTCTAGCTATTTATTGATGTGCAGTGATCTGCCGGGCCCGAGCTGCTCCTGCTCCGAGGTGAATTTGACAGCCAGGGAGAGGAAGCAGCGGTCCTGGATGAGTGCTGCAACTGTGAGCTGTCCCAGTTTATATCTTGAGACCACTCTGTGGCACATGGTTGTCTGTGTTTAATTCAGACAAAATTTCTTATTCTCTCTAAGGGAAACCTATCTTGAAGAATTTGTGAGAGTAGTGTGAGCACGGATACCTGCCAGAGTAACACCACCACTGAGTCGGCTTGGCAGGAATGAAGCCCAGCAAGAGACGTTGCCGACAGCCACATTGTAGCACTCAGCACAGTTTCTCACCAGAGGGCCATTTTTGTGCAGGGTCACCTCCTGGACTTTGCCCTTCCAGGTGGTTCACGATGTGGCTGCAATTGAAAAAGAATAAAAATGAGGGCACGCTTTGGAGTTTCTGAGAAGGCTGATTCGAACAAGCGCCTTTGCCTTTGGTTTCCCACTCACCAACCACAAAGTAATCTATTTCATTGGCATTTTATCATGTAGACCATTACAAAGGTAGTGGAATACCTGTAAAATGGAAAGAAAAATAATAAAGAGTTTTCAAAGTATTTAAAATAAAAGTCTTAAGAATTTTCTGCATTTGATTCAGCCCCCATGAGATATACTACGTTCACTGTCATCATGGACGCTAGACCTTTGGAAGGTCTCTAACCTGCTTTGCATTGGCTGGGAAACCAGGATTTTTTTTTGCCCATTCTTCTTGCAAAAATAGCTAAGCTCAGTAAAACTGCATGGAGAGCATGACTTTCCAAAATTCTCAAGGAGCTAAAATCTTTTGAAACTTAGGTCACTTTGATCGGCCATTCAAAACACATAAATACCACTTGATCTGAAACAGTGGTTTTCATCCTGGTCCTCAGGACCCACTTCATGTTTGAGATGTGTCCCAGCTCCAGCATCACCTGAATCAGAAGACTGCATTACCTTCCTCAGCAGCAGTCAAGATGCTGCAAATGACCAGTTAATCACCCATTTATTCAGGTCAGGTGTTGGAAGGCATGGAAACATGCAGAACATGGGTCCTGAGGACCAGGGACTGAAAACCCACTGATCTAAACCATTCCATTGTGTTCTGGCTGTTGTCCTGCTGGAAGGTGAACTGCGCCCCAGGCTTAAGTCCTTTTGCAGCCGCTAACAGGGTTTCTTCCAGGATTGTCCGGATGTTAGATCTATCTCTTCTATGAACTCTAACCAGCTTCTATAAGTGTGTGCATCAGATCAACTCCTTCCACATTCTGCTGTGCTCTTAGTCTCCATGATGATTTCTGTTTGTTCACTTAAGTTCTTTCTAACCAAACCTCTGAGGCCTTTCATTGAACAGCCATAATCTGAAATTAAATTACACCACAGTTCTGTTTACTTTTGAAGACAGCAATTTCATGCAGAGGTTATCAAAGTAAAAGTTGAATTGCATTTGCACTAACAAACTTCCAAATTCTTCCTTGCAAAACACTGAAAGGCACTGTTTTATTATTAGAGTCTACTTTGTCCTTGGGCTGTTCAATAAAGTCATTTAAGAGTGTGGCTGAAAACAAGCTAAATGGAGGGAATGGATGTGTACCAGTGTTGAGTTTACTCAAACGAACCTGCCAGACGTATTTCCACGGCCATTACAAAAACCATTTCTTGCTGGTGTTGCAGTGACCACAACAGGCGGATCATGAATCCCACAATAAAATACAGAAATACCAGAAGAGGGAAACCGAAACGACTAAATCTCTTTAGGTGAATATGAAAACTTCAGAAAACAAAAGACAAGTTGTCAAGGATCTCAACTGACTTTAGAACTAATATTACAGATTTGAATTATATTTAAAAAAACAGAAGTTTTTAGAGTATCTTCAGCATCTTACATGAACTCGTGAAGATACATTAAAAATGAGTAAGGGATGGCGTCAGGCATGCTAACTCTATAGTATTCTATAAACTGTAGAGAAAACAAGCCAGCCAAGACATAAGAAAAAACAACCTGAGCTCCCCATGCTAGCTGTCTACATGCATGCAGTGCTTAAACACAGCAAAATATCTTATGGTGTTATAATTGCATCAGTTTTCTGCTTAATATCATATTGGCAGATTAAACACAGACACTAGGAGATCTTCTGGTAGTGTTACTGCCTCCCCTGTCTTTGCTCTGATTAACATCAAGTCACTCGTTCACAATCCCATTTTACCCTAGTACGATCATGGTTGTCACAGATCTGTGGACTACCTTTGCCAGGTGGATCAACAGCTGTAACAGGGGCTAGGCCAACTTCAACCCCCATTCTGTGTCAGGACATTCAGATGGACCCAGAGGCAGAAACCTATATTTAGGTGGTGAATTAAAAGTATGCCTGAAAAGGTTTTCCTGGCAAGAAATGGAAGGACGCATTAATAACTGGGAGATTAAATCAAATTGCTTAAGCGGCCCCTACAAACTAGGTCAGCTCTGAGTGAAAAGACCCACTGGATCCACCCTGATAAAGTACATGAAGTTAGCTCTTATACCAGCAAGCATGCAGAGAAGGTCCTTGGTATAGTAAGCCTTCCTCCTCATCTCCTCAAAGGTTAATTCTGCAAGCAGCTGGCCGGGTTTACCACAGGGTCATCTCCATTCTGCAGCACAACAGATGGACCTGTTAACTGAGGAGGACAAATAGATTGGTCATAAGAAATAACCCAAAGTCCACTCACTGCGAAACTTTCATTTTAAATAGCCTGAAAACAGCTAAGAGCTGATATGAAAATGGGTCGTGCATAGTGCTTTTGTTACTCATCAGTTATTATTACATATCAGCACCCACTCGATGTACTCTACGGTAGCTGCCTAGAGCACAGCTTGTGTCGCGTATTCAAAAAACAGACCACGGATTGCGCTCAAAAACGTACTTGTTATTATACAGTTAGGAATGAGAATGGTGAATTACACAGGAGCAAACATTTAGCAGCCTAGATCCTAGATAAACTAAAAATCTAAAACCTCAACATGCTAACTGTTTCAGGCGGCTTAGCTGTAAAAACTGAGCAGCTTACAAAGCATGGACAACATGTTCAAGGATGGTGGCTAGCAGTAGCTAACTGGCATGGTGTCAAAAACAGCAGGAGGCGTATATTCAAAAACAAAATGTCAAAACAGTCCAACCTGGTTATCTAAAGGCTCGGGTTCGGCCTGCGTCTGCGTCTGCGTCTGCTCGAGTAAGGTAAACTCGTGTGAAGTCGTACTCGGAGCCCTGGGTGTCCGCCTCCCAGCAAACCCACGTTTCCTCGGTGTCCGAAACGTCAGGGCTGCGAGCTCGGCCCGTACGCCCACGTCAATGTTTTCTGCTTCTCAACGAGAATATTCCATAAAAACCGTCCGATCCCCAGACCTATCCCAAACACAGAGACAAGATAATGATGGGAAATAACAATAATGACAGTGGCTAGGGAGATGAAACCTCGCTGTGGACCAAGTGGGTGGGTGTTCGTTTCTGTCGTTCATCACTTACACTTGACTCCTAGAGGAAAGTCAGGGCACTGGGGGCCTGCTGAGGAAGCAGGCAAGAAGTACCTGTCATGTCTGTGAAAACTGACGATGGAAAAAAACGTAGTCCCAAAAATGAAGTTTAACAAGGTTCTTTCAAATACAATGATCCAGTTTGGATGTTTCACTAAAGAATTATATACTGAGAATTTACACTGGTTTTAAAAACATAGATTTCCACAGGGGAGGATTTCATAAAATAAACTGTTTTTAATAAGGAAAATAGGTTTTTGGTTTGTTTTTAGACACCACAAGAGGCACAGGAATCAGACTCGATCAGCTAGGGATGAGAGACTTTTCACTGAGTTCATTATAGCAGACGGAGGATGAGGATTGATACCTACTAAATTGACATCATAATAGTTGCTGTGCACAAATGTAACAGTGTAAAATAAGTAAATATGGCATGCATGGTATTCTATTTGTAGCCTTAAAATAATGCCCACCTTTGCCAGTACAGTGCCACATGCATCTGAAACCATATACTAATTTTATTCTTATCTGAACTTGCAATCTGAACATGGCAGTTTTTCGTACTTCGAGTCACTTTTGTTGACTGGAATGGTGGTGATGGTTGGGTCAAGGGTCAGCAATCTTGTATCCAAAGAGCCTGTTTTGCACTCACTCCTGCTAAATAACTTTGCTTAGATCGCAAAACGTTTTAAAAACTAAAACTAGAATAAAAAGATAATTAAAACTTGGTAAAGTTATTTATATTAAAAAATGTCATGTGTCATTGTTTTATTTGAAATAAAGTCACAATTCATTTTATGTATATTTCTGGGTCTAAGAACAAAGACAAAACATTCAACTTTACAAGGAAGAAATCTCCCTCTTTATAACTAGCTTGTCCAATTTTCTATTTTAAAAACAATATTATTTTTCTTCATTGTTATTTATCATTGATATAAGTAAACCATTGTAGGGGGTCTACAAAGCCACATGCCACAGGTTGTAGAGCCCTGCTGGGGTGGGGGTGAGGGGGTGCAACTGTTGCTCATGGGCGTCTTCAGCAGAATGAAGCTGCTGTTCTGCAGGAAGCATTTCATGTGACTTAAAAATCATCCCACTGGAACCCACTGACCAGATAATATATTTTAAACAAACAATTTGCTCAAAATATAACTTCATAAGGAAATCTAGCATTAAAGTTTGCCCGGTTCATCTTCGCAAACTGCTTGTCAAAATAGCCCTGAAAGCCATGGCAGATTCTCACACATGGCTTACATGTTTGCTGCAAGCAAAACAAAACAAGAAAACTCAAATGAAACATACTCACAAGATTTTATTCATTGGCTTATGCAATGCAACTGAGGATGTGGTCTATGGAAGACGTTTCTTTGGAGGTAGATTTTATCTTTTAATAAATAGATTATTTACTACAAAAAAGCAAAAGAAATACTAAAAATGCTAAAACGTATCGTTGGAGCTGAGAGCGACATCCAAGGTGAGTTAGGAAGGTTTCACAGAAAAGTTCTGGTTTGATGCTTTAATAAATGTTCTATGATCCTTACCACCTACCAGAGTCAGGTAGTCATATTAATCTCAGGAAAAACAGCTGCTTACACTCATCCATAGGGAGGGTTAAGCCTTTGAAATGAATTAAATATACATATCTATAGACAGTAGAGTTACTAATGGAAAATATGAAAGCAACAAGTAACACAACATTGAACTAACTCTGAGTTGTCACAGAGTGTTCAGTCTAAGGGTGAAAAGACTGGAGGGATTTGTTGGAGTGGTTCGTTGCTTCTGTAACTGACCTGCATTGTTATGAGAAGGTATGAGAGTATTTCAAGCCTGGCCACCCCCATGTGATCAGGGTCCTTTCTCTATACACCAGTTTATTTGATCTGTTGCCACTACACTACCTTAGTACCATCAGTATACATTAGGCCTGAGAGGAGTTTTCAAATACAGCCCTGTAGTCAGCCTCATGCTCCCACTCAGATACATTCAGCTAAACAGCAGAGTCTGCAGCGAGAGAGACAGAGGTGGTGGAACTTGCCACCAGGAATAAAAAAAAACTACTTGGTTTAGTGTACTGAAACAGCCGGCGACCAATAAGGCACTCTTTTCCTGTTCTAATGGTTTGCTCTGAAAGCTAACAGATCCAAAGGTGATTCCAAGACTTGCAATGCCTAACATTGTTTCTTAATTCCCTTCTCAGATAACGTGGTGAGAAGAATCAAAAATTAGGCCATAACAACCTTTTCACTCAGATTTAGAGTGACCAATAAACTTAGGACGTATCTAATCTTAGACTTAATCAGTTCTAGTAATATTCTGGCACGTCATTTCCAGTCAGGTTAGCTGTACTGTCAGAAAACTTCCCCTTTACACCTGTAGCAATACTTTGAAGAATGCAATTAGGAAATTATTTTTAGATTTGTTTATGTGTGATTGCTTCTTACTGGAATCAATACCATTGGTATGTTGGCATTAATTTGAATAATATTAAGTTTAATGGTGATTTTTCTATAATCTTTAGTTGAAGTTTCATTTTGGAATTTATCTTAAACTAAATTCTTAAACTGAGATTGGAATTATAGAGTTGCCTTGCTTCTTGTTCCTTTAACAGAGATTAATTCAGTTGATTGGACAAAAAAAATCATCCTTCCAGATCGATTTTTACCTTATGAGGTGATTGACCTTTGCTAATAACGAGAGTAATGGATCTATCCACATCAAATTAGTTAGATGCGGGACAGGAAGAGCTTTAAGTCCGGACTGGTGATGAACTGATGTAGTCCAGATATTGCAGACCATTACTAGAGCTATAAGAACGAGTGTCTTGGTTCTTCATGATGCAATGTCAAAGAGCTCGTTCTTTGACCCACTCAGGAAATTGTTTTTTTAAACACATGTAAATGGAGCATCCAGGGTATGGTGATCAGGGTTGAGCATGTAAACTACTTCCACAGAGCTACAGGGCCCACACCTTTAAGGACAGTGGCTCTCACCATCTGGGCCCGTGGGTCTGGTTGGCGTGTCCTGTCTCCAAACTATGGTCAACAGCTGAAAGTACACTGTTGAGATTGTAATTTGATCTCACAAAGGGCCCATGAAACAAATATACAGCAGGACGTTTATGTTGAATTCAGAATGTTCCAGAAGTTAGTGAACAACCAACAAGCCACAGGAGTAAAAGAAAGATATATGCAGACAAGTTCTTTAGTCTTCACCCAGATTTACTGCTTGCTTTTGCAAAGCTATAATAATACATACAGTTAGTAAACACATCTGTCAATGCTGACTCCATGGCAGTTTTTCCCTGAAATCAATTACATCTTTACATTTCTGGCATATCTAGATTGTGCTTTGCATTTAAAATACAGAAAAATTCATGCTTGGATTACTTAAACTAGAGATATAAAAATCATTAAGGTGGTCCCCCATTGAATATTTTGACTTTGTTTTAATCACAAATCAAAAATCAAGCTGCAGTTGTCTCAGAAATGATGCCAAATGAAGTGAAAACACAGGAAAATTGGCTTTTCATTTGTAACAATGTGTAATGGTTAATCTTTAGTGTTATTGTTTTATGATAACAGCATTTGTGGTCTTTTTGCTCCTATTCAGTGTAATCAGTGTCCCGCAAGCTATCATTTCCTTCACAACAGCATGAAGGCCTCTTGCCAGCTCAACAGCTGCTGTAGGGTCCTCCTAACGGGGCACCATGGACAAATGCGGAGCGACCCTGCCTTGGTGCCGAGACGTGTAGTAGGGTGTAATCACAAAGATACCTAACAAGTCCAAAACATGGAAATTAAAGCTAGGTTAAGTAAGCGTTCTTATGTTGCCAGAAAATAGGAAAAAATTTATGCAAATGTGTGGTTTGTACGTACCCCAATCAGCTTCTCAATCGATCTGTGATCGCTAGCTGTCATGGCACACAGTCCTCTTTCAGTCCAAAAAAAAAAACAAGCCCTTTCCCAGGTGTTGGTGGGGAATTTACTCCTTCCTTGTCCACTTTAGCTTCTCCAGAGAAAGAACTTTGCTCTGGCCTGTGTTTCTCGCCCGCAAACGATGTGCTTTCAATATAAATCCGTGTATCGCTCTTCTGGCCTGCCAAACAGCATGGATCGTGTCCATCTCAGTGGTTTGGGCCAGAATCTATGAAAGTTTCGTTGTGTGAAACTCACACTGTCCAGTTGCAGCAAGCAGGCAGCAGACGTCTCTATTCAAGCCATGCTGAAGAAGCGTCTCTGGTGGAGAGCATAGGAGGGGGGGCCAGGTTCTAAAGTCCAGACTCAAAAATGCAGATGTGCACTCAAATCCCAATATGTGTATGTGTGTTGTGAGAGACAGAGAAAAGTTTAGCATATAGAGTTTGCACAACAGAAAATATCAGTAACGAGTCAGTTGTCCTGTCACTTCCTTCCAGAACAGGACTTATACTCCTCTACAAACAAATTTCTTTTTCCATCTCTAATGTCCCTTTCACTTTACCTTCTTTCCAATTAATTGCAGCATTTAAGACAAACGAAACTTTCCTGCGTAAAGTTAACTTCTTTAACCCCTTAATTGATGCTCTCTGTGCTTTTTAAATCTTCCTTATGTTTTATTTTCCTCATTCCATCATCAAATCTGTTCACTTTAAAACTATTTAAACTATTTTTATTTAACTATTAAATTATTAACACTCAAACTTCACCTGTGGAAAACCAAACGTATCTTCCCAAATTAAAGCACATTTTTACACAATCATCCCACCTTTTCTTTACGCAGAGGCGGTCTGATCACTGAGTTTAAAAAACAATCAAAACAGAACTCAGAAATATTCTCTCCAAACAGCCCTCAATGGAGGGAACTTTTATCTTCAACATAGGCACAACACATCTACAGTAATTCAGAAAGCGCCCTGCCCTGTCAGTTCCTACAGGGCGGTTTTTATATAGATAATCAACATTGTGTGTATTGGGTCTGTTGACCAATTGAAATCATCATTTACGTACTACATATAGGCATCTACAACATTAATTTTTCTCTACTTTTCCGGGAATCGACATTCAGCCAACATCTGAAAAAATCTGATTTGGCCTACGTGAGTTTATAATACATTCTCCATCATTATCTGGATGAGACCCTTGTTGCAGTCAAGTTGACCTGGCAAACACTTTAGGGGATGTCAAAACTTTCCAGCTGGCAAGGAGTCAGAATATCCCAAGATTTCCGGCATAACAAAGCCCATTAGTTTCCCTCTCGCCGAGAACTTTTCTCTAATGCAATATGCTCTCCAGACAGTCAGGCACTTGCAAGAACAATCCTTCACAAAATTCATCTTGTTAATGGTAGAAACAATAATAACACTTTTCGATCTAGTCAAAGCGGAGCTTTATGCCTCCACATAGTCCCCCCAATTAGCTTTGAAGCTTAAGAGCTGAGAAGAGGTTTTATATCATATTGTAATAATCCTGTGAATATATGGATGTGTTTAGGTGATTAAAATGAAGTAAAATGTGAATGATTATGTCAAGTAGGAAAATTACATATGTACAAAGGTACATAAGCAACCTTTAAATGATTGCGTTATTTAGGTCTGAAAATTTGGGTTCAACTAATTAATTAAAACCCTATTTAAAGTTCCTATGCGCACATTATTTTAAACTGTGTTAGACTATGATAAACTAAAGTAGTCAATAATAGGACAAATCGGCTACCCTATAGCTTCTTCCCAAAAGTTCTCCTTCAGGAAACCACATGGAGGCCATAGAGAAATCTCATTCTCGGCCAATATGAACGAGAGATCTCTTGTTTTGAATTAAACCTGTCATTACAAACTATTGTGGTTTCATTATTCTTGTCCCACAAATTTGTAACAGAAAACATTGACCATGTTGAAACCTTGAAGCTGAATATACTAGAAATGGATGCTCCCAATCTATCAGAGTTCATAAAACAGCTTACAACAATTCAGAACATTAAAAACGGACTTAAGACAAACTTCGAGTTTAACAGAAATTGAAAAAAACATCAATTAAATTTCAGCAGGCAAAAAACAGTGTAGTTGAGTCTCTGTCCCTTGGTTTCCGGACCTTCTTAGTCTCTACGATGGTTCTTTTCAACTTTTATGCTCTCTCGCATTATCCCGATTCAGGGTCACACAAAGTCTTCATGTGTCCATAGGCCTGAGCCAACCGCCCAAGGAAGGTTACTTGTACAGGGCCAGTCTCTGGATTGGTGTCATCCGAGAAGACAGAGAATACTGAACCAATATGTGCTAACCCATGACATTCAAATTTAACCACATGTCTAATTAAAAATCTTCGTCCATATATTCCATATAATTGTATCTTGATGTCTCCATAGTCCGATTCCTGTTTGTGTACACTTTCACGTTCCCGATTAAATGCTGACTATTCCCCTCTAACTCATCCAAAATCTAAAAATTAAAGAATATGAAACCAACTAATGTTTCTAGGAACAGAACGTTATATGTTTGTGCACCAAAGGAGCTTGTTTAACTTCAGGTAAACCCAGGCAAAAATAACAACCCCAAAACAGGATCTTCCCTTTCAAGGATAAAACTTACTTGTTAAAAGAAAATTGAATACCAAATACATTATCTACCTTCAACTAAATTAACCAAAAAAAACAGGAGAAAACGTTGTTCAACAAAAAAATGGCACTAGAACCTATTAATTCTCCTTTTAGTACTAATCATACATTGTTATCCAAGCATTAGAGCGTCAGGGGCCTTGTTCCAGAAAATTTTTTATAGTTGTAACCAGAGACAAGAAATATTCACATGTAAATGTGTGTCTTGCATGGTAGCAACTCACCTTTTTGTATTCCTTAGGGTCATTTTACTCTATTTCCTCAACGTCCTCTTATCATGAGTCCATTGCGATGTTGGGGACCATGGATTTACAACATAAAAACTCTGGTACAAACTCTTATAGCGTTTTCAAAATAAATGCATTTAACAGACTTTAGCCCAATTCAGAAGGGAAAAGGGGGGTAGCAGCAGACTTCCCATGATGCCACTGGCTGTATAAAAGCACCCCTCTTCCACAAGCCCACCTCTCCAAGCGGTGACCCATCGAACAAGGAGCAGACACAGCGCGCTGAAGCCTTTTTGCTGGCAAAAAGAATCTGACACTCTTCAAAAACTGGATCCAATACTCTCCCTTTCTCCTTTGAGTCTAATATTGATCACCGAAATAATATGCAAAAGTTGAGATTGAATGAATTGCTGTTGTGTATCCGGTATTCATTCCATGAACGGAAGACTTAAGGCACCGGCATTGTTGACTTCTCTCCGAGCCCTGCAGAAGCACACGGGTTCGAGAAAAGTCCCCAAGCAGAGACGCGGTCTTACAAAGCCGAGTGACAGCGGTTATTTCCTGCCTGAGAGAAGGACGACGCTGCATCCTGGTAAAGTGCAGTTTTTGTCCGGCGACAGAAAACAGGCCGCCCACCACACCAGCTTCGTTAGGTTAGCGAGATGTGGGTGCTATCTGCACAGTGATCAGCTTTGTGTTCTGTGTTTATGGTTTTTTAAAGTACGAGAAACTTATTTAACAGGGTGATTTTAAACCACCAGGTTTGCTAAATGGCCGTCCGCGCTTATGCATTTTAACCCTTTATGACGAATTTAAGTGTGTGTGTTTCTGATATGGATGCTTAAGCTATCAGCCTCCTTTGTTAGCTAACTGCTAACAGACTAGGGCAAGTGCTTGCTGCTGAAGAGTAATTTACCAGAACGGTTAGTTTCAATCCAGGTTAATGCCCCTAGCATCATTTTACTACATTTGATACTACATAAAACACCATTAAGCCCCATTTCTCCAGAAAGATTTGGCTCTTTTGAAGATAGTTAATGTAAATAACTGTAACGTCTACCTTTAATAATATTTCTTTTAAATATTTATTTCAATAAATAAAAGGCAGCTAATGAGGGACCCGTTGAGAATAGTCATCCAGAAAGTTGTTTTATTCAGCAGATCATTCTTAAAAACATTATTTTATTTAAATAGATTTTATCTGATCTTGCATTGTGAATTGTTGTCTAAGGTATACTGATTACTGTCTAAGTTGTCCAAAACTAACTTAAAACTTCCATTTCCGATTTCTTCAAGTAATCTTGGTTCTCAGAAATAAATAGCATGCATGGTAATATTGCATCACTCTTTTGGCATGATTTTCAATCCATCTTTAATCAAATTGTTTATATTGTACATAGCCCATTAGTCTTCGTCCTTTCTTTAATTCTGCTTGGTAGTTTAGTTGGATTGTTAGTTAGTAAAGCGTTTTTGATTTAAATATGTTAGACTTGAGTTGACTTATTTTGTTAATAAAATTCTTGTATTTTAAGAATTATGTGAATTTCATTCCATGTGTGTGCCGGTTTATGCTGTTCAATAATGTCAGAGTTTGGCTCACACCTTTCAACTTTGTCTAATACCATCGCCCTTACTGGGCTGGTATTCACAGGACAACCCTTAACGACCGAAATATTAGTGATAAAATATTAAATTAAAAAATATTGTCAGATTAATAATCACAACATATGGCCGTCCCTGGGTGGGCATTATCATGAACAGCTTGCCACTGTACAATAAATGTGAAGAATAAACACCAATGCATTATTTATGCACCAAGTGATTAGCTTAAAACCAGCTGTCACTGGTCAAATAGGACTCAAAAAAATCAGAGTTCTAAAAATCACGATGTCACTGGTTATATTTAAGAGAACATTATAATCGGACATTCCAGGAGTTCACAATTTTAGGACTTTCGTCAAATTAATAACTCCAATATCTCCGTGCTAGTAACAGCAACTCTGCTACCATAGGCAAATTGTAGATGTTTCTGACTCAAGTCTGGTTTCTTCTGGTAAGCAATAAAACTTGAGACCTCCCCCCCCCCTGGTTTTAACTTCAGTTAACTCAACTGTCCAGACAGGTTGCTGCACATCTGTATCAAGAGGCTGTGTTTTGTGTAAGACCACACAATCTGGAACTGAATTAAACGTTGCAGTTAATTTTAGTATCGGACCTAATTTTGATGCATGTATCCATTCAGTAACTTTATAGTTAGTTTTATGTTTTGAGAGAAAAGAATTGCCAGATAAATCCCAAATTTAATCTAATCCACCCTGCCATAAAGGCGGGGTGAACCAAAAATTCAATTGCAATTATTACCCTTAGGAGGTGTAGCCAATTTTCTTTTCCTTTGCGTTTAAAAAAGAAAACTCCCTTTTAGGTGAAGAGTAGTATCTAATCCTAGTTCCTCCCAAGGAAGGTTGAAAAAAAATTAAATGCGGAAAAAAACACAAATATCCTTAGAGAAAGGAGTAGCTTGTAACACTTAGAGCATATGTTGTATAAGTCACAGCTTGAATGATCAACTTCCAGTGCCCATTTTACATCATACAAATGTTTGGCAAATAGTTAGTCAAAGATACATATAGCTGGAATACATTGTTGGATGTTGTTGCTTTTAGC
Organism: Crenichthys baileyi; assembly: GCA_036173005.1. Taxonomy (NCBI): domain Eukaryota; kingdom Metazoa; phylum Chordata; class Actinopteri; order Cyprinodontiformes; family Goodeidae; genus Crenichthys; species Crenichthys baileyi. The sequence goes on from JAHHUM010000952.1 coordinate 125,179, forward strand.
AACTATTCTAATATCTTGTTGTGTTTTGTAGTCTTTTGCCAGAATGATGGAATCAAACTCCATTATGAATTCAGCAGACGTGGAGATGGCAGAAAGACTGTTGTTGCTGATCTCATCCGTTTGTGTCCAGATGAGCGGGACTGCTTTAAATCAGTTTGAACCTTGCGCCTGTGATAAACAGATCAGAATTACTTGACCACTATTGAAAAATCCAACTAAGAGAGATTCTGATTTCAGAGTTGTTGGTAGGCTTACCTTGTTGTATCAGCAAGAAATCACAACTGAAGCTAAAAGATATTCTCAGTTACAGACGACCACCAGATTGGCCCTTCAAAGTGCGAATGCTGCAAAGCTTGAGCTCTCAAAAGACTGAGGAGAGGGATGGAGAAAGCTGAAGCAAAGTAGAGGACCTCTGAAGGAGATGAGCTCAGGAAAGCTTCATCAAAAGGGGGGCAGACCCCCACCTTTAGGTACCTAATTTGCATTTTCACTCAACAGCAGCCACAGGAAGGGGGCAGGACCAGGACTAGCAGCCATGCAGCACTGAGGTCAGGGGTCTCCCCTTCCTAAATTATCATGTTCAAACTTACTTCCAACAGACCTAACAGAAGTGTGGCAAGTCGAATGGTCTCCAGTGGTTTCCTGCCAAATCCCATTTGCAGTGAACAACCACCAGGATGACCAAGTGCCGGATCTGCGTGCACAAGTGGTCCAAGTGGGTGGAAGGAGCACCCTTCCCCAACCTGATCGGCCCACCCCTCTCCCTCGACTCTTGTGTCAGCCCCTAGGGGCCAGGAGAGAAGCACATGGTTCTTCAGGTGACTAAATTCCAACCTGACCCACCACACACTTGCACGAGTCCATAATTAGAAAGCTTCTCATTTAACGCATGAGAAAACTTGTTCCTTCCCCAGAGGTGAGATCATGATCTTCCACCATTTCATGACTTAACCAGCTTGACTTCTCAGATGGACATAGGTACACCTTGGGAGCATGGTGTCGTGTTTCAAAACAGCTGAATTCTGCTAAGGCCATAGACGTTTTGATCCAGGTAGCCAGGAGTCAAATATTGAGCTTACTGCTGAGGTTTGGAACATGTCTTCTGACTTGCGTTTTCTTGACTGAGTGAGAAGCTGAGGCTTATTTGGAAACAACAGCTAAGAGTGTACATGTGTTCATAAAAATCTTTCCCCAAAATTAGTGACAGTTATCCAGCTCTCTGCCAGGCTCTTAGAGAGAGTGACCATGTTTACAGAGATGAAGCCGCTGCCACTATTAAGCGTTGGACAGTTTTCAAAAAACAAGATGGAACCTCCAGGAATATTTCCACCGTTTAAAGACAGATTATTTTCAGGGAGTTATGCTCCCCCCAAACGGGGGGGTGTTTTTTTTTTTTTCTTGAAGAAGACAAACTTTTAAGTCGCTGTTTCTTCACAAACTCCATGTTAGCGGCAGTATGATGTAACCATGGCATTGCCATACAGAGCATCTCCCATGCAGGAGATTCGTAGATATGACTCAGCTTGTGTGGGAAACACGTGTCGTTCAGACAGAGCAGGAAAAGGCAAAGTTAGCGTGTAAACATTCAAACTGATGACAGGCTAATAAAGAAGCGCAAAGTAAGTCCCCAAGTGATGCAACAGAAACCAGGGGGGTGGTCATTGGCGTCAGCCAAAACCCAAGCCACAGTTAAAAAAGGACAACACCTTTCACAGTGCAACATCGAACTGTAAGGTTGGTGGTAAAGAGTGGAGCCACTCCAAAGATGTCATCACAAAGGAGAAGTTGAGATGATCTGCAGGTGTATTATAACTGAGGTAACAGCGTTCCTAAAAAAGGACATAAGCAAGGCGTTGCAGCCAGAATCAACCTGTAAACTATCAGACAAGGTATGAGATGGCGAATTCAACACCCTATATTATGTTTTAATCTTTTTCTTTTATGGTTTTGAACTTGAGGAAATTATTAGGTTTAAACAGCAGTATTATTATGGGTGAAAATATCAGGACTTTTTTTTTTTTTTTTTACATTTATTAGTGTTAGTCTCTGCCAAGCCTTGCATCACTCCTGTCCAAAACACATAAACCTTGAACCAAAAATGACACTGTTGAACTCTGCCTACCTACAGGACCCCAGTGACTCTTTTCTCATCGTGAGGAGGAATTGTTAGCCCCAAAGGCTGGGACTTCATCCATTCTTCTTTTATTTACCTATTAACTATAACACTCAAACTTCACCCCTGTGGAAAACCAACTTATTCCAAATTAAAGCACATTTACACAATCATACCAACATTTTCTTTACGAGCGGGCGGTCTCGGATCACTGAGTTTTAAACAATCAAACAGAACTCAGCAAATATTCTAATCAAACGCCCTCAATGGAGGGAATTTTATTCTTCAACAAGCGCACAAAACATTCTTCATAGTAATTCTTCAGAAGTCGCCCTGCCTCAGTTCCTCACAGGGCGGTTTTTATACAATAACAACAGACGATGATGACGTGGAACAGGGGGTGAAGGACTTTCACAGCAGGGCTCAACTCCAGCCCCGAGTTACATAGGAATCTCAGAAAACACAAATAAGTATGAGCAAAAAACTGAAAATTTTAAACCAAATGTAGCCATGTGAAATCTTTACATGATAATTGTGCGGCCAGCAAATCTACAATACATGAGGTTCTAAGAAATAGCATAAATGGTCAAAACTCATTTTCCATTCATTCACAAACATTCTTCTAAAAGTCTTAAACCAGAACCCCCAGGGTCAGCCTCCACATCAACTAAGGGTACCGTTCTGTAGGTCCAATTTGTTACATCTCATCCACCTGTAAAAGGCTACTCGATAGAGAGATCTGAACTGCTCCACTTTTAGCGGATAATCAATTATATCACTCAGGGGTTTTCATGCAACAACTGAAAGACACCGAAGTTTAGCAAGCGATAGTTCAAGAAATCACCCCCTTTTTCCCTGAAGCATGCTTAGTGCCATTCTACTCACCCTATCAGCACAGATTTTGGTCCTAAAACTATGTATTTTCTCAGACATTTCTGAAAAGAGATAGATTGACATTGACAAGTACTTTGTTTTTTTGCTACAGTAATCAAAATAAGTTAAAAATCCGCAATTGATCCAGTGCTGAAAAATAGTGCCGTCTGGGCCGCATTTTATTATCATCAGAAATTAGACATTTTATAAAACCGTGTGTGACCTTACCTCATGTGTTATTCTATTCTTTAAATGATCTAATAAACTTTTGACTTAACACCCATTTGATTAGAAAGATGCATAAGAACATTTAAATGTGTTATTCAGGCTTCACAGATAAGCTCAGGTTTCCCATCTCATTCAACTTAAGTCATGAGACTTGTCACGTTTGTACTTTAAATGGTCCTCTCACTCACAGTTAAATAATCTTTTCTTTTTTGATATTAGATGCCGTTTTTTAAATGAGAGATCTATGTTTGAGATGATGCATCCCAGTTTATTCCATGGAGAAGAAGATCTGTAGTTTTCAACTATTTTCCACTAAACTGTCACTGTGGGGCTGCTGAGATAAATCAGGAGGATAGAGAATGGAGGCCAAAGCCAGTCCACCTCTATCTCACTCTACGTCTGTCCGTCTCCTCTCTCTCTAGTTCTTTAGGCAAGTTTAGTTTGTTTTTTGTCTTTTCCTTTCAGCTTTTAGTTGTTAATTTGCTTTGCAATTCATGCCATTTTATTTTAACATATATTAGCATTGACTTCAGCTTCTTTACGTTATATTTTCTTTAGTTTGCTCCAGTATCATCTAGCTCAGCTGGTCGTCTTTTTAGGTCCTGTCCGTACTTGCATTTCAATAACTGTTTCAACAAATTATTTTGAGGTAACTTCACCTAGTTAAGCTATTTTCCACATAGTCAGGTGCTAATGTTTCTGCTATTTTGTTAATTTATCAGATTTCGGCTGATACTCTATAGTCAATGTCATCATGTTTCTGCAAGCTTTCAGATGGAGAAGTCGGCTTTCAGCACTCAAAGTTTTCTAGTTTATTTGCCTTCTGTGCCGTTGGATGTTTGAATAATATTCTTCAAAATACTAACTTAATTTAACCACTGATTCTATACTAATATTCAAATTCTATGATACTTTGTCTCTCCTGCCAATATTTTCAGTTTTCATTTAGTTAAAAGCTGGCATCCAGTACCAGAGATCACAGCTCCATTAGGGTTTGTTCCTCCACACATTTTCTTATCTAAAAGATTAGTTTTAACTTCAATGCCAAGTGTTTAACCCTTATTCGTCTTTATTCGGGCTGCGAATACTTAATGGAGTCTGCACTTTTGTGCTTTGTGCAAGGAATGTGATGTTTGGCGTTGGAGAGACAACGCCTGGGACTCTGCAAAACGAGATATCAGTTCCAAAGGGAGGCAGTTCATTCCTCCCTCTATGATGGAAAACGTCATAGGTTGTCAACAGTCTGAGACTTTGTGTTATAATCACGTCAAACATATCTGTAGTTCTTTAACTAACCAAGATTGTGGTTCATTTATTATTTGCTTATACACACAGGTTAAACAAGTTCGTTTCTGGCTATTGAAAGACATCCAGATCACACTGTACTTTCTCTTTTGTAAAAGGAGTGTCAAAAAAATACATTTTGCCTTAAGGAACCTTGCTTTTTCCTGAGACGTCCCTTCAGTGACAACATTTATTAAGATTCATTGTTTTAAAAGAAACAAGGAAAAGCTTATTTTATTTTGTACATAAATACTACCATTGTGCATCCCAAACACTAATTATCTGTGGAAATACTTACTTAAGAAGACTTAGAATCCAGTATCCCCCTTTACTGTAAAATTGTTCAGTCATGCTGCATTGTCAATTTAATCAGGTCCAGTTTAAATTCTCTACTCACTTTTTGTCCTCTTTCCTGTTCTAATTTTTCAAGCTGATTCGAGTTTTTGATATTAAAAATAAATTCCACTATTAATATTATGTTTGGTGGATCTCACCTCTGAACATAGTTTTATATGGTGATACTTTACTTCTTAGCAACTTTCAGAATCAGAATCAGAATCAGCTTTATTGCCAAGTTTGTACATACAAACCAAAGGAATTTGACTCCGGTACACTTTGCTCTTTGGTTTTTGTTTTTGCACTACAGAATATACATATTACAATGTACAATATACCAAAGACTAAATAAAAAAGTGCATTTGCAACATCTGTCTGATGGGTTGTATTTTATTGAATGTTCAACAGAGAAACAGCCTGGGGGAAGAAAAAACTGTCTCTGTGGCGGCTGGGTTTAGGGAACAGTGCTCTGTAGCGCCACCTGAAGGCAGAACTCTAAACAGTTTATGTTGCAGGGTGTTGTGGGGGTCTGCAGAGATTTTAGCAGCCTTTTCCTGACCCTTGATCTGTATAAGTCCTGATGGAGGGAGGTCAGTCCTGATGATTCTCTCTGCAGTCCTGATTATTCGTTGCAGTCTAGACCTGTCTGTTTTGTGGATGAACCAAACCACACGGAGATGGATGAAGACAGGACAGACTGAATGATGGCAGTTTAGGAAGATGACCAGCAGCTCCTGTGGAAGGTTGTACTTCTTGAGTTGCCTCAGGACAGTACAGTCTCTGCTGGGCCTTCTTTCGAAACAGTGTCTATGTGTGGAAGACCATCTCAGGTCCTCAGAGATTGGTGGTTCCTAAGAACCTGAAGTGATCCACAGCCGATACAGTGTTGTTGAGGATGGTGAGGGGTTGTATGGAGGTGGTGTTTTCCGAAAGTCCACTACCATCTCCACAGTCTTGAGTGGTTTAGTTCCAGGCAGTTCTGACTACACCAGTGTACAAGCCGATCCACCTTTTTCTTTTTCCTGTCTGTATGGCAGACTCATCACCGTCCTGGATCAGTCAATGACAGTGGTGTCATTGGCAAACTTCAGGAGTTTCACGGACGAGTCCGCTGAGGTGCAGTCATTTGTGTACAGGGAGAAAAGAGGAGTGGGGATAGAACAACACCCCTGGGGGGCACCAGTACTTTTTGATCTGGTTCGGGAGAAGATGCTCCAGTCTCACCTGCTGCTGTCGGTCCGTCAGGAAGCTGTTTACACTGACAGGTGGAGGCTGGGACGTTGGAGCTGGGTGAGCTTCTGGTGGAGGATGTCTGGTATGATGGTGTTGAAGGCGAGCTGAAGTCTACAAACAGGATCCTGGCGTAGGTCCCTGGGTGGTCGAGGTGTTGCAGGATGAAGTGTAGACCCAAGTTAACAGCATCATCTGCCGACCTGTTTGCTCGGTAAGCAAACGTGCAGGGCGCCCCAGTAGAGGGCCTGTGAAGTCTTTCAGGTGCTTCAACACCAGCCGCTCAAAGGATTTCATGACCACAAAACGTCAGGGCTACAGGCCTGTAGTCATTTAATCCTAGGATGGTTGGTTTTCTTGGGCACTGGGATGATGGTGGATCGTTTGAAGCAGGAGGGACCTCACACTTCTCCAGTGACTTGTTGAAGATCCGGGTGAAGATTGGAGCGGTTGATTTGCACAGGCTTTCAGGCATGATGGGGAGACGTTATCAGGTCCTCCAGCTTTCTTTTTTTTCATGCGCTGAAAGAGCCTGTTTACATCTTCCTCAGAGATTTTTAGTGCAGGCAGAGGATCTGAAGGTAGGGGGTTGGTTGCTTTACTGGTCGAACGTGTTCCTGAATGGGATGTGGAGGAGATGGTTTGAGGTGTGAATGGCTTCTTGTCATGTCTGCAGTAGAAGCCATTCAGACGGTTGGCCAGGCGAGGACTTTGTTCAGGAAGGGTGGTGGGGCTTCTGTAGGGAGTCAGGTTTCTCAGACCAGTCCATACAGCCGAAGTGTCACCAGTAGAAAGGCTGTTTATCAGCTTCTCACTGTAGCTTCTCTTGGCTGCTTTGATCTCCTTTGTTAGTCTGTTCCTGGCCTGCCTGTACCGCGCCCAATCTCCACTGCTGTGAGCTTCTTCCTTGTCCCTGCGCAGATTCCTGAGATGTGGAGTGAACCATGGCTTGTTGTCCCCAAAGGTGCAGAAGGTCTTGGTCTGCACACACATGTTCTCACAGAAACTGATGTATGATGTCACCACATCAGTTAGTTCGTTTAAATCAGTGGCTGAGGTTTCAAAAACAGTCCAGTCTGTGCATTCAAAGCAGGCCTGTAGCATCTGCTTCGATTCCTCAGTCCACTTCTTAACAGTGTGAACCACGGGTTTGGAAGCTCTTAGTTTCTGTCTGTAAGTCGGGATGAGGTGGATAAGACAATGATCCGAAAGTCCCAGAGCAGACCTGGTAACAGCATGATATGAGTCCTTAAAAGCTGTGTAACAGGGGCCCAGTGTTTTTTTTGTCTCTGGTGGGACACTTATTTTCTGTCTGTATTTTGGGAGCTCATTAAGGGGAATCTGCGCTGTTAAAAATCCCCGTATTATGATGAAAGAGTCAGGGTGTTTTTTTCCCCACGTTTTAATCAGCTCAGCAAGATTTTTTTTTCCGGGGGCAGAAGTGCAGCCATGCGGAGGAAAATATGAGCCGATTATATGAACGAGGAAAACTCTCTCGGTGAGTAAAACGGTTTACAGATTATGGAAAATGACTCCAGATCAGGACTACATGTTTTCCCCAGAACTTTTATGTCAAACATTCAGTCAAACAAACACTGAGTCAAACATTGTTCTTCATGTGTGCTTTTAGTTCTGTCTCTGTTCTGGGATCTAATCCAACCCATTTCCTGACCCTACTGGTCGTCTGAAGACTGTTTCCAGGAAACATCTGCTACAGTTTAGAATTGACGTAAAATCACATAACACTTACATTAAGCATCAGTTCAACATTGACATTCCCAGTAATATGTTAGAGGGTAAACTTCCCACAGAGTTTTCTTGGGATCTAAATTAACGTATTAAAAACATTAAAACTGTCCTAATTTGCCATCACTACTGTTGTATTAATTTCATTTGAACATTTGTGTTCCTAGCCCTAAATTCTTTTGTTTTGTCATCTGTTAGTCCTTAACATGTAGTTTATAAAGTCTAATCTTCTTAATTTTATTAATTAATTTAAAATGCATTCATGCAAGAGGATTAAAATCATATTTTAATCCTCTTGCATGAATGCATTTTAAATTAATTAATCAGTCGTTTTGTTATAGTGTCTCATGGTTTTACTTCCAGATTACTAGAAATATCGTTCTGTTGTCATTACGAAGAAAATAAGGTTGTTTCCTATGCAACAGTATTAAATATTCTAATTCCTTTACATATTTAAAATCTTCCTGTCCTTCAACACATCAAATTGAGCCAAAAAGCTGTCTGCTTCCAGTTTTTTTGGGGTTGACGATTTTATCACAAAATGTTCATATTTCTCAGAGCTCTAACTGTCTCCCCCAGTATTGGGAAAAAAAAAGGAATCTCTGTTTTTAAACCTTTTTTTTCCCCCATTTTTTTTTCATGATCGTTATCCTTGAAGAAGTCTTATAGTCACTACCCGTATTTTTTGATTTTGTGCATAATCTCGTTCGTTTTAGTTGTTTCCCAGTTCATCCTTTTTCTCAAATTAAATAGCACATTATTAATATTGATTTTGCAGTTAGTTTCAGGGGGTTTTTCTAAGTCTAAAATCTATTTTCGTTTTTTAACATCTGAAAAACTCAAACCCCTCTCCTGAAGATCATTTCTAGGTTATTTGTGACCACTAAAAAAAAATTTTTTCCTAGCAATCCCAAAAAAAAAAAAAAAAAACCCAAAAAAAAAAACCCCAAAAAAAAAAAAAAAAAAAAAATTTTTAAAAAAAAAAAAAAAAAAAAAAGCCTACTTTTAAAAAAAAAAAAAAAAAAAAAAAAAAAAAAAAAAAAAAAAAAAAAAAAAAAAAACCTCAAAAAAAAATAAACATCCTAAAAACTATCTGAATTTGTGACATATTTCTCAATGTCCCAACAAATCTCTTCCTCAACATATTTTCCTGCAATTCTTTAGAAACTACTGTTTGCTAACATTGATTTTTTTCGAAATTTTCATTCAGCACAAATACTTAAAAAAGGTAAAATGAACAATATTCAAAACTTAATTTTTTAAAATGTAATAAACTCCCACTGGTTTTTTTCCATTTGGCAAATCAAAAAAATATTCAATTCCTTATTCTTGTGTTTCCAAAACATAATGTGAGTCAAGTAGGTCTATATTATTTGAATAATTTTTTTTGTCCAAAAGCAGTAACTTCCTTTAAAGGTTTTTTCTTACCATGCCAAGATGTCCTTAATTTATGTTTAGCCTATTAATATTTTTCCTTTTGTAAAGCTAACTATGTCACAATAAGTCAAATTTTTCAAGTGATCCCTGCCTAGTTTGCTATCTAGTCTGCTTAGAACTAAAACTAGTTTTGTAATGTCCTTTCATTTCTTGTTGTCCTAAATATGTGAATGTAGTCGACACGCGGATTTTTTAATAGGAATGACTCAACGGTATCCCTATGGCCATTAGATAAATCATGAAGCAACATGAAAAATTTTTCCTGTACCTTACCTTTCCCCTATGTAACAGAGCATTTGATAACATCTTATGTCTTCCATTGAAAAAGGTGGGTAGAATGTGAAAGATTAGCAGCTTCTGAAAAGAAAACTTAAAGCAATACTGTTATTTATTGGGGTTTTAGTCAATTTTTAAATGCAACTCATGCAAAAAAACCCTGGGCTTGTTTGTGTCACTTTAAAATGAGGCTGAATCTGTTCCACCATGAAACATCTCTGGTCCCAAAATGTTCATCTGTGTCGCTGCACATAGTTCATAGTTGACAGTTTCAGAGGAGATCATGGTAACGTCGGACATGAACCCCCTATTTCTTATGTAGAAAGAACAAAGTAAAGAAAATTAATTTTTAACAACGATGCCTTGCAGAAATTCACATTTTTGTTTTCATATTAAAAATAAGATTCCCCCCCAATAAATTAAAAGGTTAACAAAAAAAAAAGGATTTAAAAAGGGAAAATGAAAATAGTAGCTTAATACTGAATGCAGAGATATATATGAAAGTGTCAACCAACAGGTTATCTGTTTTTCTGATCCTGTAGGGGGTTCTTTTTTTTTTGTTATTGTCACATAGTTTCTCTAGTCTGATCTAAAATTTTGCTTCTGAACTCATAGAGACTGTTCTAATATAAGTTCTTCCGTTTTTTAAGGTCAAAGCATCAACAATGAAACATTTCTGTTAAATACCAAGTGTGTTTCGTAGTAGTAACCTAACCTGTCCATTAACATTATATATACATCTTCTCAGGCTATCCTCCACTCCCCTTTAAACTTAGTCTTAGTGAGTGGGGCGTGAGAATTTTGCAACTTTTGACTTTGTTAGACTCCTAATTCCCTAATTACAGTATTTGCTCAAATGCAGTTTTTTAAAAAAAATTTTCCAATGTTTTTTATCTGGTTTTTACTCCCCGGCTTTTTTTTAATTTGTCCCCCCTTTCGACATCTTGCAGATCTTTTATCAAACCTTTAAAAAAAAAAAATTTTTTTTTTTATCATCTGGTTGTAGCTCAAAAGGCAATGAATTATTTTGCTATGGAAAGAACTCGTGATGGCCATCAATGTTTTGTTCAGTAGCTGTTTAATGTTTTAACTTATAATTTGATTTCAGAAATATTGTATTAGTCTCCAATTGATTAATAAACAAATTTGGCCAAATTGTTCTATTTATTTATTTTTATTTTATTTTTTGGATGATAGAGAGATATTTGGTTATTCTACATTTTGTAAACAAAAAAAATGAATTTAATTGATCTAAGTGAAACTTTTTAGCACATCCTGCATTTATCTCTCCAGCCTCTGGTCTGATCTGGCTGGGCTGTTCAGCGAGGCTTGGTGCTGCTCTGTCCGAAGCCCTGTTAACATGTGTGTAGAACATTTCTTTGCTCGGCCTTTTATTTTATGGGCTCCAGCATTCTTCTCTGTCATCTGAGGTCTGAGCAGGCCGTGGGCCAGTGCTCTGCTGTGGACGGTGAGTTTGGTTCTCCATGTTAACAGGCTGTAATTCACTGAGTGACCAGTCAGAAAACCCAAAATACCAGGCAGCTTCCTTCATGAGACTTTGCCTCGATACAGCAAAACAAATTTTTTCAACCCCTTCTGCCATAACAGAACATTTTCATTCTTTTAATGGCTGCGTTATTATTTCTGCAAGATTAGTTCTTGTTTTTGTTTATTCATTTATTATTTAAGCATAAAAACTTTGTAAAAACACATTTGCATACTAACTAAGCAAGGATAAAAAACTGTCATATTGTATTATCCCACCTTTAAGGCTAAAGAAAATTTTAACCTGATCCAAGAAATTTTTTCCACTCACTAGAATATATTTAAAGTTATGCTTTTCTAGTGTTTATCAAATATAAGAACTCAAAATATGCAAAAAAAAGGACTTAAAACTTGATAAAGATAATTTTCTGATTCTATACCTTTAGAGAATTTTTTTCCATCAAAATTTTTCCAAAATGTGTAATAATTAGCATGAATAACTTTCATTATTCTTTACAGAAGGGAAAAAAAAATGATATGTGACCCTTTTGTCAGTAAAACATTATGAACTTCAGTAAAAATGAAAGTAGACAGTAGAAGCTCTGGGCCCCAGGGCCCCCCAGAGAACCGTCCCGTGGGGGGAATGGGAGCCCCCCTTTTCTGCTCTGCTCCTAAACACACTCTCATGCTGAACCCAACTGACTTTCACAGACGTGCACACTTTCCCCTATTTCAGAAACGTCTTCGTTAACCATTAAGTTAACCCCATAAAAAACTTAAACATACTAGTTGTCCTTTGAAGGTTAAGACAATATAAACCTTTTCCTTGTATTTACAAAAGTCGTCCTAATCAGGCAGTTAACATTTTACTTCACTAGAAAAGAAAAAAAATTCGAAAAAACCTGGATTCTCACTTTTAATTATGGACATTCTATCATTTTCTTGTGCATTTGTAAGTTAAATTTAGACTCCAAGGTAACTGCAGACCACTCCCCGCTTACTTTAATTTAAAATTTTAGTTTTCAATCATAAGTCCGGACTTGTGAGCACTGAGAGGCTCGCAGCCATGGAGTTCCCAAAAAACCTGTCATACTTCTGTGAAAAATTATCAAAAATAAAGAAAAAAGGAAAAAAATTTGGATAAACAAATGTTAGTGACAATGAACCCACATGTATGACAGACGGATTCAACATTTAGATGAACACAGACACAGACACATGGACAGACATTTAGACAAACATTTAGACAGACATATGCCGGCATTTAACATTCATACTTTTCCTTTCCTTTGTACATTTTGCTCCCCACATTTGTGTGTCTGTTCTTTGTTTCTGTGTGTGCGTTTGTGTATTTGTTGTGTTTGTGTGCTATGCATATGTATGTGTTGGTGCGTGGGTGCTCGTGAGTCACACAAGCCCACTCTCTTCGTCATACGCTGGTGGAAAGCAAGACACGGCGTGTGTGCAGGCGCACACACACACAACTTGCAACCGGAAACTCCATTCACCGAGGCTAGAGAGAGCTCTTTTTTTTTTTTCTTCAAGCAGTTTCTGCCGAAACTCCTTCCCTATTTAAAGTATGCGTTCATTCTAATAAAAGTGCATAATTTTCTTTAGATCTATCCCTCAAGAGTGAAACAAAAATTCAAGCAGTAATTTTTTAAACCAGTAACACATCTATATCTACATTTGATTTGGGCATAACTCAACACTTAATCCATAGGAACCATAAAACAAATCAAAGCAAAGCTTCTGGTGCGCACCCAAAAGCTCATTTGTTGTTTTAACACAGCAAATAAAACTTGGAAAGGATTTAAGGTAATCAAAATCAAAACACGCAGTTTTCGTCTCTCATCACATGCAACTCGCTTCAGTGGCCACACTCAGACAGATTTCAGTCTGACATCGCATACAATTCACATAATTGCAAAACACCATCGTTCATTCATCATTCAGAGATTCACCCATTCATCTATCTACCATACGCTGCGAATCCAGGCCTTTTTATTTATACATCTCATCCACACTTTTTCATCCTTCTTCATGCCCCTGGGGGTCTACTGACCTGATTAATAGTTTGTTGACGGTCAGCCGAGTCCGTTTAAAAAATTTTTTATGTGTGCAGACATTTCTAATTATTAGATTATTGACTCTAATCTCTTTAACAGGATTAATTTAACATCTCTGCAGAACACCAATCACCACTGATATCACAAACAGCTTTCTCCCATCAACTTCATACTTCTTTCACACTCTCATACTCACACCTGACGTTCTTCCCGGGGAGTTTGAACCTAATTTATAGTATTGTTGATGTCCCAATTGGTCAATTCTCTTACTTTGTGTAAGCTCACGAGTTAATTGTTTGCTTAACTCACTTTTTAACAAGATCACATTACTACTTCTGCAGAACACCGATCACCACTGCTCACCATAGAGATCTCAGATGAAAAAAAAACTCTGCAATCAACATTGCAATCTCCAAACCATGTACATGTAAAACTTCAACAGCTGTTTTCCAGCTCCGGATAACACCCGGAGGCAGTTCTCTTATCTCAACTGAAGTCCACTGGCTAAATTTCCTCAAGGTCTCCTACGTACCTTTTCTAACAAGTTTTTTATATATGAATTAGCTGTCTCCACACGAGGAGAAATCAGTATTTCGCCAAGTACTAAATAATAGGCTTATGCCCGCCTTAGCTCTACGACTAGCCAGGAGTGCGAAAACTTTTTAAGACTGCCTTTAGCCAATCCCAACTTTATGTTTTTTAGGCAGTCCTCCTGCATGCAGGAAACCGTGGAGACTGTGAGAAGAGAGAAAAAGATAGAGACCAAAGTCTCTGTCTACTCCACCTCAGTCGAGGGCCCGGGGCAGCTGTAAATTCTCTCAACAAGAAAGGAGACAAAACTCACCTCCCCTTGTTTTGGGCCCCGAACCACAGCCACCCAGAGACCCCTCCGGAGGTGTGACCGCAAACCTCTCCCGGTAGATGGAATCACGTCGGGGTCACCAATTAATTAGGAGCGGGCGGTCTTTATCACTGAGCGAAAATAATAAAACACAGAACTCAGCAGGATTCTCTCCTCCCATCCTCTCCTCGAGGGAAACTTTATTCTTCAAACTCGCACAAACTCATTTTTCATCACCATCCCTTTGGTGTTACAAAGCTTTTCCAAAGTGTTCCACCCCAGTCCTTGTGGAGCGGCTTTTTATACAGATACAAAGCATTGGTGTGTATGTGGGTCCTTTTGACTAATCAAAATCATTATTTTCAATTACATAACCTTCTTGGCATCTTCATCCTGGCTTTGCTCTACTTTTCCGGGAATACACATTCAGCCAAACATCTGGACAATATCAGATTTGCCTGCTTGACAATTAACAACAACATTCTCAATTCTTATCTGGCTGCAGTACTATTTCATGTCACAGTGACCTGGCAACACTTCAGGGATGTCAAAACTTTCCCAGCTGGCAAGGGTCAGAATATCACAAGATTTCCTGCAGTAACAAGCCCATTAGTTTTCCCTCTCGCCAAGAACTTTTCTCTAATGCAATCTACTCTCCAGACAGGTGCTTGCAAGAACAATCCTTCACAAAGATCATCTTGTAATGGTAGAAACAATAATAACACTTTTTGATCTGGTCAAAGCAGAGCTTTATGCCTCCACATTAACATGTAAATAGCTTGCTTCTGTTCACGTTGTGTGTGAATGCACCTTAACAGGGCACTTCGTTCTCAGACTGCAGGTTTACTGGTGGTTCCTAGAGTCTCTAGAAGTAGAATGGGAGGCAGATCCTTTAGTTATCAGGCTCCTCTCCTGTGGAACCAGCTCCCAGTTTTAGTCCGTGAGGCAGACACCCTGTCTACTTTTAAGACTAGACCAGAATTATCCATGTTGGACCATTTGTTCGCTACTATACCTCCCAGTGTCATCTGCTACTATATAACCCAGTATGGTCTGCTACCACAACTCCCAGCAGGCATTGCAGCTGATAGGAAGGGGCGTCACAGCTCTGATGTCGCAGTGGGTTATATAAGGACACGGGAGATGCTCCACCATTGCTTTTTCTCCTTGCTGGAAACCGAGGCATGGTTACCACGCAACGGAGGCGCATCATTCTGGAGAAGAAACCACACGTGGGTTTTCATTTCTCCTCACTGGCCAAACTAATGAAAAGCTCAACGAGCTAAGCTTGCAGGGATAGGAAGACCTGTGAGGTTTACTTTACCGATCGAAGGCGTGGATTTAACACGTAACCCAAGAAAAACCCATGGAGGTTTTCCAAGGAGACGCAATTTTCCTCTTTGTTTTTGTTCCAGTCAACTGCAGACTCAGGTGAACTTAAAGTTGGACTGCTCGAACCTCATGGTGGAATACTCACTATTCCTTTGTCTTCACTCTTCGTGTTTTTCCACTGGTTGCTGCCTAAACGTTTTATGACCCTTTGTGTTTCACTGAGCTCCAACTTTGGAGGTTTTATGACTGGAGGCCGCTCCCAAAGCTTCTCCCAGTACCACATTTTCCCTTGTTTTTGCCATAACTGCTGGTTTGACTTTCATAAACACTCGATGTTGTTTTATCTTGTTTAGTTAGTTATTTTACCTCTTTTGTGTAGAACTTTGCATGCTTGATTAGGTGAAGATTATTGAATCAGAATAGCGAGGTGTATCAGGGCTGTTGATTTAATAAATATTCACGTAGATAAAGAGAAAACGTTTGTGTTTATTTTGAGCAAGAGTGATTTGTCTGTCAAAAAAAGGTCAAAGTTCCCCCACCTTCGGTGAAGCGGTTGATTAAACAGTGACATGTAGTAATAGTTATCAATTATTACTGCGAATTTAATAATTGTAATTATCAAGGGCCTTGAGCCATAATTACAACACCAGAGGACATCTCTGATCTCTATTCGTAAGTAATGATTTTTGGTTAACAAATTAATTTTGTCAAATTATGATTTTAAATTATAATTCAATTCAATTCAGTTTTATTTATATAGCACCAAATCACAACACATGTCGTCTCAAGGCACTTCACAAAGGAAAATTCTTGATAAATATGAATTAATCAATAATCATAATTCTTACATCCAGCACTTTGAAATAGAGCAACCCAGAGCTCCAGCCTGCCGAAGCAGCCAACACTCAGAAGGGCCCGGGGAGACATCCCAGCTATTGAGCTGGTTCCAGGGAGGTCAAAATGAAGGGACCACCAGAGTCCAACAGTCCCTGCAGCCCACAGTGGTCCTGACCCATTCCTGAGAACCATAGGCCACCAGACAGGAACCCTCCACATCCCCCTAGACCTGCTCAATGGATAAATGATAACTTGGTCTTGGATGATGACCAGAAAGCATCTTGCTGCACAATATCCCAACTGAAAGAGGATATTAGTTTATAAAACTGAATCAAATGACGCTTTGATTTGATGCTTGATGGTTTGGTTTATGCTTTCTCAGAGTTGTGCATGATTTGCAGACTTTAAACATTGAAGTCTAGGTTAAGACCACTGTTAGTCCAGGCAGTTATGCTTGGTCTAAGCCTAGAGGAAATATATACTGTAGGTCTAAATCATAGCTGCATTCTTTAGGTAAATTCAACATTGAAATCAGGTCTATTGCTCCCAGACTGAAGTTTGTTCTGACACTTCATCTGCTGAGGTGGGTTTATCTAATCGTTGCTAGAAGTCTACAATAATTGCTGAGACCACTAAAGGACCAGCGGCTCAAAGTAAAACAAGGGCACATATTACCGGATTGTAGGGCGGAATATTAGCATGAATCTCACCCAGTTTTTACAGTTCAGTGTACTATGATACTGGCTCCAGGGGTAATAATCACCTCCAGGGCTGAAGAAAAAAAAAAAAAAGGTAATTTGTTCAGTCCAGGAGCGTCAGCCTGCTTCGTTCATTACCTGAATAGTTACACTGAGTGCCTCAACAGGGCTACAATAGGGGAGACGCCTCATTTCAGAGCCGCTGTGGAGCCAACCAGAGAGTGGGAGCCTGGTGGGGGTGAGCGCCCAGGAACAGGTGGAAGCAGAGCAGCTGAACCCAGGATGAAGTTAGCGTTAAACCTGAGAGCTGACTCAGAATGGGCTAATTGTAAGCTAGCGCTAATCACAGATTCACTCAGCATGACATGAGGTGGAGGTTCATTAATGAGCATCAGGTAGAGTTAAATGGGCTGGCCGTGATAGAAAACAGAAGAACCTTCTCTGTGAGCTTCCAGCTGGATCTGCATCATGATGTGAAAATATCTGGTCCTTTAGTTCAGTCACAATCAAAGCATTTAATCCTAACATAGCTAAACACATTAGAAGGTCCTTCAGATCAACACATTGCATCTCATGGCTGCAGCCGGTCCTCTAGTCCAGTTCTACGTGTAGACAGAACCAGGTGTGACTTAATAAACCAGGAAAATATCTCCTGGTGCCAGAAAGACGGAGTAGAAAGAGCAACAGTAAGCCTCCATCTTCTGGTTCATATCTTCTGGTCCTAAACATTCAGCTCTGGATTGTTTAAAGGAGCAGAATTAATGAGAAATAAATCATAGTTAATCACAGGTGGATCATTCGTTACAGTCTGGACCTGTCCTGTTTTGTGGATGAGCCAAACCACACTGAGATGGATGAAGACAGCACAGACTGAATGATGGCAGTGGAGAAGATGACCAGTAGCTCCTGTGGAAGGTTGAACTTCTTGAGTTGCCTCAGGAAGTACAGTCTCTACTGGACCTACTTCCGAACAGTGTCTATGTGTGAAGACCATCTCAGGTCCTTAAGGATTGAAGTGGTCCACAGCTGACACAGTTTTGTTGAGGATGGTGAGGGGGATCTATAGGGATGGTGTTCTCTGAAAGTCCACCACCATTTCCACAGTCTTGAGCGGGTTGAGTTCAAGGTAGTTCTGACCACACCAGTGGACCAGCCGATCCACCTCCTGTCTGTATGCAGACTTATCACCGTCCTGGATCAGTCCAATGATGGTGGTGTCATCTGCAAACTTCAGGAGTTTCATGGACGAGTCCGCTGAGGTGCAGTCATTTGTGTACAGGGAGAAGAGGAGTGGGGATAGTACAAACAACTGAAATATATTTTTAAGTCATACATGCTGCTTCAGATCGCTGAACGGACAAAAACATCAGTTCAGTTAAAATGAAAAGTAAACCAGTTAAAGCACCTTCTCCCCAGTGAATACCCGCCTCCACCTGTCATGCAGGATGCTCCATTTTAGATTATTTTAAAATAGCAGAAAGAATGTGTGAATTAACTCTTCTTCATGAGGACTCCTCATGGAGAGGTCAGCTTTGACTCCTTTGCAGGATGTGGTGCTGACCTGCAGTCATTCTTATTTTAAATAAAACCTGCAGATCAGGTTACAGATGGTGGAATTATCTTTCTAAATTCATCTATCAAAGATAAATGTGATAAAATACATAAAACACTGGCTGCTGTTGGAGTCAACCAGATCCGTGTCCATCACATGGTGCTCTCATAGAGGAGCTGCACTGTGGTGGAGGTGGTGTTGGTAGGTCATGGGTGGGTGAAACTAGTGACCTCTGATCACCAGCAACACCCAGACAGCACAGAGACCCTGAGAAACCACGATGACACAGGAACAGGAAGAGGGTCGGTTCTTTCTCCACAGCAGAAACAGGAAGACCGGCTCCATCGCTGAGAGGTGAAATGATGGAAATATCTCTGCACTGTCTGCTCTGTAAGTACCGGTTCTGTGCCGGTCTGTTTCAACCAAAACAACATTTCTAACCGCTGTGTTAGAAACTGATGTTAGAAAAGATGGCAGAACACATGAGATGAGGAGTTATGTAACGAGCTGCAGACTGAAAGGAAGCGGCTGCAGTTCATCAACATTCTGCACATAAACAATAAAGAAAGCATTAATTCACACTCTAAAGGAAACTAATGATGATCACCATCATCAAGGAGGATAGTTGTAATATTTTATCTGTCTTCATACGTTTGAATGTATTATCCTTATTATAAAAGTCTCAGCTGTTTCACAATCTGCCGTCTCCACCTGAGAGGTTCTCTGAGCCTCGGTTTGTTTGGTTTCAGTGTGAAATTCCTCCATATGAGTTACCTAAAACCAACCTTTGTTTGATTTCTCTCCTGTTCTGACCACATTGCCCTGCCATGCAGCAGATGAGGGTTGGTTCACTTCCATCACTATTAAAAACTACACAATAAATACAGTTTTCCTACCAAATAACTTCTATTTTTACCCTAAAAACCAGCTCGTCTGGCTGTGAGTCCCAGATCTCCCTGGTTGGAAGGAGACTCTGTGGTTCTGAGCTGTGAGGAGGACCACAGCTCTGCAGGATGGACTGTGAAGAGAAACACGACTGAACGTCAGTCTGAGTCCGGCAAAGGGTGGGGAAAACCTGCTGGTTCCTCCTGTAACATCAGTTATGTTTTTAGAAAAGGACACTGGAGAGTACTGGTGTGAGTCCAGAGAGGGAGCAGCCTCCTGCTTTTTTACAAAGCTTGTAAGGGGGGAATTCTCCCCTATTTTAAGAAGTGAATTGCAGGCCCTGACTTTAGACAATAAATAGGCTTAACCTGTTAATCCCTGAGAGGTTTTAGAGCAATTTCTGCCTGAAATTACATACCTTAAATAAATCATACTTTGGTGATGACATTTACCTTGTGTATCATCAAAATGTACAGTTGCAAACATAACTGGAAGCTAACGGAGTGCCGCGCAAGCTAGCAGCCGGCGGAAAGCAACCAGCAGACTGTAATGTGGAAGCAAATTACATCACCAAAGAAGGAGCTGGAAAGACAGCTTATGCCTTGTAAGAAAAAGTAAGAAAAAAGTAGAAACAAGCAGAAACAAGAAAGCAGAACAGGAGAGGACCAAGAATAGAGCCCTGAGGTACTCCCCAGGGAGGGCAGCAGAAGCAGAGGTAAAATCATCAGACATCACAGGATTTTAACTGATGGACCAAAACACAGTAGAGGAAGGAAATGATTTAAAGCTTTAATCTGAAAGGTAAGTCTAGGCCCATTTTAGAAAGCCAATCTAAGTCAGTACTCTGTAGAACCACCATTGTCTCTACCAGCATCGAACATCTACCGACTGAAAGATTTTTCACCATTCTTCACTGTGAAACGGCTCAAGTGCTGTCAGATTGGATGAAGAACGTCTATAAGCATCGCTTCTCTGGACTTTGACTTGGCCATTGTAACAAATAACTATGCTTTGTTTGTAAACCATTGTCCTGCTGGAAGGTGAACTTCCACCCCAGTCTTGAACAGGTTTTCTTCCAAGATTGTCCTGGTTTAATCTCCATCCATCTGTTACAACTTGGGAGATATTGGACCCCAGGATGCAGATGAGGAGGCAGCATGACGGTAAGTAAAACGGTTTAAGAACAAAAAACAGTCCAAACACAGATCAGGTTCTACAGTTACTTCCAATGTTGTCTCACTTGTTGAGGATGAAGTAATCATCTTCGGGAGTATGTCAAAGATTTTCTTCTTAATAGAATCAATTTTGTTTAAGAAGAATCCCATAAAGTCATGACTGCTGAGAGCTAAGGGAATGGATGGCTCAACAGAGCTATGACTCTATAAGTTTAGCAACTGTACTAAAGAGAAACCTAGGATTATTCTTGTTCTCTTCTATTAAGGATGAGAAATAAGCTGTTCTAGCTTGGTGAAGTGTCTTTTTATACAACAGTAGGCTATTTTTCCAGATTAAGTAGGAATCCTCTAGGTGTGTAGAGCGCCATTTTCACTCCAATTTTCTAACATTGTGCTTTAAAGTACGCAGCTCTGAAATAAACCAAGGAGCCTGTCTCCTATGAATAATTACCTTCTTTTTCAAGGGGGCTGCATTGTCTAATGCACCACGCAATGATGAAGTAATACTCTGAACAAGAGAATCAATTTGTGAAGGGGAAGGAACAAAATTATTGCCCTCCACTGTGTTTTTCTGTGATAATGAGGAAATTAAAAGTGGAACAGATTCTTTAAAGGTTGTTATGCATCGTCTGATAATGATCTACTATAATGAAATTTTCTTTCAGGTGTCGAATACTCGGTTAAATTAAACTCAAAGGTTATTAAAAAATGGTCAGACAGCACAGGGTTGTGAGAAAATATTGTTATGTCTTTACACTCAATGCCATATGTCAGCACAAGGTCCAGAGAGTGAAGACAAACGTGGGTAGGTTTGTTAATGTTTTGAGTAAAGCCGATTGAGTCTAAGATACCATTAAAGGCTATATTTAAGCTATCACTTTCAGTGTCAACATGAATGTTAAAATCCCCCACTATAATAACTTTATCTGTATTTAACACTAAATCAGATAAAAGGTCTGAAACTGATCTAAAAACTGAGAGTAAGGGCCTGGTGGATGGTACAAAACAACAAACAGAAGTGGTTTTAGTGCTTTGCAATTTGGATGAGGAAAACTAAGGATTAAATATTGTAGCTATTGATTGGTCTGGGACTAATCAATAAATCGGACTGAAAGATGGTTGTTACTCCTCCTCCTCGCCCAGTATTTCGAGGAATGTGAAAATTTAAATAATTAGTAGGAGTTGACTCATTTATAGTAACATAATCCTCTTGCTGCAGCCAGGTTTCTGTGAGGCAAAATAAATCAATCTGATTGTCACAAATCAGGTCACTAACTAGCAAAGTCTTTGAAGAGAGAGATCTTATGTTCAGTAAGCCACATTTAATTGTTTTATTTTTCTTTTTAGTCTGAGTTGTGTTTATTTTTATTAGTTTTTCCTGATTTCCTCTTCTTAAAGAGCGATGGACTGTCTGTCAAACCCTGTGGTAATCTGGTGTAAGTGTATTGTTGTCCCTCATAGGTGAAAGCAAATAATTTTTGGCAGTTTTCTTGAATGGGTATGCAGAAAAATGCGTTGGCAAGATCCATAACTGTAAACCATTTATATTCCTGTTCCAAATTTGAGAGCATGGTATAGGGATTGGGTGTGTCATAGTGGGTTGATTTGAGTCCTGTGTTTATTTTCCTCAAGTCATGCAGTAAGCGATAGTTTTCTCTACCAGGTTTTTCCACAGGCGAGATGGGGGTGTTGTATGGGGAACGACATGGAACCAAAACACCAGATTTTAAAAGGCCAGAAATGGTTCCACGTATACCCTCAATTTTTTCAGGCGCAAGTGGGTACTGCGGTTGGTTTATCACCTCGGAGGTTTTCATCTGTAGGAGGAGGGGGTGCATCAGAGCACAGTCTAACATAGAAAGGTCCATTGGACCACACTGTGTCTGGTACAGAGTTCAGAAGTTGCAGAGCAATCTCTGAATCTTTTTCTCTTCTGCCGTGTTCTGCTTCTTTTTTACCATCTCTAAAAGTAACGCTTAACTTTCCCTCATAGATGAGTTTGTAAGTGTTGCAATTTGGGCTGTATTCCATAAAAGGAGTTCCCTGCACAGCTTGCCAGTCCGTTGTTTAAACAGCCTTTTTAATCATTGGCCAATTTTTTTGCTTTTTTCCCCATTTGCATTTTTTATGTGAAATGAGGGTACATATCAGTTTTTAAGTTGATACAAAATCTGTAGCTCCTCCTGCAATTCCCACGCGGCAGCGACCTCTTGTGGTCCAAATAAAAATTTTGGCGCCAATTTACCCATAATTTTGGGGATCTTCAGACTGGTATTTTTTTGAAAAAGTTTTAAAACACCATTACCCATTTGTCCTGATAGCGTTCTATGTCACATACCTGTTCTGGGGATCTTGGTAGTTCAGGGTGACATAAAGGGGTCTGCTGGGGTATTGTCAGAACGGAGAGAATTTTTCCATCTTTCCCAGTGTTTCATGACATCAATCAGAGTGTTTTCAGGATGCACAGATTTCCCCACCAGACCCAAGCATTGTTTTCATTGTAACCTGCTGTTTGGTTCAGCTGGTTTGTGTCTGAAAAATTATGGGTCCTAAAAATCTTGCCATTTGGAAAATCACATCAGTGTGTGAATATGAGCAGACAAATTGGGTACCCCGCACAGCAATCAAATCACGTGCTAGTAAATTCAGGGGACAATGTTTTCTGAATTAAAACTCATGCAGAAAAGTATGCTGTTTTCTTCAAAGGGGGGACACATTCAACTGTTCTGGAAAAATAGCATTTCTTTTGTTACCGGAAAATCCCTTACTTCTGTTTGTTTGTGGAGGTTGGGAGATCAAGGTTTAGAGTACTGTACCTTGCTCCATGTCAAGCATAAAGGGCACCTTTCGCCTTCAATAAAAAATGTCTAACACTGGGCTGGGAATTTTCCTCTAAAACTACCTCTGTAATAGGATCCCGGGAATCCCAGTACTGTGCATCTGACTGGGGTTGGGAGGATGAAACCAGTGGTTTGGGACTGATGGGGGGTTTTGCGCTGTTTGTGATTGTTGTGGCGCCGGCAAGGCTCTCCCTTGGGTTTTCTGACTTGCCGTGTAGCTGGATAAAACAGCGGCGTTCCCAATGTCCCGGCTGGGCCACACCTCCCCGAAAAAAAATCTTCGTCATATTGTTTGGGCCTCTGGGTCCACTAAAGTTTCTACCCCTGTATCCTCTGAACTTGGGTCTACCTCTGCTTGTTGGGTGCACCTGTGGAGCTACTGATACATCTGATTTGCGGGGTTTTCCTGAGGGGAATAGACAACTGGTGGGTTCAGAGCTAGTCACCTGTGCTGGGCTGAAAACTTTGAGATTTTGCACCTTGTTCTCCTTCTTTTTCTCATTTTCCCTGTTCCTTCGCTTGACGCAGCTGTACAGTTAATAGTTGCTGCTGTAATGTTTGTTTTCCCTGCCTTTTCTTTTTTCTCATCGGCTCTCTCCAGGTGATGCACTATTGCATTGATCTAATGGCATATGTTTCCGCCAAAAAACTTTAACATTTCCTCCTTTACTGATCCTGTTTGGGCCCCTTATCATTGTTTTTTTAAAAGCTTTTGCAATGGACCCGTCAATGGGCTGCTGTCTGTGTGTTCTTCCCAAAGCTTCAAAAATCCTGTCTACATATTCTGCAGCTGTCTCCCTGTCCTCCGTGTGGTATTATGTAGCAGATTAAAACGGGTTTAGCGGGAAAAAAAACCATCCTAAAGTCAGTCCAAAATCTTTTGTGACACGTCTGACAAAGGGGTGGATGGTGCCAAGTCCTCTGTGCCTGCAGCCATCTCTATGCTGTGCAGCTCATTTGGTTCAAGGTGGGCTGCTAAGCAAGTTCTTAAATCCCCGATTGCTATATACTATCCACTAAATGCCTTCAGAAATTTTTTGATCCAAATGTGTGCTCCCTTTCTTGGATCCGGGTGTGCTTTTCAGTACCAATCTATCAGCGTAGGACAAGGGGCTGTAGGTAACTGTCTGCACTCCCCCAGCTGCGTTATGTGTTTGGATTAACGGCATTTGTAGTTTTATGGAAGGGTTAATAGATTCACAAGTGGAATTGTCACCCTGATTAGAACGTAAATTGTATCTTGGTGCCACTGGATCTGGGGGATTGGAGTAGGCATTTTTTCTTTGACTTAACAATGAATGTGGATAGACATCATATCCTGCTCCTCTTTTGAATCCCCTGCTTATTGGTCTGGGGGTGCTAGTCTGAGTTGTCACGTCAATTACGTCATTAACCATGTTGGTAGCCGCATCAATTCTGGCTGTTATGCTATCTAGACGATTATCTTCTGGGACTGGTCTATTCTGTTCTTCAGTCTCCCTCCCTGTCTGGTTCAAATGCTCCTGCTGGTTCAGTTTTACTTTTTCCTTTCTGTGTGCCGTCTGTCTTCTTTTTTCCTGTATTTGCTGTGACCTCAGTTCTGCTTTTTCGAGTTTGTGTTGTATTTCTAATTTCCTTCTTTCACACTGTATTAATTCCTCATCCGTATCCTGTGGTTCTAGTATTATTTCCTCCTCATCCTCTGACTCATGTATGCATGTGTGTCTGCTCTGTGGTCTAGTCCCCAAACTCTCTTCATCAGCTATTGTTGTGTTTCGAAGGGCATCCCTCACTGCTTCTTCAACTGTCTCCCGTAATTGAGACTGTCTGCGTTTTTCTTGTCTTCGCTCCTCATGTGTGGGTTTTATTTCACATCTAAACCTGCCCTCCCGCAGTTTCACAACAGGTATTTGCATAGTTGGATTTGATGGAACCATTGCATCGCCTGTTTTGTGTAACATTTCTGTAACACCTTGATAAGGACCATGTTCCATTGCGGCAGCTGCATGTGGGTTGGGTGTTAAGGATGGAGGAGGTTTGTACTTACCGTCCGTAGTGTAGGATGTTGGCTCACCTTCCTCTGTGTCCGGCCCCTCCCTTTTCTGTTCAGTGGGGGTGCCCGAAAAACAGTTGCTGAAATGAAATCTTGTGAGTTTAATCATGTCTGAAATTTTGATTTCCTCTTTTAAGCATTTGTCTCGATAAAACATGTTTGCACCAGCAGTTCTCTCTTGGGCCTGAATTAGTTTATTCCTCAACATGTCCATGTAACTGGCACGTTGGGGGGAATTTGGTGGGGGCCCCTCTGCATCACCAAAAATCCCATTTTCTTTCATTTTTCCCACCCATTCATCAAACTGTCTAAGATGATATTCAGCATCTTTGTGGGTGAAACTTGTTACTGTATTTCTACTCCCTGCATCCAGGCGTGCTCCTAAAGGACAAGCAGGAAGCTCATTTTCTGGTGACGTCTTAGTCATTCTCTCACCTCACACACACGTTTACACACTCTGGCCAACCAGGCGGTACAGCACCGTTTCCTGGTCCAAATGAGAGCTTATTTTGTTATCTCTCAGACACCAGATTTTATTCACAATAGAGTTTATCCGGTGAGCTAGGGTCTGTTAGTTTAGCTTGTTAGCTCAGCATGTAGCAGTCAAGGTCCGTCAGTCTAATGTGTCCCCTCAGTCTGCTCACTTTTATGATTCACACACATCCACACTGGCCAATTGACGTTACACTTTTATATTTATACAGCTGTTTACTCAAAATAATAAAAAGGAGCGGGCGGCTTTTAAACCTTTTTCTTTAACAATGTTAGAGAGGCCTTTCAAACTCGTATCACTCCCCCCTTCTGTATTTTTGACCGTTCTTATGGAATAGTCAGGACCCAACAACCTTACCCGGGTATGGGCATCTATATCCCTGCATGTTTACTTTCAAAGAAGTGGGCGGCTTTGAGATCTTTTAAGAAGATCAGGGAGGCCTTCTAAACCCAATACACTTCCCCTCGGTAGTATCTTTTGACCCTCCTTATGGGATGATCAGGACCCGTCAAACCTCTAACCGAGTATTAGGGTGCCTTAGTCAGAGAGGTAGCTTTTATATTGTGTGTGAGGGAAACCGATCTTCCCTTGCATACAATAAAGGAACTCGAAACCTGCTCTCCTAAATTTTTAGCTATCTTTCAGAAGAGTGTACAGTTTTTTCCCCCGGGCTGACCCCGTTAAAAATCGCACCGCTTATCCTCACGCCTTATGGTTTTTCACACGTTCGCATCAATTATTCTGAACCTTTTGTTTCCTGTCTCCCAAGGGTTTAAAAAAACAGCTCACTCAGAACTAAAACACAGTTAGAGTTTTTTTTACAGGAAAAAAACACGGGTTTTTCGCGGCCGCTTCTGTGTTTGTTTTTGTCCTTTCGTGGACAATTCTGTCCTCTCCAAAAGTGGTTTTCCCGCTTCCGGGGCCGGGGGGGAAAAAACCAATCTGTCCGAGCAAACTGCGCCCTTTGGTGGCGGTCAGACGTCCCCCCCCCCCCCCGGAAACCCCCCGTTGTTTTTAAACCCCCGGGAAAACAGTCCCACTCTATCTATTGCTTTTTAAAGGAAAACGACTCTCAACCATTTTTCTAACTTTTAGCTCCTTTTATTCTAAGTTAAGGCAAAAGGAAATTGATTACAGAGATCAGCACTGAGGCCCCCGTCTCGAACGTCGCCGTCTGTTAGAGGATGACGAAGAGACCCGATAGAAGGTCCCAAACTTTTTATATCTGGCAATCCACTGCAATATAGGTGCTCTCCCCCTCAGTGATTATCAGTAGACTTTTGGTGTCACCATTGTGGGGGTTCTATCTTTTAGTTTGTGTAATAGGGGGTTGCCATACTTAATCTAAGGGTGCTGTAGCTTTCTAAAAAAACCCCAGTACCCAGCTGCTCCACTATCTACCCCAGTGCCCCAGCTTCAGGTCATTTTTTACAATCCTTGGGTCATCTGGCCCTTGTACTGCATGTTTATGAGCATTTCCTTATCCTTTTTGTAACAGAAGGGAAAAACTTAGAACTTATACTCTACTTCATTTAAGTATAGAAGGGGAAAAAAACGCTATGGGGCCTTTTTAAAAAAGGTTATTCCTAAAAAAGTTTGTATACAAAAACTGAATCTGACAGATGACCACTGGCGCGGTGAGAAATTGACTGATTAATCAACGCGGAAATAACTTGGAAATGATGTCATCTGCTTGATATTTCTGAAATTAAATGAGTCAGAACCTACGTTTGGTGAAATTGTACGCTGAATTATTTATGTTATATAAAAAAAATGTTATTAGAATGATGTTCTTTGTAGCTAAATGTGAAGTTTGAATGTGGGTTTAATTTCACTGTAAGGTTTTAGAGTTAAGATGTCACTGCCATGTGAAAAGGGACTTTCTGCTGAAGATGTGTGCACTGAAGAAAAGCCAAAGGGACGAGAGTTGGTTTCAGGTCCTCGCACAAGAAGGTTGACTGAAAAGGGAGAGCAGTATAGAGAAAGGAGTCTACAAAACAGATAAAAACCCCATTTTCTTAAATCTTATGCATCCGGAAAACAAATTGCCAGAGAAGGGCAGGAAGAAATTTAAAAGGGTTTTCTGCTCTCAGGAGAATTTTGGATGAAATAAATCAGCAAGCCCAAAAAAACATTTCTTGACAAAGTGAAACAGAATTATGAGTTTTCTTCAATTTTAATTCTTTAAATACTCCAGATATTGGGCAGAAACTAGATGCCTGCACTATACTAACAAATGAGATGTATGATCTTGTGTGTAAGCGTTTAGAAGGGGGGTATTGTTAAAGAAAAATTTTAATCAAGAAGTTTAAAAAAGGAGGGTACGAGAAGTCTTAAAAATGAGATGAATATCAGTCTTTTTTGGGGAAAAAACTTCTATTGAAAGTTCTTCATGTAAATGTGGTTTTCATCAACTACCAAGCTTTAAGGTTTTTTTCAAGGGCGTGTAATGGCAAAAGCTGATCTTGTGGCCCAAAAAGGGTTCAAGTTAGATCCATGGGTGGAGATTGAAACTCAAAAGGGTGAAAAGTCAGTAAGCTTGAATGTGAATGGGAAAATGTCATGAGTCCCCGGGTTTGGCAGAAAATGAAGGGGAAAGGAACCAGAAGTGCTACAGCAGCTTGATGAGGAGAAGAACAAGTTAAAAGGTAATGCAAACAGATATGGAAATTAAAATGGCTGCAGCTCGGGTTGATGTTTTAATAGCAGACTTTAAGATGGAGTTGAAAGGGAAAATTTTATTTTAAAGCCAGAGGTTAAATCAGAGCAAACTTTGAAAAAAAACAGCCAAGAAAGTCCGCTGCAAGGGTTGCATCAATTCTAACCACCTCAAGGGGTTCTCGGAGATTCCTGCGGTAAACTTGGCTGAAGTGTTAAAAAGCACATTGAGTTTTAAGTCACCTTCCTGTTTCTGAACCGGGCCATATTCTCAGGTGACCCTTTGAAAATTTGTGGGTTTTCGATATCATTTCAACTTTAATTGATTAAAAAAACATCCTCTGCTGGAGAAAAAATGTTGTATCTTAAAAGGGGTTATCCTTCTGGAGAAGCCCGAAAGGCTGTGGAAGGTTTTTTTTACAGAAGCTCTGAGGACGCATATGAAGGTGCTTTGGTCAGTTTCCACAAGAGAGATTTGGAAACCCATTTGAATTCCCAAAAAGCACTTAGGGATAAACTTATGTCATGCCAAAGATTGCAACAAATGATCCATTGTCTCTAAGAAAATTTTTGCTGACTTATTGAAAAGTTGTGAAAGGCTATGCCTCAAGTAAAGGGACTGTCCATCTTGAATGATTGTGAAGAAAATCAAAAAGGTTTGGGAAAAAGTTACCCCGAGACTGGGTTGTACGTAAATGGAGTAGAGTTGTAGTTGAAGTACCTGATGCGTGTGAAGAATATTCATCCTTTGAATGTTTTTCTAGATTCATACAAAAGGGAAAGCACGTATAGCATGTAATCCTATTGCTTCTCCATTTTTGTTTAAGTCTAGAACTTCTTCAAATGATCTTTCCAGGAAAGCCCCAAAACCTTTTTAAATTACCAGTACGGAGTTCAAAAAACAAAAAACTTTCATTTCGAAAAACCTAAACTGGCCCTTTCCCTTTGGTTTGTACAGACAAGTCAAAGTGTTGCTAAATGTCCTAAAAATTTGCAGTTAGATTAATGGAAGATTTTAAGAGATCATTTATATATCAAAACCATCTTTGTTTTTGGATGCTTAAGGGGAAAAGGCCCTTTATTGGAAAAGATTGTAAAAAAGCGGGGATATTTGTGGACAGTGTAGACGGCATCATCCCTACTTGTTTACACAAGGAGAGTGAGATTACAGGCTTTGCTCAGCAGTTTTTTTACATGTCTCCGAAAAAAAACACCTCAGGTTTTCTCAGTGTTTTATCTCATGCACTCACCCGAAACATTTCCGCTACATTAAGGTATTGTTCCAGTGTTTTTTCCCCCTTGGGAAAGGATCCTGGGAAGGAAATACTTACTTATGCACTCCTTTGATACTCAGAGTTGGACTCCTCCTTTGTTTTAAAAAAATCTTGTGAGAAACTTGATTGTTGAAACCAAAATCAGTACAGTTAAAAACTTAGTACCATGGTTTTTTTTGGTTGATACACCCGTTTTACAAGTCAAAAAGTTGTATGACCCCTTGCAGGGTTTGGGGAAGTTTTTTTTCTGATAATTTTAAACGGTTTACGGCAAGCATAAAAAAAAAAAACACGTGACTTCAATTCTGTTGATACATCTTGAAACCAAGTAGAAAGTACATGAACTGCATGGTTCAGTGATTCGGATTAATTGTAATGCATGTACCTGACTTTTTTGAAGTGCCTTGAGACGGGGGTGTTTGTGAATTGGCGCTATATAAATAAACCTGAATTGAATTTAAAATTGAATTGAATTGAAGTACAGCATTTAAGTGGCCTCACCTTAAACATCTGGGCGGGGAAATGCCTGCTTTGGGAAGATTTGTGAAAGGGGTTTTACTCATTATTTTTTGACTGTCCTTCTGCTTTGGCTCCCTCGGATGTTGTTGTTGGTGGGGAAAATGAACCTTTTGCTCAGAAGACTGCTCTTGGTTGGAGTATTATCGGGCAGCTAATCCACATTTAAATCGGCAAGGTAACCAAAGATTTGTACATAGGAATCGTGAAAGAAATGCCCGCTCCATTAGCTTCTGATGCTTTAAGGTTTGGAGTTGGATTTCAATGAAAAGGGATCCAGAAGGAAATTTTTGGTTTCCCAAGATGACATTCGGTTTATACAATTCTGAGTAAAAAAAATATTACACAGAAAAAAGTGATGGCCCTATTTGGAGATGCCCCTTCCATTTAAAACACTTTGCCTTCCTGTGGTTGCCAAATAAAAAAAAGGCTGAACTACTGTTTGTTTAAAAACATCTGAAAGGAGATTAAAGTGAAATGGGAAGTTTAAAAATTTTTAAAAAAAAAAAAAACATTTATGGAGTCTATTATTAGCTGTGGTGATGCTGAACTAGCTCCTGGGGAAAATGCCAGTGATGGTTGTGTGTGGTACTTACCTCACCAGGGGGGATCATTCAAAGAAACCAGACAAGTTAAGAAAAGTGTTCGACTGCTCCCTTAGTTTTTGTGGTATCTTTTTGAATGATACTTTGTGACGTTTTTGATTAACTCTTTAATTGGAATCCTTCTGCGTTTCAGAAAAGAAGCTTTTGCCATAATTTTTGTACTTTTGAAAGGATGTTTTCATCAGTTTTATGTTACATCAAAACATCTTTTGTTTCCCTGGGTTTTTCTATGGTGGAGCAAGGAGATTTGGAGAGTGAGCCTAAAAGAAATTATCAGATGAAAGTCCACCTTTTTGTGCTGCCTCCCTCTCCAGGCTGTGCTAATTTTTGGTCTGAAATAAATTTCACAAAAACAGCAGAGATCGAAAATTTTCCAGCTGTGGCAGCATTTGTGGAGAATAATTTTTTTATGTTGATGATGGTTTAAAATAAGTGTCCCTACAGCTAATGATGCCACCATAAAAGCTAAAGAACAGCCCTTTCTTTTTCACTTCGCCTGTTGGGGGGACTGGTCTGAGAAAAAACCTGACTGCCTACAGGAGCCCCCCACCCTCCCGAAAAAGAGTCCTCACCTGGCTAACCGTCTGAATTGGCTTCTACTGCAGACATGACAAGAAGCCATTCACAACCCTCAAACCATCTCCTCCAACCCATTCAGGAACAAAATTACTCCCATAAAATAACCAACCCCCTAACCCTTTTCAGATCCTCTGCCTGCGCTAAAAAGATCTCCGAGGCTGATGTAAACAGGCTCTTTCAGTGCATGAGAACAAAAAGTTGGAGGACCTGATAACCCTTTCCCTCATGCCTGAAAGCCTATGCAAAATCAACTCGCTCCGATCTTCCCCCCGGGATCTTCAACAAGTCACTGGAGAAGTATGAGGTCCCCCCCCCTCCTCAAAACGATCCACCATCATCCCGGACCCAAGAAACCCACCATCCTAGGATTAAATGACTACAGGCCTGTAGTTCTGACGTCTGTGGTCATGAAATCCTTTGAGGCTTGTGTTGAAGCACCTGAAAGGACATCACAGGCCCCCTGCCGGGACCCCCTGCAGTTTGCTTACCGAGCAAAAACAGGTTGGCAGATGGTGCTGTTTAACTTAGGTCTACACTTCATCCTGCAACACCTCGACCACCCAGGGACCTACGCCAGGATCCTGTTTGTAGACTTCAGCTCGGCATTCAACACCATCATACCAGACATCCTCCACCAGAAGCTCACCCAGCTCAACGTCCCAGCCTCCACCTGTCAGTGGATCAACAGCTTCCTGACGGACCGACAGTAGCAGGTGAGACTGCGATGCATCTTTTCCCGAACCAGATCAATAAGTACTGGTGCCCCCCAGGGGTGTGTTCTATCCCCACTCCTCTTCTCCCTGTACACAAATGACTGCACCTCAGCGGACTCTTCCGTGAAACTCCTTAAGTTTGCAGATGACACCACTGTCATTGGACTGATCCAGGACGGTGATGAGTCTACATACAGACAGGAGGTGGATCGGCTAGTCCACTGGTGCGGTCAGAACTACCTTGAACTCAACCCACTCAAGACCGTGGAAATGGTGGTGGACTTTCGGAGAACACCACCCCCATACAACCCCCTCACCATCCTCAACAACACTGTATTGGCCGTGGACCACTTCAGGTTCTTAGGAACCACCATCTCTGAGGACCTGAGATGGTCTTCACACATAGACACTGTTCGGAAGAAGGCCCAGCAGAGACTGTACTTCCTAAGGCAACTCAAGAAGTACAACCTTCCACAGGAGCTGCTGGTCATCGTCTACACTGCCATCATTCAGTCTGTCCTGTCTTTATCCATCTCAGTGTGGTTTGGCTCATCCACAAAACAGGAAAGGTCCAGACTGTAACGAATAATCAGGACTACAGAGAGAATCATCAGGGCTGACCTTCCCTCCATCCTGATTCTGATATTAATAACTGAAGCGCAAAAACTGTGCAGAGAAGGTAGTTTGAGGTTCCACAAATTTAATTATAATAGGTCCGAAGTCCTAGAGTGTGTGAATGCATCTGAGAGAGCCACAAGTGTGGTTTCTGCTGATCTCAAGCCTGATTTGACACTTACTGAACGTACCCTAGGTGTGCGATGGCATGTCAAAGATGACTGTTTGGCTTTTCACATTAATCTGAGGGACAAACCATATACACGCCATGGTATTTTGTGAGTAATAGACTCTCTATATGATCAGCTGGGATTTCTTTCACCATTCATTATGAATGGGAAATACATTTTACAAGATCTGTGCCGCAGAAAAATTGGATGGGATGACCCTCTGCCTGAAGACTTACTCGTACGGTGGAAGAAGTGGAAGTTTAGTCTTCAGGATGTGGAGAGATTATTTATACAAAGATGTTATCATCCTAAAGGATATGGAAAGATTGTTAAAACGAAACTACATCACTTCTCAGATGCTAGCAGCCTAGCATATGGTGCATGTTCTTACCTCAGATTTGAGAATGACGAAGGTGAAATTCATTCTGTTTTGATCATGGCTAAAGCCAGAGTTGCTCCTTTGGAAATTACAGCCATTCCTCATCTCGAGCTTTCAGCTGCAGTAGTTGCTGCTAGGTTGAGTGTTCTGTTAAAATCAGAACTTGATATGAGGATAGATGCAGAGTTTTTTTGGACAGATTCACAAGTAGTACTGTCATATATTAATAATGAAGCACGACGGTTTCATGTATTTGTGGCAAATCGGGTCCAGATAATCAGAGAGAACACAAATCCGAATCAATGGAATCATGTTGACACTACTGAAAATCCAGCGGATCATGCGTCAAGAGGGCTATTTGCCTCTGAGATTTTAACAATTAATTGGCTGACAGGTCCAGAATTTTTGTGGGAAAAGGAGACGAACAGGGAATTTAAATCTTACCCTGATCTGTTAGTTGGTGACCCAGAGGTTAAAGCTGTTCAGACATTTGTGGCAATAGCAAATGAGACTGCAAATTTTCTGGAATGTTTCCTTAGGTTTTCATCTTGGTCAACACTGATTAAAGTAGTTGCCAGAATCAAAAGACTTGCATGTCAGAACAGATGTTATTCAAATGTGGTGAGTGTTAAAGAACGAGAGGATGCTGTTAAATCAGTGGTGAAACCTGTACAAGAACAGGCCTTTGGCTCAGAGATGAAGTTGTTAAAAAGAGGAGACATCCTTCCACATTCTAGCCCTTTGTTCCATTTAAATCCATTTGTAGAAGATGGTCTGCTACGGGTCGGTGGAAGATTAAAACATTCATCTCTTAGTGAATATTTTAGATATACACTGATTTTCCCAAAAAACAGCCATATCACTCATCTTATTTTGTCCTACTGTCACACTCAGGTAGGTCATCAAGGCAGAGGTCAAACCCAAATGCAGCTCAGGATTAATGGGTTTTGGATAATTGGCTGCAGCAGGTTGGTGGCTCAGATAATTCATAAATGTGTGCAGTGCAGGAAGCTCAGACGACCAGCGGAAGAACAGCTTATGGCTGAGCTTCCAAAGGAATGCTTGGAAGCATCTGCACCATTTACTTATTGTGGAATGGTTTGTTTTGGTCCTTTTGTTGTCAAAAGAAATCTTAAGGAACACAAAAGGTATGGGTTGGTGTTCACCTGCCTTTATTCGAGAGCTGTTCACATTGAAATGTTGGATGATTTGTCCACAGATTCCTTTATTAATGGCCTGCGTTGTTTCATTAGTTTGAGGGGAGCTGTTCGCCAGATATATTGCGATCAAGGAAGAAATTTTGTAGGAGCCCAAAATGAGTTGAAACAATGTGATCCTAAACATCTGGAGTCTTTCCTAGCAGAGAACCAATGTGAGTGTAATCTTTAATGCTCCATCAGCAAGTCATGCTGGTGGTGTTTAGGAGCGTCAGATACGCACCATTCGAAATGTGTTAGCCTTTACTCTCTCTCAAAATTTGGGAAATCTTGATGATGCTTCATTAAGAACTTTCTTTTATGAAGCTATGGCCATCGTTAATTGTCGTCCTTTAACACTAACGGGAATAAATGACCCTGATTCTCTTGAACCTTTAACTCCTAATCATTTGCTTCAATTGAAGTCTGAGTCTGCCCTGCCTCCTGCAGGAAAATTTGTAAGGGAGGATATCTATTCCTCAAAACGTTGGCGCCGTGTACAGTTTTTGGTTGAACAGTTTTGGAGTCGATGGAAGAGAGAATACCTCCAGAATATTTCCATTAGACAAAGGTGGCATGTAATTCGGCGCAATCTAAAGGTAAATGATGTAATTGTAAAAGAGGATTTTCTCCCAAGAAATAGGCGGCAGTTGAGTCGTGTCGTAGAAACAATGGCTGGTAGTGATGGGTGGGTCCGAAAGGTAAAGTTGAGAACAGGAGAACAAAGATCAGGAAGGGATATTATCTCTAAGAGTTCAGTAATAGAAAGACCGGTGCAAAAATTGGTGGTGTTATTAGAAAGTGACTTGTAGAATCACTGTGCCAATGAATGACTTGAACTGACAAGATGCTTGGCACAAGGAAATAAATGAACACTTAGTGTTCCCCAGTGAAAGCAGCGAGGTACGTTTTGTTTTGTTGTTTGTATTGTAAGTTTATGTTTGTATTCTAATATTTGTATATGTTTTAGTTTTCACGGTGATTGAAGGACTGAGGTGACTGAGGGAAAATAAAATGCTAAAATCACCCGTCGAGACTGGCTGATTAATTTAAGTGCTGGGGAGCTGCTACAAGTCCAACAGAACCAGTTAAAGAGCTCTCATTATATTAATGACAACATGCTGCTGCTTCAATAAAGACCTGCTGACTTCACCTCTTAAACTCTGTCAGCTCCACCAGCAGCTCCATCAATACAAACTCTGGTTCTGCAGTCAAATTATTCAAGTTTCACAGAAAACAAACAAGTCAGGAGGAATTTTGGAGGAAATATGAACAAATGTGATCATGATGTGAAAACATGATGTCATGGAGAATATTTCATGGAAAACTGACTTGAAGAGCTGAAACACACAGAACCAGAACCTGGTACTGAGACATGTTGTGTTTGAGTATTTTAGTCAGTAAAATCATTCCAGAGCTTCTAAAAGTGTTGAAGCATCAATCAGTGATTATATATTTGTTACTGTCAGACAGATTCCAGGAGCTGAAATTCACTTTTCTAGATTGGGTTGAATCCCCTCTGACCTGCTTCACATTAAGGGGATTTATACACACTGGGGGTCCGAATGCTGTCCGGTTCTGACCTTGGATCAGGAGGTCCAACTCAGTTACACAGAGGGACACAATTAAACACTGGCTCCAAGTCCAGGGACAAACTCAGGAAAATATTTACTAGAATAGAAGATATGAACTTTGTTTTTCAGCTGAATTCTATCAAATTATTCATAGAAATATGAACTGAACTGTTTTAAAGTCATCCTGGAGAAAATGTAGAAAAACTGATCTGATGAAGGTTTAAAGAGATTAAAAACATTCAAATAAATGAACCATAAGTATTTTTCATGTCTTCTATCTTCCTCTTTATCAGCAGCTTTTCTTCTTTTTTCTAATAAAACCATTTGACCACAGGCCATTTAAACAAGGGAGACATTCTCTGGATGAAAACCCAAACATACAGCTACTAACTTTCTGTTGCTGCATTTAACGTTTGGGGACTCTCTATGTCTTACACAGTTTTCTAGTAGTGGTAAGGGGTCGCTAGCTTAGCGTTAGCTTTAGCTCCACCATGGCTACCCGTTCTGCTGTTTCCGAGTCTTTTCCTCTCTCCTGCTCTCTGTGTCAGATGTTCAGTTACTCCTCTGCCTCCTTTAGTGATAATGGTACGTGTAATAAATGTAGCAATTTTGTAGCTATGGAGGTGAGGGTGTCGGAATTGGAGGCCCGGCTCCGCGCTGTTGAAAAACCAGCAGATAGCCAAGACCCCTTAGCCATCGTGGAGCCACTGAGAGTAGCTCCCCGTCGCAGTCCTCCAGCAGAGCCCGCGCAGCCCGGGTCTCAGGCCGGCTGGGTGACGGTACGTAGAAACCATAGCCCTAGATCCTGGCCCACAGTTCACCACCAAGCCGTCTGCGTTTCTAACAGATTTTCCCCGCTCAGCGACACACCCGCTGAGAAACCAACTCTGGTAATTGGCAGCTCCATAGTCAGAAACGTGGCACTAGAGACACCAGCAACCATAGTCAAATGTCTGCCAGGGGCGAGAACGGGCGACGTCAAATCCTACCTGAAACTGCTGGCTAAGGATAAGCGTAAATACAGTAAGATTGTTATTCACGCTGGCGGTAATGACACCCGGTTACGTCAATCGGAGGTCACCAAAGTTAGTGTTGCTTCGGTGTGTAAGTTTGCCAAAACATTGTCGGACTGCGTCATTTTCTCTGGTCCCCTCCCCGATCTGACCAGTGACGACATGTTTAGCCGCATGCTGTCAGTCAACCGCTGGCTGTCTAGGTGGTGTCCAGAAAACAATGTGGGCTACATTGATAATTGGCGAACATTTTGGGGAAAACCTGGTCTGATCCGGAGAGACGGCATCCATCCCACCTTGGATGGAGCAGCTCCTCTTTCTAGGAATCTGGCCGAATTTATTAGTTCTCCAAACCTCTGACAACCCAGGGTTCAGACCAGGAAGCAGGGTCGTAGTTTAACATTCCTCTCTGCAGCTTCTGTACTGCTACCCACCCATTACCCTAATAAGACAGTGTCTCGCCCATGGCCAAAATTGAATAGATTAAAAAATTATCTAAAAGGAGGAAATCAGGAAAATCTAATAAAAATAAACACAACTCAGACCGAAAAGAAAAATAAAACAATTACATGTGGCTTACTGAACATAAGATCTCTCTCTTCAAATACTTTGCTAGTTAGTGACCTGATTTGTGACAATCAGATTGATTTATTTTGCCTCACAGAAACCTGGCTGCAGCAAGAGGATTATATTACTATAAATGAGTCAACTCCTACTAATTATTTAAATTTTCACATTCCTTGAAATACTGGGCGAGGAGGAGGAGTAGCAACAATCTTTCAGTCCGATTTATTGATTAGTCCCACACCAATCAATAGCTACAGCTGTTTTGAATATTTAATCCTTAGTTTTCCTCATCCAAATTGCAAAGCACTAAAACCACTTCTGTTTGTTGTTTTGTACCGTGCACCAGGCCCTTACTCTCAATTTTTAGATCAGTTTTCAGACCTTTTATCTGATTTAGTGTTAAATACAGATAAAGTTATTATAGTGGGGGATTTTAACATTCATGTTGACACTGAAAGTGATCGCCTAAATATAGCCTTTAATGGTATCTTAGACTCAATTGGCTTTGCTCAAAACATTAACAAACCTACCCACGTTTGTCTTCATTCTCTGGACCTTGTGCTGACATATGACATTGAGTGTAAAGACATAACAATATTTTCTCATAACCCTGTCCTGTCTGACCATTTCTTAATAACCTTTGAGTTTAATCTAACCGAGTACTCCATACCTGAAAGAAAATTTCATTATAGTAGATCATTATCAGACAATGCATAACAACCTTTAAAGAATCTGTTCCACTTTTAATTTCCTCATTATCACAGAAAAACACAGTGGAGGGCAATAATTCTGTTTCTACCCCTTCACAAATTGATTATCTTGTTCATAGTGTTACTTCATCATTGCGTGGTGCATTAGACAATGCAGCCCCCTTGAAAAAGAAGGTAATTATTCATAGGAGGCAAGGTCCCTGGTTTAATTCAGAGCTGTATACTTTAAAGCACAATGTTAGAAAATTGGAGCTGAAATGGCGCTCTACACACCTAGAGGATTCCTACTTAATCTGGAAAACTAGCCTACTGTTGTATAAAAAGACACTTCACCAAGCCAGACCAGCTTATTTCTCATCATTAATAGAAGAGAACAAGAATAATCCTAGGTTTCTCTTTAGTACAGTTGCTAAACTTACACAGTCATAGCTCTGTTGAGCCATCCATTCCCTTAGCTCTCAGCAGTCATGACTTTATGGGATTCTTCTTAAACAAAATTGATTCTATTAAAAATAAAATCTTTGACATACTCCCAAAGATGATTACTTCATCCTCAGCAAGTGAGACAACATTGGAAGTAACTGTAGAACCTGATCTCTGTTTGGACTGTTTTGATCCTGTGGAGCTTCCTGAGTTATCAGAAATATTAGCTTCATCTAAACCTTCAACTTGTATGTTAGACCCAATCCCAACCAAATTATTTAAGGGAGTGTTCCCTCTGATTACCAGCCCCATTTTAGATATGATTAATTTATCTTTAGTAAATGGATATGTACCACGAGCTTTTAAGGTAGCTGTAATTAAACCTTTACCTTCGCTTGATCGAGATGACTTGAAAAATTATAGACCTATATCCAATCTTCCATTCTTATCTAAAATCCTTGAGAAAATAGTTGCTAATCAAATGTGTGAGCATTTACACAGCAATGACCTGTTTGAAGAGTTTCAGTCAGTTTTCAGAGCTTATCATAGCACTGAAACAGCTCTGCTGAAAGTCACTAATGATATTTCTATGGCCTCAGATAATGGACTGGTGTCTGTACTGGTTCTGTTAGATCTCAGTGCTGCATTTGATACAGTCGATCACAATATTCTCTTAGAAAAGCTGGAATATGCTGTAGGGATCAGGGGAACAGCGCTAGGCTGGTTTAAATCTTATTTGTCTGACAGATTCCAGTTTGTTCATGTAAATGATAAATCATCTTTAAACTCCAGGGTTAATTGTGGAGTACCACAGGGTTCAGTACTTGGGCCAATTCTCTTTACTATATATATGCTTTCAATAAGTCAAATTATCAGGCAGCATAGGATAAATTTTCACTGTTATGCTGATGATACTCAGCTTTACTTATCCATAAATCCTGATGAGCCCAACCAGTTAGATAGACTACAAGCATGTCTTGAAGATATAAAAACTTGGATGACTTTAAATTTTCTGCTTCTAAGTTCAGACAAGACAGAAGCTGTCGTCTTTGGACCAGAGTCTTTAAAAAAGAAACTGCTTAGTCAATCACTTAACCTGGATGGCATTAAATTGACCTCCGATAAGAAAGTAAAAAACTTTGGTGTTATTTTTGACCAGGACATGTCATTTAAATCACATATTAAACAGGTTTTTAGGATTTCCTTTTTTCATCTCCGGAACATTGCCAAAATTAGAAATATCCTGTCCAGGATTGATGCTGAAAAACTAGTCCATGCATTTGTTACTTCAAGGCTGGACTATTGTAATTCTATACCATCAGGATGTCCACAAAATGCAGTTAAAAGCCTTCAGCTGATTCAAAATGCTGCAGCAAGAGTTCTGATGAAAATTAAACAGAGAGATCATATTTCTCCTATTTTAGCTTCCCTTCATTGGCTCCCTGTTAAATCTACCTGTGACACCTTTCTGGAGAGGGGCATCATCCGAGCTTCTGCTGGCAACAACTTAATGCTCACCCTCTACCGATGATCCACATGGCCCTGTCTTTCAGTGTTTAACCCTTTCTCTCTCCTAGACATAGCTACTGGCTGAGCTTCTACTGTAACTAACTCTATGTGCTCTCTTTCAGACTCTAACCTTGAAAACTGGCTCAGAGTTTATCTGTTCCTTCTTTCAAGGTGAAACGACTAAAGGAGCTACATCCATTAACATTTACTTTTCCTTCCCATAGAAAGTACTCCTGGATCAGTGCTTCTTTGTTCTCTTTGTGTCTCTGCTCTGTTCTCTCTAACCCCCAGTCGGTCGTGACAGATGGCCGCTCACACTGAGCCTGGTTCTGGTTCTGCTGGAGGTTTCTTCCTGTTAAAAGGGAGTTTTTTCTCTCCACTGTCGCTACATGCATGCTCAGTATGAGGGATTGCTGGAAAGTCACCACCAGTGACTGTCCACTGTCTCTACATGCTCATCCAGGAGGAGTGAATGCTGCAAGTCTCTGACTGGATGCAATCTGCTGGGTTTCCTTAGATAGAAAAACTTTTTATCCAATATGAATAAATAACTGAATCTGACTGCACTGTTCAATGGTTAGGATTAATTGGAATGTATGTACCTGACTTTTGTGAAGTGCCTTGAGATGACATGTGTTGTGAATTGGCGCTGTATAAATAAACTGAATTGAATTGAATTGAATCTAGAAGTTCTGCTGAGACGTGTATAGAACTTCTTTTTAGCCTGTGGTCATCATGATGTGTGATGAACTGCTATTCTCAGCAGTCTCAGTACAACGATAAAGAGAACAACCTGGTAGAGGAAGAGGGCGGTCTTTATTCTTCGTCTGCAGCCAGAGATGAAAAGCATCAAATGAGTGAGAGAAGAATGGAGGAAACACCACAGAGCCTGCTGCTTTGTAAGTCCAGAACATCTGTTAGTTTATCAGATTATTACTGCCTGTTCTGCTGATGATTGATGATGGTGGAGGATGCAGGAGAAACAAGTTAGACTGAATGAACTTTAGTTTCAACACTAAAAGATAAAAGATCATCTTAATATGTGAACTAAACACATGAACCCAGCTT
This sequence comes from Crenichthys baileyi, assembly GCA_036173005.1. Taxonomy (NCBI): domain Eukaryota; kingdom Metazoa; phylum Chordata; class Actinopteri; order Cyprinodontiformes; family Goodeidae; genus Crenichthys; species Crenichthys baileyi. Next base: position 166,510 of record JAHHUM010000952.1, read on the forward strand.
AGAAACTGTTGAAGGAGAAGAAAGCTACAGATGTTCCATGGAGGTCTCCTGGAGGTCTGCTTCTATATCAGACATCAGTTTTATATCAGAACTGAAAAGTTTTATTGAAACCAGTTTAAATGTTGTCTGTAGGTCTGAATCTCCTGCTGTGCTGCAGAATAAACCAAGGTTAGTAACATTTTCTCTTCTTACAGTAATTCTCTCTCAGAGGCAGATACCAAAGTTATTCAGGAAGATATCTGATGTCCATAGAGATCTCTGGTTTTAGGTTCTAATGACTTCATTCATGCAAAGACGTGTTTTTCTCAATCAGTGGGTTTAATTTCTTTCCTCCCAGCTGGTCTGACTGTGAGTCCCAGCAGATCTCAGTTCTTTAAAGGAGACTCTGTGTCTCTGAGCTGTGAGGAGGACAACAGCTCTGCTGGATGGACTGTGAGGAGAAACACAACCAGAGGAACCAGGACTCAGTGTGGAGATGGATGGTGGAGAAAAGAAGGTTCTGTTATGGAAATTCTCCTATTTAGTGCTACAAAGTATTCAAAAGTGCTGTGAACTTTCATTAACCTCTCTTCTCTGACCTCAATGTTTTTATTAGTGTTCTGGTATTTAGAGGAGATGGCCTCTCTAGCCATTTGCTGAAGAATTATGGTTAACACTTCCTAAAGGGGGGCAGATGGGGTCTTCATTCATGATTGTCTTATCTCTGTCCTGGGGAGGTTTAGGGGCCATAAAGTTAAACTCTTTGAAGCTGAGACAACACCCTCATTCTGCTATAAATACTGTCTGTAAACTGTGCTCTGGGCTCTGTTTCACTGATTCGTCAGTAACAGGGTCTTCAAACGCAGAAATGGCTTTGAATAAAACTTATAGAGACAAAGTCCGGATTTTTTCTTATTGTGAGTTAATTTCTCTCCCACTTTGATAAGAAAAATTCTATTATAATTTGGCGTCACGAACAGGATCCGACATGCCAGAGAGACGCAGGAGGGGGCAAGGACGTCTGGCCAGCCTGGAGACGTTGTCTTCAGTCCCTCCATTTCACGGAGGGGGTCCTGGTGCCTGCCTGCGGCTTCTGGCTGATCGGATTCGAACTATTTGTCTTTAAATGTATCTGGATGAGAAGTTGCTCTGTATCATATAATGTATATAATTTTTATTGGACATTAACCATCATCTCCTAATTAATTGATTAGGTTCCGGAGTTGGGAGAAGGAGGACATCGGCTGATTACCCTGTAAAGGTATACAGGGAGGGTTTTATTGGTAACAATAAGACAAGCAAAACAAAGGTTTTGCGGGTGGTTTTTAGCAATTTTCTACACCTTATAAAGGAGAAAAGCCAGGGGGGCAGACGTGCCGCTGAACGGTTAAAAGGCTATAGCTAAATGGGTTCCAGAACCAAAGGCATCAGAGGTGGGTCCTTCTCCAGACTCTGCGATTTATAAAATAATGAAAGGAAAAGGTGGGGATGATTGTGTAAATGTGCATTAATTTGGGAAGATAAGTTTGGTTTTCCACGGGGTGAAGTTTGAGTGTAAATAGGTTAGATAGTTAAATAAAATAGTTTAAATAGTTTAAAGTGAAACAGTTGATGGATGGAGATGAGAAAAAAATAAAACATAAGAAAAAGATTAAAAGCACAGAGTGCATCAAATAAGGGTTAAAGAGTTAAAACTTTACTGCAGGAAGTTTCGTTTGTCTTAAATGCTGCGATTAATTGGAAAAGAAGGTAAAAGTGAAAAGGGACATTAGAGATGGGAAAAGAAAGTTGTTTTAGAAAGGAGTATAGTCCATGTTCTGGAAGGAAGTTACAGGACAACTGACTGACTGACTGATAATATTTCTGTGTGCAAAATCTGAACCTATACTAAACTTTTTCTTCTGTCTCTCACACACACACATACACACATATATGGGATTTGAGTGCAACATCTGTGTTTTTGAGTCTGGACTTTAGAAACCTGCCCTTCCCATGGCTACTCCACCAGAGACGCTTCTTCAGCATGGCCTGAAAGAGAGATGGTCTGGTGCCTGCCTGCTGCAAATGACAGTGTGAGTTTCCACCAGAACGAAACTCAGAAGAAGGCTGGCCCCAAACCCACTGAGATGAACAACGATCCATGCTGTTTGCCAGAGCCAGAAGAGCGATACACTGGATTTATATGGAAAGCACATCTTATGCAGGCAGAAGAAGAGAAACAGGCCGGAGCAAAGTTCTTTCTCTGGAGAAGCTAAAGTGGACAAGGAAGGAGTGAATGTCCCACCAACACACCTGGAAAGGGCTTGGTTTTTTTTGACTGATGGAGGACTGTGTGCCATGACAGTCGATCGATCGACAGATCGATTAAGAAGCTGATGGGGGTAACGTACAAACACACACATTTGCATACAAACACACACATTACATACATTCCTATTTTCTGCAACGAAGAACGCTTATTAACCGCTGCTCATGTGACGCTTGCTTGACGTTGACAGATATAGCGGGTTAAAATATTATTTTAGGGTTAGAAAACTATCTTCAAAAGGGTGATAACTTAGCTCATTTGATATTTTCCAGTTAATTTTTTTTAGAGAAGCAAGTTATTTTTTATCGTGGAATATTCAGGGTGAATTATTCTAGTTATTAAAAGTTAAAAAGCAGAGAAATAGTTACATTTCCAAAACTCAGCAGTAATCATGTGTTTCTATGTTATTCTCAGGACAGATCTCATGAAGGAGCATTTTTAAAACTCATCATACGAAACACCTGATGGACTTCTTCCTTCATATTGTTTTCTGTTGTCAGAGTTTGTATCCCATAAATCTAATGGGTAGAGACCTCATTAAAACAGGCTTAGTTCTACTGCAGATGGTCTTCATACAGTCTCTGACACAGTACTTACAGTGGGTGCAGTTTTTGTCCACAAGTGCTAACTTACGCTTATGGAAAGTACAAATTCATTGTTTTTTACAGCAGCTGCTGGGAAGAGGTTATATTAGTTTGTTTTCTTCCCTCTTCTGATTCATGCAGCGTGTTGATTTACACTGTACCTTATATCAGGTCCTGACAAAAACTATGAAAGGCTTGGTTCTGCAGTTTCTTTTTTCTGCTGGGGAAGGAAAGGAAATCTAATCAGTTCTGTGTTGCACAGAAATATTCAAACACGTGTTGTTTTCTAAGATATCACCAGCTAAAACTTTTAAAACTTTTAAGAGTAATTGGTTTAGTTAAACACATTTTCCTTGGCAAAACAAACCTTTAAAATGAGAATGGAAAGAATTGGGTTATTTTTGAAGGTAAAAGAATCTGATTGGACAGTGGTACCACACAAAAATGAAACTAATCTGATGTTCCCTAAAAGACTCTGCATAGAAAAGGCCTTCAGGACTGTGGGATTATTTCCCACCACAGTACCAAATTTTTAAGCACGCTTTTCCTTATTTTAAAACAGATCTGTGTTTTGTTTTTAGGCTTGGGTTTTGTTTTTTTTTAGCATAATGTTTGTCTGAAGCTTCTTATGAACTGGGTTAGGAGCAAATATGATCTGAGGTAAATTGGGAGCTGTGAACTAGTAATTTTTTTTTATCTGATTATTGTCCAAGTAGAAATAATACACTAACAGGTCTGGGGATATTAAGCCAATCCTTCAATCTCTGCAGAAAGCTAGCATCATTGTTTAAAGCAGCAGTACTCAACCTGTGGTTCCTGGACTCCTGAAGCCCGAGAGCCATAGATTTTGGGTCCATAACATTATAATACTTAATTAAAGGTAGACCGATTCCTATTAAAACAGATCTAAGCCAATGATGAGTTCCTGTCATTTTGGTAGTTTTGAAATGCAATAATACTCAAAATTTCTACTCTGGGGAACACAGATTGGGGCTGAAGAGTTTTGTTTTGGAGCCACGGCTATGATTCTTTTTAATGGAATAAAGAGAAGTAAAATCCTTTATTTTAGGAAAAGAAAAGAAATAAAAGCTCTCACAACACTTAAGAGGATTGTCAGCTCAAACTACAGTCTCCTTGTTTGATTTCTTAGGGGTTTTAAAGATTAAAAGAATACATAGGAGTACAAAGGTACACAAGGTAATTTCAGATTACTAAGGAATAAAATATTGACACATTTATCAGCATTTAGATAAATTAAAGAGGGGTTCTAGTAATAATTTTCTCCCCAACTCTCAAAATTTAAATAGCCCAAATTAAAGAAAATGATGTTGGTTCTCCTTTTGAAACGTTATGTGGGAACAAAGTCCAGTTTGGAGTCAAGCTTCTTATCTTGATTTCTGGTTAAGTTTAACACTGCAGTTTTGTTTTGTTTGGTTATGCCATAAAGATGTCAATGCCGACTTAAAATACTTCTTTGCATTTAACCTGAGCAGAGAAATTCTTGAATACAGCTGGGATCAAACTGAGCAAAACAAAAGAGAATTATAACAATAACTCTCAGGATTGTAGTTATTATTATTACAGGGTTACAGTATAAAGAATTGGCAAAGGGTTTCAGCATCAGTAAATTTAGATTCATGTTAGAGAAAACTGTTGCTGTGGTTCTAGATAGTTTGAGATCTCTTTGGACTATGTGCACTCATTTTAAAAAGGATCCTGAAGATTGTCATAATAAATTGATCAATTACAGCATTAAGAGATATGGCTGAGAAAACATATTTTGAAAAGAGATTGTTAAAAATTTCTTTGAATTCTTGAAGCTTCAAATTTGGCCATTTGTCTGTCTTTGATGTTTTGTCTTTGTTTTGTTGGACTGAATGTTTGTTTATGTGTTGCATGACATAATAATGCATGTTTAGAATAATGTTTCTAAATCCCAGATTGATTAAAACCTTCAGTTTTCAGGAGAATTAAGAAGCAGCTTGTTTTTTGAGGTAGGTGTGTTAACAGTTTTGCAGTTTAAGGTACATTAAGATGGGTTGGAATGAAGAAACTGTGGGTCCCGCCTATAGGCTGCCCATAAGAGGCTAGTTCTGCCTGACTCTGCCTCTATCAGGTTTGTTCACGCCTTTGCTTTCATGGTGACGCTCAGCACCTCCCTTCCTGAGTTTTAACACTTTTTTGTATAATAATTAAGGATGTAGCATGACATTTTGATTTATGTGTTTTACTATTAAAAGGTTAATGAAATAGTTTAAACTAATTTGAAGAATTAGTTTTGCATGAAGGATCATTGGTGATTTATTAGGTTGAAAGTTTTCCCTGGTGCCATTAAGCTAGCTGACAGTTTATATATGCTAAAAGTAAGGAATATTTTTGATAAAAGAATCTGAGTCATGACTTTATATTTGGTGAGAATTATTTATTAGATTAAATTTGTAGAGTTTATGCATCACAATTACATTAGATGTCCATGAATCTAATACTTATCTTCATACAAGACAAATCAGGATGATATGTGACTTTTTCGAGCCACAGTACTGTGGTCTCGGGCCACAATTCGGTGGTCTCATTCAGTAGAGAGGAACTTCTCAACATCAGAGAGTCCTCTCTTGGGATTTTTTCACCATCCTTCATCCATCCGAGGTTCACTGAGCTTCTGGCAAGCGGAGCGGCGGCGCTCTACGGGATACTGCGCCGGAGGCGTTGGAGGGGAAAGCGTGCTGGCGCCCTGGTAAAGCTCCGCAAAAGAGGACTTCGTACACCACTGCCTTCAATCCACCTGGCAAATGTCCGCTCTCTAAGCATCAAGATGGACGAGCTACTTCTTCTCACCGGTAAAAACTCGGACCTCCGCAGATCAGCGGTTCTCTGCTTCACCGAGACATGGCTGAGTGAAAACATCCCGGACCGCGCACTGCTGATACCGGACTTCCAGCTGTTCAGAGCGGATCGCAGCGCGGAGCTATCAGGGAAGAAGCGAGGAGGCGGAATCTGCTTTTATATAAACGAAGGTTGGTGCAGAGACATAAAGTGCTGGGAAAACATGTAGTCCGGATCTGGAGTCATTTTCCATAATCTGTAAACCGTTTACTCACCGAGAGAGTTTTTCCTCGTTCATAATAATCGGCTCATATTTTCCTCCGCATGGCTGCACTTCTGCCGCGGAAAACATCTTGCTGAGCTGATTACAGACGTGGAGAAAAAACACCCTGACTCTTCATTATAATACTGGGAGATTTTAACAGCGCAGATCTCTCTAATGAGCTCCCAAATACAGACAGCATATTAAGTGTCCCACCAGAGACAAAAACACACTGGACCACTGTTACACAGCTTTTAAGGACTCATACCATGCTGTTACCAGGGCTGCTCTGGGACTTTCGGATCATTGCCTTATCCACCTCATCCCAACTTACAGACAGAAACTAAGAGCTTCCAAACCCGTGGTTCACACTGTTAAAAAGTGGACTGAGGAATCGAAGCAGATGCTACAGGCCTGCTTTGAATGCACAGACTGGACTGTTTTTGAAACCTCAGCCACTGATTTAAACCAACTAACTGATGTGGTGACATCATACATCAGTTTCTGTGAGAACATGTGTGTGCAGACCAAGACCTTCTGCACCTTTGGGGACAACAAGCCATGGTTCACTCCACATCTCAGGAATCTGCGCAGGGACAAGGAAGAAGCTCACATCAGTGGAGATTGGGCGCGGTACAGGCAGGCCAGGAACAGACTAACAAAGGAGATCAAAGCAGCCAAGAGAAGCTATAGTGAGAAGCTGAAAAACAGCCTTTCTACTGGTGACACTTCGGCTGTATGGACTGGTCTGAGAAACATGACTGCCTACAGAAGCCCCACCACCCTTCCTGAACAAAGTCCTCGCCTGGCTAACCGTCTGAATGGCTTCTACTGCAGACATGACAAGAAGCCATACACACCTCAAACCAACTCCTCCACATCCCATTCAGGAACAGGTTCGACCAGCAAAGCAACCAACCCCCTACCTTCAGATCCTCTGCCTGCACTAAAGATCTCTGAGGAAGATGTAAACAGGCTCTTTCAGCGCATGAAAACAAAGAAAGCTGGAGGACCTGATAACGTCTCCCCATCATGCCTGAAAGCCTGTGCAAATCAACTCACTCCAATCTTCACCCGGATCTTCAACAAGTCACTGGAGAAGTGCGAGGTCCCCTCCTGCTTCAAACGATCCACCATCATCCCAGTGCCCAAGAAACCCACCATCCTAGGATTAAATGACTACAGGCCTGTAGCCCTGACGTCTGTAGTCATGAAATCCTTTGAGCGGCTGGTGTTAAGGCACCTGAAAGACATCATAGGCCCTCTACTGGACGCCCTGCAGTTTGCGTACCGAGCAAACAGGTCGGCAGATGATGCTGTTAACCTGGGTCTACACTTCATCCTGCAACACCTCGACCGTCCAGGGACCTACGCCAGGATCCTGTTTGTAGACTTCAGCTCGGCCTTCAACACCATCATACCAGACATCCTCCACCAGAAGCTCACCCAGCTCAACGTCCCAGCCTCCACCTGTCAGTGGATCAACAGCTTCCTGACGACCGACAGCAGCAGGTGAGACTGGGGAGCATCTTCTCCCGAACCAGATCAATAAGTACTGGGGCCCCCCAGGGTGTGTTCTATCCCCACTCCTCTTCTCCCTGTACACAAATGACTGCACCTCAGCAGACTCGTCCGTGAAACTCCTGAAGTTTGCAGATGACACCACTGTCATTGGACTGATCCAGGACGGTGATGAGTCTGCATACAGACAGGAGGTGGATCGCCTGATACCCTGGTGTAGTCAGAACTGCCTGGAGCAAAACCACTCAAGACTGTGGAGATGGTGATGGACTTTCGGAAAACACCACCTCCATACACCCCCCTCACCATCCTCAACAACACCGTGTCGGCTGTGGATCACTTCAGGTTCTTAGGAACCACCATCTCTGAGGACCTGAGATGGTCTTCACACATAGACACTGTTGGGAAGAGGCCCCACAGAGACTGTACTTCCTGAGGAAACTTAAGAAGTACACCTTCCACAGGAGCTGCTGGTCATCTTCTACACTGCCATCATTCAGTCTGTCCTGTCTTCATCCATCTCCTTTGGGTTTTTTTATCCACAAAACAGGACAGGTCCAGACTGCAACGAATATTCGGACTGCAGAGAGAATCATCAGGGCTGACCCCCCTCCATCCAGGACTTAAACAGGTCTAGGGTCAAGAAAAGAGCTGCTAAAATCTCTGCAGCCCCCACACCCTGCACATAACTTTTTAGAGTTCTGCCTTTCCAGGGCGACGCTACAGAGCGCTGTTCACAAAAAACCACCGCCACAGAGACAGTTTTTTTCCCCCGGCTTTTTCTCTGTTGAACATTCAATAAAATACAAAAAAACAGCATACAGATGTTGCAAATGCACCTTTTTATTTATATATGTGTTTTTTGTACATTGTAAATATTTTTTCTGTAGTGCAAAAAAAAAACCCAAAGAGCAAAGTGTACCGGAGTCAAATTCCTTGTTTGTATTAAAAACTTGGCAATAAAGCTGATTCTGATTCTGATTCTGATTCTGACTTAATTCTAAGTGAGACATTGATGAATTGCACAAAAACTAAGTTTTGTTTTTGTTGTTAATGGAACTGAATTACTTTTAAACCATCTGGATATTTTTTTATTTGCTTTTGGGAAATTTTTCATAGTGTTACCTTTTGTCAGAATTCATTTCTGTGGTTTTTTATGAAAGTGTCCTGGTGACTAGAATTTTTTATACTTTTTGCTGGATTTCGCATGGGTTGGACCCTGCACCAGAAGGGGGAATGTCAGAATGAATTAAAAGTTTTAGCACTCATGAAAAAAGGTAGCTCATACCTCCAGTGAGGACTTAGGGGAAAAAGCGAAAGAGACGTTGTACTTTGTTTATATAAAGGTGCATATTCCTTAAACCATTCTGAAACCTGTCTGAAAGTATGGTGTTGATTTCTTTTGTGTAATTTACATCTCCACGGATTCGACCCATTTTTGAAATTTTCTTTGGGATTCTGAAACTATGGAAATAATGACCTGTAATCAGGCCTTCCTCAAACATCATATGTCACTTTTTTTAATATTCAGAATATTTAGCTGATGATCACTGCTAGTATACTAGGTGGAGTGAAATTAATTATTTTTGATTTTGCTGGATTTTTGATGAAGTTCATTAATTAAGCACCTAGGCTTGAGAATGGGACTTTGAAATAAAAAATTGCCAAGGGTTTGAAGGTTCTGCTTATTGTTTTCATTTACGATCGAGACTTTTGAAGCGCTGTTTGACAGGTCTCCGAGTTTGGGCGTGAAGAGAGGACGTTGTTTTACTGTCAAAACCCTGTCCACTGTGCTTTTTCAAGTTTCACAGATTGCGAAAGCTGCATTGCTGAAAACAGCCATTTCCCAAAACTCCACCCCCTTGATTCCGGGAAACCGTTGAAGTCCAGATGCTGGGAGGCCATATCAGATCCTACACCGTTGTCAAGGTAGCAGAAAGTGACACCCGGGTCTATGCTACAGGGGAAAGGGGTTTTATGGGAACACCACCTGAGCAGCATCCTGGTTCTGAAACCCCTACCTAGAGGAGTTTCCTACGCCGCCCCCCTTACTATATTGGTAACAGGGCAGCTTGAAGTGCAGAAGCCACTCTGGGGAGAGGCAGCAGATTTTTTAATTTTGTTTTATGATTTGTTTTCTTTTGGAAAAAAACTGTTTGCTTTCAGTACCAGAAGAAAGGACATTCCACTTCAAGGTCACGATGCAGCTATATGGAAGATGATCTGTTTTGATGCTGATGAAAATTTGGTATTACAATTTTTTTTACTCCTGTGTTTATTTGGGAAAAGGTACAGCTAAGACAATTTTTGGGACTAATCTGAGTAATTACGCCAATAATACTCATCAGCTGATTCGAAGAGGGATTCATCACTTGATGCATCCAACCGTGAGGAAGTAAAAAATGACAGTTGTTATGTTTTTGTTTGATTCCACAAGCTATTAATGATCAACCCTTTTTGGTACCTGTTCCTATTGAAACTGCTTCTATTCTAACTACTTTTTTTCCAGATTGGCAAATAATCAGCTGGTGGAGGTTATTTTTCCTTGGGGTGAGGAATTACATTGTAAGGCAAAGCAGAAATGTTGGGAAAATTTCCTAGTGAGACTATTTAATATGTGCTGCTCAGGAAATTTTTTTAAAATTTTGGGGGAAAAGGAAATTTAATAAGATCTAGATATTTGTATTGGGAGAAACACACCTATTTCCTTGGGGAAGACAGAGGGGTTTTAAAACTATTATACCGTTTTCATGTGCGTTAATCACAGACATAATTTGAGTCATGTCCTATCAGAACTGATTCTGATATCATTTCAGGATCTTTGTGTTAACTCTTAATCTTACAGCCTACCGAAGGGAAGTGAATTGTATGGCCAGGCAGGTAAATTAACCAGGGTTTTTGTTACTTTTCCGGTAGAGTGGGTACTCGTGTCCTAAAACAGGGGTTTTGGATGTGTGGAAATAGATCATATCTGTATCTGCCTGCTAATTGGTCTGGAGAATGTTATTCAGCTACTACTCATATTCAATCAGTCCAGTATTAGAAAAGGAAGACAATGTTCCAAAGGGAAAAAAAAGAGCTATTGGCAATAGGATGACTTTGGATTACCTCTTAGCTGAAAGGGGTGGTGTTTGTCATTTATTTTGAGAACAGTGTTGTATTTTTTTTATTCCTGATGTGTCTAATAACATGATAAGTATCCATGATAAATTGGGAGTTGCTGACGGCTCGACGGTGCAAAGCGGATTGGGTGGCGGACGAAGGTGGAGACCTCAGCGGCCCGATCCCCGGATGCTTGGCCTGGCTCTAGGGACGTGGAATGTTACCTCGCTGGGGGGGAAGGAGCCTGAGCTTGTGCGGGAGGTCGAGCGATATCGACTAGAAAATAGTCGGGCTCGCCTCCACGCACAGCGTGGGCTCTGGAAACCCCTCCCTTGAGAGGGGCTGGACTCTCTTCTACTCTGGAGTGGGGCCCGGGGAGAGGCGGCGGGCTGGGGTGGGTTTGCTTTTGCCCCCAGCTCAGCCGTCTCATGTTGGGTTTTCCCCGGGGATGAGAGGGTCGCATCCCTGCGCCTTCGGGTCGGGGGTGGTCTCTGACTGTCCGTTTCGCCCACGGGCGAGCGTAAAGGGGGAGTACCTGGCTTTCTTGGTGTCCCTGTCGGGGGTGCTAGATAGTGCCCCTCCCGGGAACTCCATTATTCTGCTGGGGGACTTCAACGCCCACGTGGGAAACGACAGTGACACCTGGAGAGGCGTGACCCGGGAGGAATGGCCTCCCCGATCTGAATCCCGAGTGGTGTTTTTGTTATTGGACTTCTGTGCTAGTCACTGATTGTCCATAATGAAACACCATGTTAAGCATAAGGGTGTCCATCAGTGCACTTGGCACCAAGACACCCTAGGCAGGAGGTCAATGATCGACTTTTGTTGTCGTATCATCAGACCTTCAGCAGCATGTTTTTCGACACTCGGGTGAAGAGGGGGGGTCTGAGCTGTCCCCTGATCACCACCTGGTGGTGAGTTGGATCCGCTGGAGGAGGAGAAAGCCGGACAGACTTGGCAGGCCCGACCGCATAGTGAGGGTCTGCTGGGGAACGCCTGGCGGAGCCCTCGGCCAGGGATGTATTCAACTCCGACCTCCGGGAGAGTTTTTGACCAGATTCCGGGGGGGATGTTGGAAGACATAGAGTCCAGGGGACTATGTTCTCCGCATCTTTTGTCGATGCTGCTGCCGTAGCTGCGGCCCGAAGGTCTGCGGTGCCTGTCCGGGCGGCAATTCCCAGAACCCGGTGGTGGACACCGGGGGGCAGTAAGGGATGCTGTCAAGCTGAAGAAGGAGTTGTGGGACTCCTGAGGCGGCTGACGGGTACCGTGAGGCCAAGCGTGAGGCCAAGCCCGCCCGGGCTGTGGCAGAGGCAAAACCCCGGGCCCTGGAGGAGTTCGGTGAGGCTATGGAGAAGGACTACCGGCGCCTCGAAGCGATTCTGGCAAACCGTCCGGGGCGCCTGGGAGGGGAAGCAGTGCTTCGCCAACACTGTTTATATGGGGTGGGAGGCTGCTGACCAAAAACTGGGGACATTATCGGGCGGTGGAAAGGAGTACTTTGAGGATCTCCTCAATCCTGCCATCACGAATTCCCTGGTGGAAACAGAGGCTGGGACTCGGGGTTGGGCCCCTTTTCATCCCCCCAGGCTGAAGTCCCCGAGGTGTTAAAAAGCTCCGCGGTGGCAAGGCTTCGGGGGTGGATGAGATCCACCCTGAGTACCTCAAATCTCTGGATGTTTTTGGGGCTGTCATGGTTGACATGCCTCTTTAACATTGCATGGCGGTCGGGGACAGTGCCTCTGGACTGGCAGACCGGGTGGTGGTCCCCCTTCTTATGAAGAAGGGGTGACCGGGGGGTGTGTCCAAATACAGGGGGGCACCCCCAGCCTCCCTGGTAAGGCCTACGCCAGGGTTTGGAGAGGAGAGTCCGGCCGATAGTCGAACCTCGGCTTCAGGAGGAGCAGTGTGGTTTTCGTCCCGGCCATGGAACACTGGACCAGCTCTATACCCTCTACAGGGTACTCGAGGGCTCATGGGAGTTTGCCCAACCGGGTTCACATGTTTTTTTGTGGCCTGGAGAAGGCATTCGCCTGTGTCCCTCGTGATGGCCTGTGGGGGGTGCTCCACGAGTATGGAATCGGGGGCCCTTTATTAGGGCCATCCGTCCCCTGTACGAGCGAGCAGGAGTTTGGTCCGCATTGCCGGCACTAAGTCGGACCTTTTTCCCGGGGGCTGTTGGGATCCGGCAGGGGCTGCCCTTTTTCACCGTCCTGTTCATAACTTTTATGGAAGGGTTTTCTAGACGCAGCCAAGGGCCGGGGGGTCTGGTTTGGGGACCAGTGGATTTCATCTCTTCTTTTTGCAGATGACGTGGTCCTGCTGGCCCCCTCTAGCCAGACCTACAGCATGCGCTAGGGCGGGGTTTCGCAGCCGAGTGTGAAGCGGCTGGGATGAAGATCAGCTCCTCCAAGTTAGAGGCCATGGTACTCGACCGGAAAAGGGTGGCTTGTCCTCTTCAGTTGGAGGGGATTTTCCTGCCTCAAGTGGAGGAGTTCAAGTATCTCGGGGTCTTGTTCACGAGTGAGGGAAGAATGAAGCGGGAGATCGACAGACGGATCGGTGCGGCTGCCGCAGTAATGGGGGCGCTGTGCCGGTCCGTTGTGGTGAAGAGAGAGCTGAGCCGAAAAGCGAAGCTCTCGATTTACCGGTCGGTCTACGTTCCTACCCTCACCTATGGCCATGAACTTTGGGTCATGACCGAAAGAACGAGATCCCGGATACAAGCGGCTGACATGAGCTTCCTCCGTAGAGTGGCCGGGCACTCCCTTAGAGATAAGGTGAGGAGCTCGGCCATTCGGGAGGGGCTCGGAGTAGAGCCGCTGCTCCTCCACATCGAGAGGAGCCAATTGAGGTGGCTCGGGCATCTATACCGGATGCCTCCTGGACGCCTTCCTCGGGAGGTGTTTCAGGCACTACCCACCAGGAGGAGGCCCAGGGGACGGCCCAGGACACGCTGGAGGGACTATGTCTCTCGGCTGGCCTGGGAACGCCTTGGGCTTCCCCCAGAAGAGCTGGAGGAGGTGTCTAGGGAGAGGAGATCCTTGAAGTACTCCTTCCACCGCCCGATAATGTCCCCAGTCGAGGTCAGCAGCCTCCCATCCCCACTATCAACAGTGTTGGCGAAGCACTGCTTCCCCCTCCTGAGGCGCCGGACGGTTTCTTAGAATCGCTTCGAGGCCGACCGGTAGTCCTTCTCCATGGCTCCATAGAGCAACTCTAGGATATATACAGGGGTTGGACAATGAAACTGAAACACCTATCATTTTAGTGTGGGAGGTTTCATGGCTAAATTGGACCAGCCTGGTAGCCAGTCTTCATTGATTGCACATTGCACCAGTAAGAGCAGAGTGTGAAGGTTCAATTAGCAGGGTAAGAGCACAGTTTTGCTCAAAATATTGAAATGCACACAACATTATGGGTGACAGACCAGAGTTCAAAAGAGGACAAATTGTTGGTGCACGTCTTGCTGGCGCATCTGTGCCAAGACCAAAAGTCTTTGTGACGTATCAAGAGCCAGGGATCCAGGGTAATGTCAGCATACCCCCCAAAAGGACGAACCACATCCAACAGGATTAACTGTGGAGAAAAGGGGAAGCTGTCTGAAAAGGGATGTTCGGGTGCTAAACCCGGGGATTGTATCCAAAAAACATAAAACCACGGCGCCCAAATCACGGCAAAAATTAAATGGCCCCTCAACTCTCCTGTTTCCCCCAAAAACTGTCCGTCGGAGCTCCACAGGGTCAATATACAGGGCCCGGGGCTGCTATAGCCAAACCTTTGGTCACTCATGCAATGCCAAAAACTCGTTTTCATGGTGCAAGGAGTGCAAATCTTGGGCTGTGGACAATGTGAAACATGTATTGTTCTCTGATGAGTCCACCTGTTTTTTTCCCCCACACCCGGAGATTTTACGGTTTGAGAAGCCCAAAGAAGCACCCCAGACTGTTGCATGCCCAAGGTGAAGCTGGGGGTGGATCAGTGATGGTTTGGGCTGCCATATCATGGCATTCCATTGGGGCCCCAATACTTGTGCTAAGTGGGCGCGTCACTGCCAAGGACTACCGAACCATTCTTGGGGACCAGGAACCAATGGTTCAAACATTGTATCCTGAAGGGCGTGCCGTGTATCAGGATGACAATGCACCATAAAACACAGCAAGACTGGTGAAAGATTGGTTTTGATGAACATGAAAGTGAAGTTGAACCCTCTCCAATGGCCTGCACAGTCACCAGATCTAAATATTATTGAGCCACTTTTGGGGGTTTTTTTGGAGGAGCAAGTCAGGAAAAAACGTTTTCCTCCACCGTATCACGTAGTGACCTGGCCACTACCTGCAAGAAGAAGGGTTTAAAAATCCCTGACCACTGTTCAGGACTTGTATATGTCATTCCCAAACCCGAACTGACGCTGTATTGGCCACAAAAGGAGGCCACCCCTACTAAAAAATTATTGGGTCTAAAACCAGGTGTTTCAGTTTCCATTGCCCCAACCTCTGTACATTTAGTCCCAGTGGTTAGTAGTTTTTCACATAAAAGGGTCGGGAAAAAGATAGGCTTAAACACTGAAAGAAAGGGGCCAAAGGTATCATCGGTAGAAGGTAAACATCAAGGTTTTTTGGCCAAAAAAAAGTTGGTCGATGCCCCCCTACAGGAAGTTTTACAGGTAGACACAGAGCCAGGCCAGGTGTAGCTTCTAGGAAAGAAAAGAAAAAAAAACAAATTTAAAAGCTGAAATAACAGCAAATAATGCAAAAATGGAGAGTAGTATGAGAATATGGGGGGAGAGAGTGAAAGTTGTCATTATTCCCCCAGCAGCCTAAGCCTATAGCAGCATAACTACAGAGATAGCTCAGGAAAAACCTAAGCCAGTCAAAATAAATTTTAAAAAAAGGAAAAGTTTTAAGCCTAGCCTTAAAAGTAGACGGGGTCTGCCTCACGGACTAAAACTGGGAGCTGTTCCACAGGAGAGGAGTCTGATAAACTAATTTCGCTCCCACGTCTAGGAACCCCAAAAAACCTTTCTTTGAGATTGAGGCTCTTGGGGAACATAGGGAACAATCAGATCTCTGATGTATGAAGAAGTTTATTTTTTTTTAAGGGGGGAGAATTTTAAAAATTCTATTCATTCTCTTTACAAGGAGCCCCAAAAAGGAACTTTAAAAAGGGAAACAGTTTTTTAATTTTATTTCAATTTTTGGGGAGCTTTTTTAAACTAACTTCAATAGGGAGTTTTTTTTTGGGGAATTTTAAAAAACTTTTAAAGGGGGCCCCGATTTTTTTGGGGTTTTTGGCCCCAAAAGAGAGGGGGAAAGAAGAGCCCGTGACAGACCTTGTTGGGGTCATGCCAAACCCCCAAAAAGGAAACAAAGGAGGTTAACAGTCCCCGGGGGGGCCCCCTTAAAAAAATAAAGCCCCAGGTTTTTTTAATCCCCTAAAAAAGTAGGATTAAAAACCCCCCCCCCTCAACTTTAAAACCAAAAAAGGCGAGGAAAAAAACCCTTTGGGGGTCCAAAAAATGGATGGAAAACCCCATAGAAACAAGCCCTGGGGGGGAAAAGGCCAAGTTTTTCCCCCCTGATCAACATTTTTTAGGGCTTCGAAAATTTAAGGGTGGACTACGGGGAAAGCCCCTTAAAGAGGGGAAAAATTTTAAAGAATTTTTTCCCCTTTAAATTTTCTGAAATTGTTACCTTTTTTGAAAGAATTTTAAAAAACAGAATAGGAAAGGGGGGAAGGGAACTGTTTCCCGGAAAAAGTAATCGAAAAATCCCCCCGGGGGATTTGTTGAAATGTGGAAAAATTTTTGGAAAAAAAAATTTAAACAGACAAAAGAGAATCCACACTGAAAAAACCCCACCCCAAACCCCAAAACCCCCCCAACCCAAAACCCCCCCCCCCCCCCCCCCCCAAAAACCCCCCCCCCCCCCCCCCCCCCCCACCGGAAACCCCCCCCCCCCCCCCCCCCCCCCCAAACCCCCCCCCCCCCCCCCAAAAAACCCCCCCCCCCCCCCCCCCCCCCAAAAAAAAAAACCCCCCCCCCCCCCACCCCCCCCCCCCCCGGGGAAAACCCCCCCCCCCCAAAAAAAAAAAAAAACCCACAAACCCCCCCCCAAAACCCCCCCCCCCCAAAACCCCCCCAAAAAAAAACCCCAAAACCCCCCCCCCCAAACCCCCGGGCCCCCCCCAAAAAACCCCCCCCCCCCCCCCAAACCCCCCCCCCCCCCCCCCCCAAAAAAAAAAAAAAAAAACAAAAAACCCCCCCCCCCCAAAACCCGAAAAAACCCCAAACCCAAAAACCCCCCCCCCCCCCAAAACCCAAAACCAACCCCCGCCCCCAAAACACAAACCCCCCCCCAACCCCCCCCCAAACCAAAACCAAAAAACAAAAACCCCCCCCCCCCGGGGCACCCCCCCCCCCAAAAAAACCCCCCCCCCCCCCCCCCCTTTTTTTTAAATAAGGGGAACGTTTTAAAATTTTTACCAAAGGGTCCAAAGAATTTCCTTTAAAACCCCAAAAAAACTTTAAAACACATTTAAAATTATTTAAAAAAAAAATGGGGGAAAAAAAACCAAAATTTTTTTTAAATTTTTAAACGAGTTTGATTTTTTTTCTTTTAAAATTTTTTAATTTTTTTAATTTTCCAAATAGTCCCCCCTGGTTAGCCTTTCTTTGTACATTCTTAAAAATTTTTTGGGGGGCCTAAAAATTTTTAAAAAAAGGGGAAAAATTAGGGGGTTAATTGAAAAACGGAAAAATGTTTGATAAAAAAGGGGGGGTCTTCCCCGGGGGAAAATTTTCTACGGGGGAAACCCCCTAGTTAACCCCAGATTTTCTTCAAGGCTGAAGAGTTTCCAATTTTCGTCAGCCTCAGATATATGGCTACAACTCCTGCATTCAGCACCGTTAACCACGCCTGCTAATGGATGCAATTTGTGCGTTAAAAATTTTGTGCCTTATTAAAAAACAAAAAACTGCGTATTTAAGGGTTTTCATGATGAAGAAATTTTGAAACATCTGAGATTTTTAAAATACAAACAGCTGATGTTGTTTTGATATATTCAATAAAGTCTAAAATTTGGAAAATACATACACTACCAGTCAAACGTTTTGATACATTTTCCCCTCACTTAATGGGTCTCATTATTTCATGACTTTTTACATTGTAGATTCTCAGCAAAGGCAACAAAGCTTTGAAGGAACACATATAGATTTAGTAAAAACAAAAAATTGAAATAACAAACATTTTAATTTTTAGTTTTACA
Source organism: Crenichthys baileyi (assembly GCA_036173005.1). Lineage (NCBI taxonomy): Eukaryota > Metazoa > Chordata > Actinopteri > Cyprinodontiformes > Goodeidae > Crenichthys > Crenichthys baileyi. The sequence continues at coordinate 184,355 of JAHHUM010000952.1, forward strand.
GCTTTTAGATTTAGTTTCTATAAAAGGTATAATTGTTCATTTTACATTCTTCCAAATAGCCTCCCCTTTCCGTGATTACTGCTTGTTTCTCGTAACATTCTCTCCATGAGCTTCATGAGGTGGTCACCTGAAAGGGGTTTTCCAAAGAGTCTTGAAAAAACTTACCAGAGGTTAATTGAGAGACGGAAAAGATGAATAATTCAGTTATCCCAGCAAAGGGCGGCTACTTAAGGAATCTAAAATGGGGAATGTTTTTTAAGTTCTTTAACAGTTTTTCGTTTGTTAAAAATTTTTCCATAGGGTTTTCATTCACAGTTTTGATGCCTTTAGTGGGAATCTATGTACAATGGAAATTGTCAAAAAAACATAAAAAACATTGAAAGAGAAAGTGGTTCTAAAACTTTTTGAACGGTAGTGTATGTTAAAATTGAAAATTTTTGAGATTTTATAACCTTTAATACCACATTACACATAAAGTACCGAACACTGGTACCAGCAAGTACCGTTCAATTCAATTCAGTTTATTTATATAGCGCCAATTCACAACACATGTCGTCTCAAGGCCAAAAGTCAGGTTCATACATTCCAATTAATCCTAACCATTGAACAGTGCAGTCAGATTCTGTTATTTATTCAAATTGGTTAAAAAGTTTTTCTGTCTAAGGAAACCCAGCAGATTGCATCCAGTCAGTGACTTGCAGCATTCCCTCCTCCTGGATGAACATGTAGAGACAGGGGACAGTCACTGGCGTTATTTTTGCAGCAATCCCTCATACTGAGCATGCATGTAGCGACAGTGGAGAGGAAAAACCCCTTTTAACAGGAAAAAACCTCCAGGAACCCGGGGCCGTGTGAGCGGCCATCTGCCACGACCGACTGGGGGTTAGAGAGAACAGAGCAGAGACCAAAAGAGAACAAAGAAGCACTGATCCAGGAGTACTTTCTATGGAAGGAGAATAAAAGTTTTTGGATGTAGCTCCTTTAGTCGTTTCACCTAGAAAGAAAGAAAAGATAACTCTGAGCCAGTTTTTCAATGTTAGTCTGAAAGAACACAGAGCGTTAGTTACAGTAAAAGCTCAGTCTATTGCGTTTGAGGGAGAGAAAGGGTTTTAAAATTAAAAAAAGGGGCCATGTGATCATCGGTAGAGGGTGAGCATTAAGTTGTTGCCAGCAGAAGCTTGGGGGATTCCCCCCTCCAGAAAGGTGTTACAGGTAGACACAGAGTCAGGCCAGGTGTCGCTTCTAGGAAGAAAAAAAAGAACAAAGTTAAAAGCTGAAAAAACCCAATAATGCAAAATTGGAGAGTAGTGTGAGAATGTAGCGAAGAGGGTGAAAAGTGGTCATTATGTCCTCCAGCAGCCTAAGCCTATAGCAGCATAATACACAGATAGTTTCAGTTCAGGTTATTTTTAGACGGCACTTATTTACAAAAATGTCGTCTCAGGCACCCCACAAAGGGTCCCACTGAGGGCTTTGTTATACTAAAAGACCACAAGGATTTGGATACCCTCTCTGTCAGACTAATTATAACCATTGGGAAAGAGAAGGGGTCATACAGTAGCAGAAATGGGGTGTTTTGGGGGCCCCACCATAACTAAGCCCCGGTTTAGGCAAAAAACCTGACTCCCCTTACTCCATCCAACAGGGAGGGAGTAAGGCTAAACTAAGCCACTCTAAATATAAGCTTTATCAAAAAGAAAGTTTTAAGCCTAGCCCTTAAAGTAGACAGGGTGTCCGCCTCACGTACCAAACCGGGAGCTGGTCCACAGGAGAGGAGCCTGATAACTAAAGGTCTGCCTCCCATTCTACTTCTAGAGACTCTAGGAAACCCCCAGTAAAAACCTGCAGTCTGAGAACGAAGCGCTCTGTTAGGGAAACATGTGGGAACAATCAGATCTCTGATGTATGATGGAGCTAGATCTTTAAGGGCTTTATATGTTGGGAGGAGAATTTTAAAAATTATATTCTGGGGGTTTAACAGGGAGCCAATGAAGGGAAGCTAAAGTAGGGGAAATATGATCTCTCTTTTTAAAATTTTCATCAGAACTCTTGCTGCAGCATTTTGAATCAGCTGAAGGCTTTTTTAAACTGCATTTTGTGGACATCCTGATAGTAAAAGAATTACAATAGTCCAGCGTTGAAGTAAAAAAGCATGGACTAGTTTTTTAGCATCAATCCTGGACAGGAATTTTTTAATTTTTTGGCAATGTTCCGGGATGAAAGAAGGAAATCCTAGAAAACCTGTTTAATATGTGATTTAAATGACATGTCCTGGTCAAAAATCACCAAGGTTTTATACTTTATTACCGGAGGTCAATTAATGCCATCCAGGTTAAGTGATTGACTAAGCAGTTTCTTTTTTAAAGACTCCGTCCAAAGACGACAACTTCTGTCTTGTCTGAATTTAGAAGCAGAAATTTAAAGTCATCCCAATTTTTATGTTTTTAAGTCATGCTTGTAGTCTATCTAACTGGTTTGGGGTTCATCAGGATTTTATGGATAAGTAAAGCTGAGTATCATCAGCGTAACAGTGGAAATTTATCCTATGCTGCCTGATAATTTTTGACCTATGGAAGCATATTATAGTAAAGAGAATTGGTCCAAGTACTCCCCCTGGGTACCCCACAATTAACCCTGGAGTTTAAAGATGATTTATCATTTACATGAACAAACTGGAATCTGTCAGACAAATAAGATTTAAACCTAGCGCTTTTCCCCCCTGATCCCTACAGCATATTCCAGCCTTTCAAAAGAGAATATTATGGTCAACTGTAAAAAATGCAGCACTGAGATCTAACAGAACCAGTACAGACACAAGTCATTATCTGAGGAAAATAGATATCATTAGTGATTTTCAGCAGAGCTGTTTCAGTGTTATGATGAGGTCTGAAGCCTGACTGGAAACTCTTCAAACAGGTCATTGCTGTGTAAATGCTCATACATTTTGATTAGCAACTATTTTCTCAAAAATTTTAGATAAGAATGGAAGATTGGATATAGGTCCCCTTTTTTCAACTCATCTCGATCAAGCAAGGTTTTTTAAGTAAAGGTTTATTACAGCTATCTTAAAAGCCTGTGGTACATATCCATTTACTAAAGATAAATTAAATCATATCTAAAATGGGGCTGGTAATCAGAGGGAACACTTCCTTAAATAATTTGGTTGGGATTGGGTCTAACATACAAGTTGAAGGTTTAGATGAAGCTAAATTTCTGATAACTCAGGAAGCCCCACAGGACAAAACAGTCCAAACACAGATCAGGTTCTACATTTTTTCAATGTTGTCTCACTTGCTGAGACTGAAGTAATCATCTTCGGGAGTATGTCAAAGATTTTATTTTTTTAGAATCAATTTTTTTTAAGAAGAATCCATAAAGTCATGACTGCTAAGAGCTAAGGGGATGGATGGCTCAACAGAGCTATGACTGTGTAAGTTTAGCAACTGTACTAAAGAGAAACCTAGGATTATTCTTGTTCTCTTCTATTAATGATGAGAAATAAGCTGTTCTGGCTTGGTGAAGTGTCTTTTTATACAACAGTAGGCTATTTTTCCAGATTAAGTAATTATTAACTATAATGAAATTTTCTTTCAGGTGTGGAGTACTCGGTTAAATTAAACTCAAAGGTTATTAAGAAATGGTCAGACAGGACAGGGTTATGAGAAAATATGTCTTTACACTCAATGCCGTATGTCAGCACAAGGTCCAGAGAATGAAGGATTAAATATTCAAAAGAGTTGTAGCTATTGATTGGTCTGGGACTAGTTAATAAATCGGACTGAAAGATGGTTGCTACTCCTCCTCCTCGCCCAGTATTTCGAGGAATGTGAAAATTTCAATAATTAGTAGGAGTTGACTCATTTATAGTAACATAATCCTCTTGCTGCAGCCAGGTTTCTGTGAGGCAAAATAAATCAATCTGCTTTTCAGAAATCAGGTCACTAACTAGCAAAGTCTTTGAAGAGAGAGATCTTATGTTCAGTAGGCCACTGTTATGATTTGGGGTTGTTTGGTTTCGGGTTTTTTCTTATGTTTTTCACAGTTAAGGTTTTGAATTGTTCTTTTGTTTATTATTATTTTTTATTATTATTATTATTCTTAGATTTTGAATCATGCTTCTGTTTATTATTTTTCTGGTCATGTTTTAGTCTTGTTCATGTTTTGTCAAGTTTGTTTTTTATTTGTATATTAGAGTCTCTGTTTTTGCTCCAGCTACGTTTTGTTCTGTCAATTATCTTTATTCGGTTCGCCTGCTCCAAGTTAATCTGTCTCCCTGCTTCACTTGGTTTTCACTCCATATATACACACCTGTTCAGTAAGTCATCGCGGAAACATTTTTCAAATCATGCTCATGTCTTGTCTTGAAATCATGTCTTGTTTTGCCAAATCTTGCTCACGTCTTGTTTCATGGTTCATGCCAAGCCTGTCCGTGTACTGTTTTGTTCCTGCCTCTTCTATGAGTGAGTTTTTGTTAATTAAATCCTTTTTTACTTACCACTACGCTGCCTGCTCGTCTGCATTCTGGGGTCCTTTATCTCGCAAGCCTTAACAGCCACATTTAATTGTTTTATTTTTATTTTTAGTCCGAGTTGTGTTTAATTTTATGAGATTTTCCTGATTTCCTCCTTTTAGATTATTTTTTAATCTGTTCAATTTCGGCCGTGGGCGAGACACTGTCTTAATAGGGTAATGGGTGGGTAGCAGTACAGAGGCTGCAGAGAGGAGTGTTAAACTACGACCCTGCTTCCTGGTCTGAACCCTGGGTTGTCAGAGTTTAGGAGAACTAATAAGTTCGGCCAGATTCCTAGAAAGAAGAGCTGCTCCATCCAAAGTGTGATGGATGCCGTCTCTCCGGATCAGACCAGGGTTTCCCAAAATGTTCGCCAGTTAACAAATGTAACCCACATTGTTTTCTGGACACCACCTAGACAGCCAGCGGTTGAATGACAGCATGCGGCTAAACATGTCGTCACTGGTTAAATCGGGGAGGGGACCAGAGAAAATTATGACATTGTTTTGGCAAACTTACACACTGAAGCAACACTAACTTTAGTGACCTCCGATTGACGTAACCGGGTGTCATTACCGCCAGCGTGAATAAATCTTACTGTATTTACGCTTATCCTTAGCCAGCAGTTTCAGGTAGGATTTGATGTCGCCCGTTCTGGCCCCTGGCAGACATTTGACTATGGTCGCTGGTGTCTCTAGTGCCACGTTTCTGACTATGGAGCTACCAATTACCAGAGTTGGCTTCTCAGCGGGTGTGTCGCTGAGTAGGGAAAATCTGGGCTGGGATCTAGGACTATGCTTTCTATGTACCGTCACCCAGCCGGCCTGAGGCCCCGGCTGCGCAGGCTCTGTCAGCATGTTAACCTGGCCTTTGGACCTTGGAACATGTTAGCAGGATGAAGAAAACGAGTCAAAGCTTCAGTCTCTGAGAGCAGAACCACAACTTGAAGAGGAACATCTATACTTCAAACTGGACCAGACTGCCTGCTGGATTTTTTCAGAACTTCACAGCTAAATATCTGGACCTGTCTCCTACAGAGGAGCTTCTACAGATGTTCTGAAGGAGAAAGTTCTTCCAGGTTGAATTTGGTCTTTCATGTTCAGTTAAACCTTCCCCCAAGGAGCTGCACTCCAGGTTATTTGGACCTCGAACTCCAGTCCAGAAGAACTCTCACCCATCAACATCCCATAATAACCAGTGTGAGCTGGTGGACCAATCAGGATGAGGTTCTATGTGTTTGTGACAGAATCTTGAGGACCAGTTCAGTTTGGTTCTGTCAGACCTTCAGCAGTAGAGGACTTGTTTCAATGAGCAACAGTTTGTCTGTAGAACCGAGCCATGAGGCGCCTCTGGTTCTGGTTGCTTTCATCATATGATCTCTGAGATCTTCTCTGGACTCTGTGGACCCACCTCTTGGTACCGAGTGGTTCTCTGGTTCCACTGATGAAACACAAAAATCTGCTCCCTGTTGGAGCTCCAACTAGTTAGTTAGAACCAGACAGAAATGTTCCTGTGCTGATCCAAACGGTTCCCTTGGAAGAACCTATCAGAACCTGGGCCTCAGTTCTTCTGCTATCATGTGAATTTAGTGAGAAATGTTGCAAATCTTGATGTGATGTTGGTTCTGCTGATTTCGGAAAAATGTTCCTGTCAGATGTGAAACCAGGGGCTGGTTCCATGCTGCAGGAACTTAAAAATGCTGATTTTTTTCTTCTGATCCGTCTTTCGGTTCTGAACCCAAACTTGTTTCTCCAGCAGTGGAAATGGTCCCGTGTCAAAGCGTCCAGCTGCTTCTTCAGTCCCACCAAAGCTTCCATTGAGAAGTGATGAAAACCTGGAGCTGGAAACTGGTCCCTGTCTGGACTGGACCTCTGCTTCCTGCACTGGTTCCTCATCTTCATCATTCTAATGTGTTGCTATGGAAACATGCTGCACTCATTACATCACATTTACTTTGACTCTTCCACCTTCTATTGAGCCTCTGATCACTATTGATCACAACTAATCAGCTGATTGGAAAAATACATCAGATTAAACCACTGACCTTTGACCTGGAGATGAACTTGTTTCTTCATCAGGATGTTTCCCTTCCTGCTGGAGATGCTGCAGATGTAGATGTTACTGTCTTCATCTGTGAGATGTTTCAGAGTCAGACTGAAGTTTCCAGTTCTCAGCAGGTCTTCATTCATCTTGGTTCTGCCTCTGTAGAACTGGTTCTGTTCTTAAGGCAAATCAGAACCATTCTTATTCACATGGACCTTATCTCTTTCTTTGTCTATCCACTCCACTTTAGCATCTCCAGGCAGTTGAACTGTGGTTCTGCAGGGCAGCAGGACAAACTCCACCCCTGAATCCACCTCCACCTTGTATTCTGAGAGGACAACAAAGGACAAGATGAGTTGGACAGACAGCAGCAGGAGGTCTGATGGTCACATGACTGTCTCCTCCTTGTCTCCGAGTCTCATGTTGGTGGAGGACTCTCAGGATGAAGAAGGTCCAGCAGGTTGTTTGAGGACGTGGACCAACCAGGTGACCTGAGGTCACTTGACGTCTGTCTCCTGTTTGACAGAAACCAGTTTAAACCAGTTTCTGATGTAGACGTGTTTCTTCTTCAGGACGTTTGGAGGAGCTACCAAAGAAGGAGTCAGAAACTACTGAGGAACCAATCAGATGGATGCATGAGTAACAAGATTATGGAGCAGATGATAATCAGAGAGCTAAAAACCCTCTGAGATCCTGAGTTCATGAACCATGATGGAAGCATCAGGTCAGAGATATCTGTCCATCTCCACTCTGAGCTTCTGATAAAGATCTGGGAATCAGCTGCAGACTGACAGCAAACTAACTAGCTCTGCTTCATCCTCAGTCACTGACCCATTAGGTTCTGGTTCTGTTTGTCCTCAACCTGACAAAGAGACATGAAGCTGCAGAGCTCTGACCCAGAAACCACCTAAAGGTTCATCAGAGAGGAGCTTCTAGAGTCCTGCTCAGGATCCTCATGGAGAAGGTTGTGGCAATGACAGAAGATCAGATAGTGACCATCAGCTCTTTTTTACATGGCCCCCTATTCAGATAAGGATGGGGGTCATTGGGGACTGTGGTCGGGGCGGGGGGTCGGGGTTGCTCAGTTTCGGGGATTGGCCCGGGCTGGCCCGGACCAGGTTCAGGTGCCCGGGGTAGTCTGCCTGTCTCCACCCCCAGAGGAAAGGGGACCACCTCCTGGGTCTGGGGGCTGGTTGTCCCTATGGGGTATTGGCACCTGGACCTGAGAGTGTAGAGTATATATGGGGAGTGTGAGTGAGTGTACGACGTCCATTGTTGTTTGCCTTAACGTTGGGTGCATGGGTGTGAGTGTTTTTATGTGTACTCATGAGGGTGGGAATGTGTGATTGTGACTTAGTATGCCTGTTTCTGTGTCAGTCTGGGTCTTCGCCTGCTCCCTCTCCTGGGTCAGTTTGGGCGCCCCATCAAATTTGGGGCCTATTTCCTTCTCGCCACACTACCTGCCGGTGGTTGGTGTCTCTGCCTGCTGGTGTACTTATGGTTCTCAGTATCAGGGCTGGGTGCCTTGGTGTGTGCTGGCTCACTCCCGGTTGCTCCCTGGGTTCTCGGATCTGGGTCCATGGCTAGATCTGCGTAGACGGGCGTAGACGGCTGCCGGCGGGGCCTGTGGGCTTGTCGCTGCAGCTTCCTGGGGCTTCTGCACTGTGGCTGCTGGGTGGTTCCCCTGGGACTCTCCCCTTCTCTTCTCTGGGGGGGTGTGGTAGTCCCAGTGGTGGTGGTTCTGGGGTTCCTGTGCTCTGAGGGGCGTTTGGATGTCTGTGGCTCGGATCTCCTCCGTATCTGTCCCAAGTCCAGGGGGCAGGTCTGTGGCTCCTCACACTCACTACTGCATATTTTTATGGAGAAACCTTGTATGCATAAGTGCACACACACTCGGACCCACAGGTGTTTAGATTCGGGTGTTAACAGATACACAAATATTCTATATTTAGTCACATTTACCACTAAATACGTCTTGCATTGATAAGTACCGTGTAGGTACGTTTGGTAAAAAAGATGGTAATATGAATGTTTCTGCAGGTGTAGAAGCAAGTAGGGTGTTATCTTGTATTCTCTTCATCCTTCTTTCTTTCTTTCCTCCGTTCTTTTCTCCTTCTCTCTCCTTTTCCTTTTTGCCCCTCCTCTTTTGTGCTTCTTTTTTTTCTTTTCATTTCTGTCTCCGTGTCCATAATAATTTAAATAATCCGAAAGCAGTTTCTACTATAGTTTATTTTTATAAATATCAAGCAGAGCTTTAAAGTGTTAACTCTAATGCTCCACTTGTGAAAGTAAATCTGTTGGGCTTTTTCTTGGCACTCAGACAAGATTTCTGAGCACTACTCTGCTGGACAGGAAACAGTTAAAAAAATTAAATAAGGATGCATGCCATGCTTACTCCATACCCTCCTTCAACATCTGGAAACTCCTGGACTCTTTTCTAGGGTGAACGTCAAAGATTTCAGTTCTGCTTTTAATACAATTCAACAACATCTGGCAATCTCTGAGCTTCTGAGTCTTCATATCTCAGCTGCTCTCATCTACAACTTTCTCAGCAATAGACCTCAGGCTGTCAGATTCAGCTCCACCACATCTTTCACCATCATCAATACAGGTGCACCACAAGGCTGTGTTCTAAGTCCCTTCCTGGACGTTAGCCCATCTCCCATGATCAGGTACTTCAATATTCAGATGACACAGACATACTTGCTCTGCTCTCGGACAGGACTCACTCACAGCCTACAAGACCCAATCTCACTAAAACCAAAGAACTCACTGTACATACAAACAATTCCTTGTTTGTATGTACAAACTTGGCAATAAAGCTGATTCTGATTCTGATTCATGTTTGATAATCGTAAAAAACACGAACTCACATGATCCCATATATAACAACAATCAGCCAATTGAGATTATGGAACGCTTCAAATACCTTAGAATAACTCTTGAAGATGAGCTGAACTTTAATTGCTTCCTCAATGCTTGACAAGCAACAGATTTAGAGAGTTTAGAAAGTTACGTGTTAACAGCAGTTTTCAGTCTTAAAGGTGGGGATGAAAGTAAACATCACCGGTGGATTAATAGGACTAAACTAAACAGTAGAATCTGCTCTTGTTTTTCAGACGATACAGGGAAACGTCTTCTCAACATAAATGTATCCCTTGGAAGGAACTCTAAGAGTTAAATGTTCACTCTGAATATTATTTATCTAATAGCATCAATCATTGGCGTCACTTCAGTTTATGTGTCAAACTAAGGTTATAAGATATATGCCCTTCCATTTAATGTTTATCACTTTTATTAACCCTTTGTCATGATTTGAGGGTGTTTAGGTTCTAGTTCTTGTTTTCAGTTTATTTTTTTTTAGATCTTGTTTCTGTTTAATATTTTCCTGGCTGTTCTCTAGTTTCTCGTGTTCTAGTTCATGTTCTGTACGTTATGTTCGCGGTTAGGTCGCGGGGGCAGCACACTCAGCAGAGACACCCAGACGTCCCTCTCCCCAGACACCTCCTCCAGCTCCTCCGGGGGGAGCCCAAGGCGTTCCCAGGCCAGCCGAGAGACATAGTCCCTCCAGCGTGTCCTGGGCCGTCCCCTGGGCCTCCTCCCGGTGGGACGTGCCTGGAACACCTCCCGAGGAAGGCGTCCAGGAGGCATCCGGTATAGATGCCTGAGCCACCTCAACTGGCTCCTCTCGATGTGGAGGAGCAGTGGCTCTACTCCGAGCCCCTCCCGAATGGCCGCGCTCCTCACCCTATCTCTAAGGGAGTGCCCGGCCACCCTACGGAGGAAGCTCATTTCAGCCTCTTATATCCGGGATCTCGTTCTTTCGGTCATGACCCAAAGTTCATGGCCATAGGTTAGGGTAGGAACGTAGACCGACCGGTAAATCGAGAGCTTCGCTTTTCAGCTCAGCTCTCTCTTCACCACAACGGACTGGCACAGCTCCCCCATTACTGCGGCAGCCGCACCGATCCGTCTGTCGATCTCCCGCTCCATTCTTCCCTCACTTGTGAACAAGACCCCGAGATACTTGAACTCATCCACTTGAGGCAGGAACTCCCCTCCAACCTGAAGAGGACAAGCCACCCTTTTCCGGTCGAGTACCATGGCCTCTGACTTGGAGGAGCTGATCTTCATCCCAGCCGCTTCACACTCGGCTGCGAACCGCCCTAGCGCATGCTGTAGGTCTTGGCTAGAGGGGGCCAGCAGGACCACGTCATCTGCAAAAAGAAGAGACGAAATCCACTGGTCCCCAAACCAGACCCCCTCCGGCCCTTGGCTGTGTCTAGAAATACTGTCCATAAAAGTTATGAACAGGGCCGGTGACAAAGGGCAGCCCTGCTGGAGTCCAACATGCACCAGGAGCAGGTCCGACTTAGTGCCGGCAATGTGGACCAAACTCCTGCTCCGGTCGTACAGGGACCAGATGGCCCCTAATAAAGGGCCCCCGATTCCATACTCCTGGAGCACCCTCCACAAGGCATCACGAGGGACACAGTCGAATGCCTTCTCCAGGTCCACAAAACACATGTGAACCGGTTGGGCAAACTCCCATGAGCCCTCGAGTACCCTGTAGAGGGTATAGAGCTGGTCCAGTGTTCCATGGCCGGGACGAAAACCACACTGCTCCTCCTGAAGCCGAGGTTCGACTATCGGCCGGACTCTCCTCTCCAATACCCTGGCGTAGGCCTTACCAGGGAGGCTGAGGAGTGTGATCCCCCTGTAGTTGGAACACACGGGGTGGTGGTCCCCCTTCTTATGAAGACCACCAGTCCCCCGGTCTGCCAGTCCAGAGGTTCTGTCCCCAACCACCATGCAATGTTGAAGAGGCGTGTCAACCATGACAGCCCCACAACATCCAGAGATTTGAGGTACTCAGGGCGGATCTCATCCACCCCCGAAGCCTTGCCACCACGGAGCTTTTTAACCACCTCGGTGACTTCAGCCTGGGTGATGAAAGAGTCCAACCCCGAGTCCCCAGCCTCTGTTTCCACCAGGGAATGCGTGATGGCAGGATTGAGGAGATCCTCGAAGTACTCCTTCCACCACCCGATAATGTCCCCAGTCGAGGTCAGCAGCCTCCCACCCCCACTATTAACAGTGTTGGCGAAGCACTGCTTCCCCCTCCTGAGGCGCCGGACGGTTTGCCAGAATCGCTTCGAGGCCGACCGGTAGTCCTTCTCCATGGCTCACCGAACTCCTCCCAGACCCCGAGTTTTGCCTCTGCCACAGCTCGGGCCGCAGGCACCCTGGGCCTCACGGTACCCGTCAGCCGCCTCAGGAGTCCCACAAGCCAACCACAGCCGATAAGACTCCTCCTTCAGCTTGACAGCATCCCTTACTGCCGGTGTCCACCACCGGGTTCTGGGATTGCCGCCGCGACAGGCACCGCAGACCTTACGGCCGCAGCTACGGGCAGCAGCATCGACAATAGATGCGAAGAACATGTTCCACTCGGACTCTATGTCTCCAACATCCCCCGGAATCTGGTCAAAGCTCTCCCGGAGGTGGGAGTTGAATACATACCTGGCCGAGGGCTCCGCCAGGCGTTCCCAGCAGACCCTCACTATGCGCTTGGGCCTGCCAAGTCTGTCCGGCTTTCTCCTCCTCCAGCGGATCCAACTCAACACCAGGTGGTGATCAGTGGACAGCTCAGCCCCTCTCTTCACCCGAGTGTCCAAAACATGCGGCCGAAGGTCTGATGATACGACAACAAAGTCGATCATTGACCTCCTGCCTAGGGTTTCCTGGTGCCAAGTGCACTGATGAACACCCTTATGCTTGAACATGGTGTTTATTATGGACAATCCTTGACTAGCACAGAAGTCCAATAACAAAACACCACTCGGATTCAGATTGGGGAGGCCATTCCTCCCGATCACGCCTCTCCAGGTGTCACTGTTGTTTCCCACGTGGGCGTTGAAGTCCCCCAGCAGAATAATGGAGTCCCCGGGAGGGGCACTATCCAGCACCCCCAACAGGGACACCAAGAAGGCCGGGTACTCCGCACTACTGCTCGGCCCGTAGGCCGAAACGACAGTCCGAAGGCGCAGGTCCGAAGGCGCAGGGATGCGACCCTCTCATCCACCGGGGTAAACCCCAACACTAGACGGCTGAGTGGGGGGCAACAAGCAAACCCACCCCAGCCCGCCGCCTCACCCCGGGCCCACTCCAGAGTAGAAGAGAGTCCGCCCCTCTCAAGGAGTGGGGTTTCCCAACCCACGCTGTGCGTGGGGGGCGTGCCCGACTTTTTAGTCGATATTTTCCTTGACCCCCCCGGGCACAAGCTCAGGCTCCTTCCCCCCGTGGGGGTAACATTCCACGTCCCTAGAGCGGGTTGGTTTATTGTTGTTTTTTTGCTGTTCTACAGATCGGTGGGTGCATCGTTTTAGTGACGACCAAAAAGGAACACATCAGTTTTTTTCTTTACTGGCTCTCTGAAAGCCACAGACGCACAGGAGTCCTGAGACCAGAGTTCTCACGGCTGGAAGAATAGTCCAGACCCTGGCAGATTTCCCAACACCACCTAAATGCTTTTGGTTCTGCCCGCCTGTCCATCAGTTTAGATGAGAGTATGTTCAGACCTGTCAGCATGCCTAGAGTACACCATGCCAATCTACGAATCCCCCGCTGCTTGGTGACATCACAGATTTTAGGGGTACCTGGCACTGCTCCCTGCAGCTTTGCATGGGATCATCCTGCACCTCCATCTAAATGCATTTGAGACTTCAGATGGGGAAGTCTCTGCTGCCATCAAGCAGTAGGGTCTCTGAAACATCCACATCAACTGCAGCCCCTGTTTTATTGACCTTTGAACATACACACCAGCATTCACAGCAACATGGTGCACTGATACAGACACAGGCATCCACCAGCTTTGGGGATGGGGGTGAAGCAGCGGACCTCCAGGTGACAAATTAGGACACATACACACTCACACACACTCTCACACACTCAGGCACCCAACAAAGAATCCAAACACAGGTTCCTATTTCATCAATGTGATCTCTCTAATTTGATGCAAGCTGCAACCCTGATTAAATGAAGTCAATCACACCTATGGTGGTATGTCTTAAAATGCCAAGACAGGAAATAGAAACAAAAAATCAAACACAAAGCAAACTGTCAGGGAACCAGAGCTGTCTCATGCAGACATAACTGCCCCTGTTTTGACCTCTTTCTGACCTCAGTCAGCTGCACCTAATGATTGCTCACCAAGGTCAGCTCCCTGCAGGCTGATGGCTATGGAGTGATTTAGTCCCACAGATATTCCTTTAACAGAGACTCAATATTGAAGCTTTAACAGCCAACAGATCAGCCAGTCATTAAAGCTTCTTCAGCTCCTGATGCAGCATCTCTGCAGCTCCAGAGACATGAACATGTCCCCACGTACCTGTTTATGGGGCCTCGGATTCCATGAAGACTGTATTAATATATTTGGCTTTGGACAGCAGCTTTGTTTCTGGATCAGTGGTTCTGTATTCAAAGGCCAACCAGAACTTGAAGCTTTCCTCTCTGAACTCTGTCCTGAGAACCTGAGAGAAGGTTTCCAGCCCATCTGACAGAAGAAAAACACAATTACAGAAACACTGTTAATACGTAGATATGAACCAGATTTAGCTGCTCTGACCATGTTGGGACAGTCAATAGAAGACCTGGACTCTTGTTTGGTTTCTAGAAGGTTCTGTCAAATACTGTACGGGTCACTGTGTCATTGGACCAGTTAGACATGGTCCAGTAGGAGGTTCTACCACTACTAATACTGTGGTGTCACTGAGACATTTACAACAATGTATAAAAACTCTAAAATAACATGATTTAAATCCAGGTTCAGGTAGAAGAGCGGTCCTGAAACCTAAAGAAGACTTTTGTCCATCAATGAGTCAAACCGGACCAGGTCCAAAGCCTGACCAACCTGTAGGAACTGCAGTGTTGCTGAATGTACGTTACGATAAGTTCTCTCTTAGTGAATGAATCTCTGCCTCAGATGTTTGCTTAAAACCTCAGTAAAATTCTTCAAGTTCAACCGGTTCTGAACCAAAAATGAAAGACCAGACATCAGAACCAAGAGCAAGAGGAAGGACCACCCTACTGTTTACCAGTGATTGTCTCTGTGTCCAGACGTGTCTCTAAGCTAAAGAGATGTTTGTTAGGTGGTGACATATCTGGTGATACAGCACTACAGCAAGTTTTGGACCCAAAAAAGCACTCTGGTTCTGGTTGCGGTGGATCCTCTGGTTGTTGTTAATCTTATAAATATAAGTTTCATCATTCTTTGAACTCTCTCCTCTTAGATGAAAAAGGTCCTGAACTGATTTGGACCAATAAACACCTTCCTGCTGTCATCTGAGAGTCAAACAGGTTCTCCATCAGTTTTACATCTTTGATCAGTTGAAGTCTTGAAGAAAACTTGATCTTCTGATCATTTCTTTGATTATTCTGGGTAAAAGCTTGCGGATCGCAGGTTGAGTTAGTTTGACTCAGAAGTTGGGTCGGCGGGTTGCCGGGTTCTTTAATAAACTCCACAGCTTGACTAATTCTGTTGGGTCAAAGGTTGGGTACCTTGGGTCAAATATTTGGTCAAAATGTGACCTAATTGGTTGGGTTGAAGACAAGCATCAGAAGAATCCACATGGTTCTTTGAAAGGTTTTGGATCTGAAACTCTTTAAAACCTTGTTTTACATCCAGAACCAGAATCAGCTTTATTAACCGGGTCTGTGCTCATGAACAAGGAGATTGGTTCCTCTTTGCTGCCAGTGAGGACATTTTGAACGCTGCGTTACAATCAGAGATCAATGCATAGAAAACGTTCTGCTATGAACCTGTTAGCAGAGGACAGAACCGGGTCGCAGTCGGGTTCTAAAGGGTTTCTTCTGTGATCCGGAGGAGGTTAACCAGGAAAATCATCTGAGAAAACTTGTCATTTATTAAATGATTTTCTAACAGTTTCTATTTTAAAATTCATGTTATTTTTATTTCTAAACACTTGGTGATATTTGATTCATTAAGTCTCGACTCTGTTTCATTTATATTTACTTGACCTTCCTTTTCACAAACAAGAAATTATGTTAATCTTGTTTATTGGGTTTTAATCAGTGTGTTTTTAATGATTATAACATCTGGAAGCTCAAATCCTGCATAAATGTAACTGATTCATTTCTGACTGACGTTCTTTTAATGAACAGTAATACAAATCTAACGGGTGCAGCTTCTAAAGGTTTTTAGGTTTAAATTTTCTGTCTTTTATTTTATTGAGACAGTTTAAATTCTGCAGCTGATTTTCAGCAGAGACGTTTTGATGAGAAACAGGAAACTGGACGACCACAGAGCTGCTCGTCTGTTAAACAGAACAACCACAGACTGCAGACAGAGACGGTCCAACATGTCAAGCTTTGTCCTTACAGTCTCTGTTAGGTATTAATTATCAAATAGTCAACCTCAGAAGGAACGACACATGAGTCTCTGTTAATCTTGCAGCAAGATGGTAGCCCACTCTGCGGTGCAACTACAAAGTGTTGGCACCATCTCTCTTTATTTATATATGTGGTTCACATACACAGTTCAACAGACATTCCAAGCATTTAGGGGCTGTATGTGTGTCTGTGTGTCTCTGTGTGTGTGGGGGTGGGTCAGAAGGGTTAGGGTGCAGGTGTTTTGCTTTTAAACAGAGAGGGAGTGGGGACTGGTACTAGCAGCCCCCAGATGTTGCTGATAGTAGCATAACTCACTCCTCTCCCTGGGAAGGAAGAGCACTTTGTATAGACATGAGTGATAAACAATACAAAAGTTTTCAAACCCTAACAGTCCCTCCTTTTTTATCACGAATAAAGTCATGATTAGATACATTAAAAGAAAACAAGGAAAAAAACCCACACAGATTATATTGTGGGGAAAAATACTCACACGGCCCCTCCGCCTAGGCGACCACCAATCATGGTAGAGTATAATAATAAAACAATGTAATAAATCAAGAAAACAAAATGTAATAAAAGTAAAAGAATAAAACAAGCCTTGTTCTTTTTTTATTGGGTTTTTTTTTGGGTTTTAAATTTTTTTAAATTTTTAAAAATTTTTTTTTATTCCCTAGACCAGATAAAAATGTTTTTCTAAATTTTTTTTTTGGGTTTTTTCCAAACACCCCACAGCACACTCCCAAACATTTTCAGTTTTTTTTTGGACAATTTTTTCTTTTATTTTGGGGGATATTTTTCCTTTTAAATATGTATTTTGTATGCAAAAACAAAACCAAAGGCCCAAAATTTACCGGAGTCAAATCCTTTTTTTTTGGAAATTTGTTACAAACTTGGATAAGCCTTTTTTAAAATTTGGATTCCCCTTTTTAAATTTATATCCCTTCAGGCCAGGAAATTTTTCCCTTCGGATATATAAAAATTTTATATTATTAAAAATATAAAACTTTTATAAAATTTTTAATTTTTATTTAAAAATATTTTTTAATATTTTATGTGGTCGACCTAGCTTATTTTTTGAGCTCTTACACTTAATTTTTTTTTATTCCCTTACGGCGGAAAAACCCAACCAAAATTTCCAGTTTTCCCTTACAGGGGGCGGAACTACCAAAATTTTCCTTCGTCCCTTACGGCGGGATCCTACCTAATTTTTATTGCTATTCCCTTCTGGCGGGAAAAATACCTATCCAATTGCTGTCTCCTTACGGCGCGACACTACCAAAACTTATTATAACCTTCAATGTTTAAACACGAAACATCCCCCCTCTGAGCCGACTTCTAGGTGACTCTCCGGATCCCCAAGGGTCACCCGGCGTCAAAGAAGCGATAAGCCACTGGCCAGATGCGAAGTTACACACTGGGGTTTTCAGCCAACAGGGGCTATATGTGGACTGCGCAGCGGCGCTTCGTCGGCGTCGGTGGTCCTCAGGGGGTTCTTAGGTCCCCTGTAAGGAAAAAAAAAAATCAGTTTAGTTCTTAAAAATTATCTCCGGCATTCGAAGGGGCCAGTTAATGTTAGGTATTAATTAGTCAACTCAGAGTAAACGACACAGAGTCTCTATTTTTCTTGCGCAAGAGGTAGCCACACTTCAGTGCGAATCTACAAAGTGTTGGCACCCTCTCTCTTTATCTTATATAAGGCGGTTCACACACACAGTTTAACAGCAAGCATTTAGGGAATGGTGTGTTGTGTGGGGGGGTTCAGAAGGGTTAAGGGGTGTTTTCTGCTTATAAACAAAGAGGGGAGTGGGGACTGATACAGCCCCCAGATGTTACTGATAGTACCAAAAAAACTCACTCCCTTCCCGCATCCCCCCTTTCTGTGGGAATTTTGTAGGGGAAAGGGGAAGAGCACTTTGTACAAACATGAGTGATAAACCATACAAAAGTTTTCAAACCCTAACAATATCCATTTACTAAGGATAGATTAATCATATCTAAAACAGGGCTTTTAATTAGAGGGAACATTTCCTTAAATAATTTGGGTTTTGGGATTGGGTCTAACATACAAGTTGAAGGTTTAGATTAAGTTAATATTTTTGATAACTCAGGGAGCTCCACAGGATCATAACTCCATTCATTTTGATGTACAAATCGTTTGTTGTCCGAATACTTTTTAGGGAGAAACATATAGATATGGTTTTCTTTAAGTTTAATGTTTAACCGGATTTGTTTGACCAATCAAAGACTTTTGGTCAATGTGCTGCTGATAGGTGAAGCTGTTTTACCAGGCACATAAAGCACAGTGTCATCAGCGTACATCTGAGGGTTGACTTCAGGACACTCTTCAGGCATTTCATTCACATACAGGCTGAAGAGAATAGATCCCCAGTATGGTTCCAATTTTTATTGGACCCCTCAGGGAAAAAATTTTTTTTTAATTTTAATTAATTTTGCATGGGGCAGATTTTACATGATCAATAAGTACACATTGTTCTCGGCCATGCAAATATGACTCGAACCATGATGTGACATATTAAAAGATGACAATTTTAAAATAAGACGACTGTGGTTTACGGTATCAAATGTCCTCTTTAAGTCCAGGAAAACTACACCCACGATGTTTCATTTGTCAAGCGACTGTTTGCCAATAATGCACAGATGGTTGATTCAGTAGAATGGTTTTGTCTGAAACCCTACTGTTTAGGGTGTACATGCTGATGTGTTTCTAGATATTGAGTTAGTTGTTCTGAAACTATTTTTTCTAATATTTTTGACATCACCGAAACTAGACTTATTGGTTGATTGTTACCAACATCTGCGGTATTCCTGAACTTAAAGATGGGTTTAACTAGTGCTTTTTTCCAAACATCTGGAAATGTTCCAGTTTTAACAGAGACATTTATAATGTGGGTCGAACGCTGGATTAGAGTATGAGTGTATTTTTGTTTTTTAGGAATGCTGCGTCTATGTTGTACATGTCTTTAGAAAGACTGGTATTTAGATCTGCAATAGCTTTCAAGACAATTGGCTGGTCCACTTCTCTAATTTTAAAAGAATTTTCATCCGTTGCTAATATTATATTTATATTTAAATTATTACTACTGCGCTCGTCATCTGAAAATTTAGGAGCAAGATCTTCCTTCTTCCTGGAATAATTTAGTTGGGATTGGGTCTATATTTAGGCTTTCACTTTCACTGTCAACATGAATGTTAAAATTCCCCACTATAATTACCTTATCTGTTTTAACACTAAATCAGATAAGAAGTCTGAGAACTGATCTAAAAATTGGGAATAAGGGCCTGGTGGACGGTACAAAACAACAAACAGAAGCGGTTTTAGTGCCTTGCAATTGGGATAAAGAAAAGGATTAAATAAGAGTTAAATAAGAGATTCAATAAGAGTTGTAGCTATTAATTGTTCTGGGACTAATCAACATATTGGACTGAAAAATGGTTGCTACTCCTCCTCCTCAACCAGTATTTCGAGGTATGTGAAAATTTAAATAATTAGGAGTTTACTCATTTATAGTAACATAATCCTCTTGCTGCAGCCAGGTTTCTGTGAGACAAAAGAAATCAATATGATTGTCACAAATCAAGTCATAAACTAACAAAGTCTTTGAGAGAGAGATCTAACGTTAAATAAGCCACATTTAATTGTTTTATTTTTCTTTACAGTCTGAGTTTTATTTATTCTCATGAGATTTTCATGGTTTCCTCCTTTTAGATTATTTTTTAATCTATTCACTTTTGGCTGTGGGCAAGATTTTGTCTTAAAAGGGTAATGGGTAAAAATGGTAATGGTACAGAGGCTGCAGAGAGGAGTGTTAAACTATGACCCTGCTTCCTGGTCTGAACCTTAGGTTGCCAGAGATTTTTTGGAACTAATAAATTCAGCCAGATTCCTGGAAACAAGAGATGCTCCATCCAAAGTGGGATGGATGCTGTCTCTTCGGATCACACCAGGTTTTCCCCAAAATGTTTGCCAATTATCGTTGTAGCCCACATTAGCGGTTGAATGACAGCATCCGGCTAAACATGTCGTCACTGGTCAGATCAGGGAGGGGACCACAGAAAATTACGGACTCCGATATTGTTAAAAAAGTGTGCCAGAAAACGTTTGGTCTAAAGCAGAGGTTCCCAAACTTTTCCATACCATGCCCCTCCAAACAGCATTAGCTTCTGGGCGTGGACCCTCTTTTGCAAACCCACAGATGATGCTCACTTTTAAAATATATTTTATTAACTACTCAATAATCAATAATTTTCTTTAATGTAAGAATATTATTAAAATATGTTAACACAGTTATAATCCCACTGAATAACACACAACAAACTGTTAGAAGAACAGAGCAAATGAAAACCCTCTTAAGTGTGTGTGTATTTTTTGGTGTGTGTGTATGTGTGTATGAATAGGCTCGGTGGCCCCTAAACAGTTTGTCAAGCCTTAATGTCTGTGAGTGCCAAACACATGTCGTGGTCCATATGTAGATGTGCTCTATGTTATGTTTTGAGAATCTTTAAAATTGAGAAGCCAGAAGTAGAGTTTCAAATTTCTGTTTTATATCCCCTGAGTTTGTCATCTCAATCAGCTCCTGCTGTGACTTTAAATCCAGGCTAGAATCAACATCAGTTCCTAACCCAGTTTAAATGTGTGTTTTCAAGGTCAGGGAAATAGTTCTTGAAATATCCTTGCAGGTGCTCCAGGTGGGACTGGATCAGTGGAGAGATGGAGCCCAAATCATCACGTGACAGAAGCTCCTGGTGAAGTAATGGAAACATTTCTGTAACTCCCTCAGCTTGTTTGACTACAGCACAATCTTTTTGGAAAAAGCACACACTTGTTCTTGCACCTGCAGTATGTACGTGTCACATCCTTGCATGCTTTGATTCTGCACATCTAGATGCTGAAAAATGTCTGATATAGTCTCTGTTTCATGGGGCGGGCTTTAATAAAATTCACTACTTGTATAACCTCCTGTAGTACATGATTCAAGTCTTTATCCATCCTTTTTGTGACAAGTGCCTCGCGGTGGAGCATGCAGTGTGTTGCAACTACACGCAGGGCTTTCTGCTTAAGGACAGTGGTCACTCCACTGATCTTCCCTGTCATTGCTGCGGCACTGTCCAAACACACCCCAATACAACGGGCCCAGTCCAATACGTTAGACTCTATGTAATTCTCCAAAACTTGAAAAATGTCTTTTCCAGTGGCTCGTATTTCAAGTAATTTACAAAATAGTATTTCTTTCACACTTTTTTACTGAGAAATAAATCTAAATAAATCTGATCTAAATAAATGTGTGCTCTCATCCAGCTGAAGTGCGAAGCATTCGCTGGCTCCAACCTGCTGCAGAAGCTGAGCAGATACGTCCTGGGCCATGTCACTAATCCGTCAGCTCACAGTGTTATCAGAAAGTGGGACAGCATCCATTTTTTTGGCAGCATCCTCACCAAGCACTTCTCTGACAATGCCTTTAGTAGCTGGAAGAATCAAATCCTCTCCAACTGTGTGAGCTTTTTTAGCATGAGCAATGTGATATGAGGCTAAAAATGATGTCCTCAGGGCTGACTCTGGGACGGTAGCTTGCTGTGTGAATGCAGCAGGTTGCCTGACCAAATGCTCTTATTTACATCTGAAAAAGTCTTCTGTTTTTTCTGCCTTTGCTGGATGTTTTTGTATCAGGTGACGTTGAAGTGTCAAAGGTTTTAAACGCTCGTTTGAGAGGGTCTTTAGACAGAGGACATATTGTGGGCAATCATGGCCATTTTTCTGTATGGCTGTAAAACCATACCACACATACTTTTTAATTTTAGTTGGCCAGGAGTTCTAAGGTTTTATTGTAGCGTCCTCAGCAGGGTTGTGGTTCTGTTCCTTCTGTGTTTTTCTTGTCAAAAACCTGTCCATTTTGGACATACTATTGCTCGCCTGAGAAGCACAGCAAGGGTTGCCAGATGTGGGTGACTGTTTCCAGTCCAAACACAACGTAAAACCCACCCACCTCAAAAACCAGCCTAAATCTCAACCTTTCTTGAACATTCCGTTTAAAGCATGAATTTAAGACATGCATAATAAAGAACCCGGCACCACATTGTTTTCAATCATTAGGTTGCGATTGGATTTCTGTATTACAATAAACTTTGAATCATCATCTGACAGAGTGGAAATCAAAATTTTTTACTTCTGGATCAGCCTCCCATTCCTTTCTGTATATTTTTTTTATTTGTTCACTTCAACATGATGCTGTCTCTTAACGTCAAGTCAATGCTTAACAGTAAACAGTAACAGTAACCCCACATGGAGCGTTTACAGTTGACAATGACAAATATAATTTTCTGACAGTGACATTTGATTTACTAATGACTATCTCTAATTAATGTCAAGTTTGACAGAATCTCCACATTTCAAAATAAATAATCTAATAATATAAGTGCAAGCAAACATGTATAGATAACAGGCAAATGTAATCTTAGTGAAGCACAGCTTGGCATGATGTTTACATTAGCTATGTTTACATGCTGTAAGGATTATGATTATTGATTAATTAATATTTATCAAAAATTAATCAAGTAAAAATATTTATAAAAAATAAAAATTAAAACTAATAATTCAGAAAATAATTTTTTAACCAAAAATCATTACTTACGAATAGAAATTAGAGATGTCCTCTGGTGTTGTGATTATGGGCTCAAAGCCCTTAATAATTACAATTAGTAAATTATCATTAATAATTGATAACTATTAACTAAAAAACATGCTAAATGTCATTGTTCAATCAACCGCTTCACCGAAGTTGGGGGAACTTTGACCTTATTTTGACAGATAAATCACTCTTGCACAAAATAAACACAAACGCTTTCTCTTTGTCTATGTAAACATTTATTAAATCAACAGCCCTGTTACACTTTGCTACTCTCATTCAATAATCTTCACCTAATCAAGCATGTAAAATTCTACACAAAAAGGGGTCAAATAACTAACCAAACAAAGCTAAAACAACACTGAGTTTCTATGAAAATCAAACCAGCAGTTTATGGGAAAAAATGGTAATGGAGCAAAGCTTTTGGAGCCGCCTCCACCAACCTGCAGTCATAAAATCCCCAAAGTTGGAGCTCAGTGAAACACAAAGGGTTGTAAAACCTTTAGGTGGCAACCAGTGGAAAAACACTAAGAATGAAGACAACGTACCAGTTGTGTTCCACCATGAGGTTCTAGCTGCAGCTTTAGGGCTTCTGAGAACCTCTAGCAGTCCAAATTTTAAGTTCACCGGAGTCTACGCTCAGGTGTTCAAAACACAGTGAGACACACACAGCTTCAAAAGCACCGGGGGTTTGAGAATCCAACAGCAGTCAAAGCTTCAATAAGACATTTCATGCACATACAACTTATAACACATTGGACTACAATAAGTGGCGATTTTAAATCGCCCCAAAATCCTACTCTATCCTGCCCAAGCTATTTCTAACAGAAATAAAACAAGAACGGGATTACTTGGTGTCGTCTTCTCTGGAGTAGGGGAGAGAGGGGGAGATTTGTTACGCATCCGTAACAAACTCAAGGACGCTCGGCTTCTCCTCCTTTGGCAAAAGGGGAAAAATATGACAGACCTTCAGAAGTCGACTGGAGCAAAAACAAAGAGAAAAAATTTGGTCTCCTTGGAAAACCTCCGTGAATTTTTCAGCTCCACGCCTTCGATCGGTAAAGTAAAACTTGATGGTCTTCTTATCCCAGTAAGCTTTTATCTTGTTGAGCTTCTCATGAGTTTGGCCAGTGAGGAGAATGAATGAAACCCACGTGTGAATTTCTTCTCCAGAACGATGTGCGCCTCAGTTGCGTGGTAACAGCGTCCCGGTTTCCAGCAGGAGAAAAAGCAATGATGGAGCGTCTCCCGTGTTCTTATATAGCCCACTGTGACATCAGAGATGGAACGCCCCCTTCCTGTTAACTGCAATGCATACTGGGAGGTATAGTAGCAAACAAATGGACCAACAATGCACAAAATTTCACGATTGGATTGAAATGTATTTGGATTAAAAAACAAAAAATTATATATATATATATATATCAGGAAACCCCAAGCACTAATTATGATTTCACTTGGGTCTATCTGTTTCTATGGTGACATGCGCTCTCCAACTTTAGCTACATGCGCACAACTATGGGTACTCTAAGGTTTGTCATATGGATTATGCATGGAGCCGGCACCAGGAACAAAAAGTTAAACATTTTTAATCAGCTTAAAAGACTACAGGCAGACATTGTCTTGTTATAAGAGATTCATAAATCTGCCACAGCTGCAAATGATTTTAAAATACCTGAGGTTTCTAATTTGTTTTCTGTCTTGCTATAATTCTAGACAAAGAGAAGTAGAAATTTTAATTCACAAAAATATTAACTTTACAGTATTAGACAGTTAAAGATCCAGAGCATAGATTTCTAATAATAAAAATATCTATACCTGACAAAAAGTTGTGTATTGTCAGTATATATGCCCCAAATGTTGATGACCCCCCATTCTTCCATCCTTTTTTTCCTGCACTGTCTGAACACTTGGATTGCTCAGTTCTTCTTGGGGGCGATCTCAACTTTGGTCTAAATGAAGAAATAGACAGACTGAGCACAACAGGGACTCAGCACAGTTGGAAATCAATACATGAGTGACTCTGGACTTTGCGATGCATGGCGAGCTCTTCACCCGAATCGTAGAGAATATATTTTTCTCACATGTCCATCACTCTTACTCTCATCTGGATTATTTCTTTGTCAGCAGCTCGTTGTTGACTGACATTTCAGACACTGAGATACACCCTATAGCTGTCAGCGATCATGCTCCTGTATCCTTAACTCTAGTAAACAAGAAAGAAAACCCACAAAGCAGAAACTCGGGGTTTAATACATCAATGCTTAAGGATGAAGAATTTATCAAATATTTATTTTTTTATTTATTCTTTTTTTTTTACCATGTCCTGTCCGGCAGAGTAGCACTCAGAATTGTTGTCTGAGTGTCAAGAAAAAGCCCAACAGATTTACTTTCACAAGTGGAGCACTACAGCTAACGCTTTAAAGATCTGCTTGATATTCATAAAAAGAAACTTTATTCGAAACTGCTTTGGGGTTATTTCAATTGTTATGGACACGGAGACAGAAATGGAAAGGAAAAAAAAGAAGCACAAAAGAGAGAAAGGGGGGCAAAAAGGAAAAGGGGAGAGAATAGAATGGAGGAAAGAAAGAAGGATGAAGAGAATACAAGATAACACCCTGCTTGCTTCTACACCTGCAGAAACGTTCATATTACCAGCTTTTTTACTGAAAGGTGCACAGTACTTATGAATGCAAGATGTATTTAGTGGTAAATGCGGCTCAATATAGAACATTTGTGTATCTGTTAACACCTGAATCTAAACACATGTGGGTCTGAGTGTGTGGCCACTTGTATATACAAGGTTTCTCCATAAAAATATACAATAGTGAGCGTGAGGAGCCACAGACCCACCTCCTTGCACCCGGGACAGATACGGATATCATTCGACTGGGGGGCCTAAACTGATCTAGGAGAGGGAGCAGCCCAAGACCTAACCTGACACAAAAAACAGGCACACACAATCACACATTCCCACCGTCAGGCGTACACATAAAAACACTCACACCCACGCACCCAACGTAAAGACAAACAATGGACGTCATACACTCACCCACACTCCCCATACATACTCTATACTCCCAGGTCCAGGTGCCAATACCCCATAGGGACAACCAGCCTCCAGACCCAGGAGGTGGTCCCCTTCCCTCCGGGGGTGGAGACAGCCCGCCCCAGCACCTGACCCTGGTCTGGGCTAGCCTGGGCTCGTGCCTGAACCTGAGCGACCCCGGCCTGGACCCCGACCCACCATCCCGACCCCAGTCCCCAACCACCCCCATCTTCATCTGGGATGGGGGCCATATAAAAAAGAGGGGTCTACATGGTCCAAACAAGTCCGCCAAGCAGAGCCGCCACAAAATAAAATAGTCCCAACCCCGAGTGCCCCCCGAGCCAACGCCACAGCAACACCACACATCCTTCCATACATCGCTAGAGGCACGGTGAAGACCACCAACCCCAAGCACACACCACCAACCAGGAACCACCCAGCAGACAAGCAAACCCCTACTCAGCATAAGGGCGAGAAGCCCGATGCAACCGCCGAGCCCAGCGATGCCCAACCTGCCATACAAAGCACAGAGGCCAGAACTGCCATGCACAGGACCACCACCCGACACCACAGCACGCCAAACAGCGGAGGACAGAACGCAGCAATGAGCACCCAAAGCAGAAGCCATGCACAAAGCCCACACCATGCAAATGTGCCCCCACCAGCCCTCCAAAAACAAAGCCCCCTTCAAAAGTGCAACCCCGTGAGAAGAAGACCCACAGCATCCAGGTCCAAGAACATGCCCGACCCCCATACCCCTGCCTGAAGTAGCCCAGCAAGAAAACCCACACTGAAGCCCACAACAGGCAGAGAGCCCACAGAGCCAAAACCAAAACCCACCAGTCCACCCCGAGATCAACCCCAGCCAGCCCATCCGCCCAAACCATGCAGACCCCTCCGACCCCCCTCCCCCAGACAGAACCGGGACCGGTGTCAGGAACCGGAATCCAGACAAGGAACCAGAATCTGAACCGGAACCACCCAGGTCCAAACGATGCCCATCCCCACCCGAGGCTAACCACCCACCTCCATCCCAGAAGAAAACCTACACCAACCCCAACATTCGAACAACTCCTAGAACACATAAGACATTAGACACCCAGGGTGACTCCGCCCCACCCCCTCCCACAGATCATCTACCCCGCCAGCAGAGTGCACTCCTTGAAGGAGAGAGCACCTGCAATAAGATGGTTCCTACCTGCCAGTTTGGGAGGCCCTTACGCCCAAGGATGCACCGAAGGCCCCCGGGCTGGTGCCGGGTAATTATTAAAAATTCTTTAATATTTTACAGAAGAGTGGACTTCATATTTGGAGTTTGGAGTTTAATGACCTCCCGGGGACATCAACATCCGTTCTCTGGGAGGCAGTGATGAGAAGTGAAATAATCTCATTCTCATCACATAAGAAGAAAAAAGAAAACAAACGTATTCAGGAAGCAGAAAAAACCATAAACTGTTAGAAGCTTCCTAGGAAGGGGAAATGCTAAGCAAACTACATAAAGCCAAACTAGAATTAAATAAAATATTTGACAAAAAACCCAATTCTTAATACAGACTTTGAATAGAAAACTTCGAAAATGGCAGTAGATTTTTAGCTAACCAGCTAAAAATAAATCAAGAAAAGACAACTATATTTGCTGTTAAAGACTCGACAGGGAGTACAGTTTATGATCCTGAAAGAATAAACAGCACTTTCAGATATTTTTACAAAGCTTTATACTCACCACAGATTGACCCATCAGATAACCACATTCATCAATTTCTGGATAAAGTTCCAACAGAGTTCTACAAAACATTCTGGAATATTTTGGCTCCAGCATTCCACAGAATGTTGCAGGAAACCAAGGAAAATGGACTTCCGCCAAATATAAATTCTGCCAACATTATTCTCCTGTTAAAACCAGGCAAAAGACTGTTGAGGTAAAATAATTCCACCAGATATAATAATAAAGCCTCAACACCCCAGTCCGGATGTCGTGAGAAAGAACAGATGAAGAGCAGAAAATTAAGATTAACACAAATTTAATTTGGTAAATAATAAATCCAATGATTTCCAATGCAAAATTGAATACAAAAAGAATGATACAAAGAAAGAAAGATATTACCAAAGGGCCCTTTGGGAGAAGACTCGGTCAGGAAAGCGAGGCCGTATCACAGAGTGGTCTGTCTTACAATCAGTGTAAAAGCATTTTATACCCTTACTTCAAAGCTGACGGTTTGTTTACGAAGCCACAGATCACTTAATGGAGTTTTCTACGTTGCCGTGTCCCCACTATAAATTAGTTACTCCTATGGGAGTACTTTATTGCCTATATCATGACTAACAGCTGGCATTTACTGCTCACAGCTGCTGGGAACATCCTGACCTGGGATTAACCCTTTCTCCAACCTGAAGGCGGTTGTGACCTCTGACTTCTCCCTCTCAGGCTCACAATACATGTTATATCTCAGTTATATGGTTACATATGCGAACTGAACTAATAGTATGAAAGCAAATGATTTTAATTCTCAACAAGACCCAGTATTTCCTACCAGCTACCGTCCCATATCCCTCATTAACGTTAATCTCAAAATAATCTGTAAAGCCCTCGCAAAAAGACTAGAAAAGGTAACTCTCCGAATACATCCTGACCAAACTGGTTTCATAAAAGGGAGGCATTCATCCACAAATTCACGCAGATTGTTTAATTTAATAGACTATTCCTGCAGCAAAAACATTTAGACTAATATATTATCTCTAGATGCAGAAAAAACACTTGATAGAGAAATTCTTGTTTGCAACCTTGACTAAATTTGGTTTTGGAAACTCTCAACTGGTTAAAAATATTATACAGTTCCCCAGCAGCATGTAACCAAACATCTTCCAGCTTCTATCTTGAGAGGGGCACCAGCCAGGGATGCCCACTTTCCCCCTCATTATTTGCTATTTTTATTGAACCACTAGCAGCAGCAATCAGGCAAACTAAAGATATTAAAGGCATTAAATGCATGCATATTGAACATAAAATCATCTTTATATGGATGATGTATTACTTTTTCTTCAGCATTAACAAACCTCTCTCTCAGGTAATTGGATTAATAAATTCTTTCTCAAGAGTTTGAGATTATATAAATTGGTTAAACACAACTACAGTCAGAGCCTCAATATCAGCTCCTCTCTGACAGCATGGTTTAAAAATGACAGGGTCTTCATTATTATTATTATTACAAAATAATATGATAAACTTTCCATATTGGAGGAGTGAAGGAGTTGAATACCTGGAATAATTTGAAGGATATATTTGAAGGGATTCAGTTCATCCCATTTAACAGCCTAATTATGTTGGGACCCCAGCCATGGATTACAACATTAAAAGGTCAGTTTGATCTTTTCTGGAAATTTCATAATAAATCACAGTAATCTACTCCTAACTCAGCCCAGGAGCAGAAGGACAGCGGACTTCCCGTGACATCACTGAATAAAAACCACGTGTTCCCACAAACAGACCTCTTCTAGACAGGTCCCCAGCAGAGCTGGAAGGAGAGACAGCTCATATGTCGCTTGTTGGCAAGCAGACTCTTCAACTTGGATCCAGAGTGACTACGATCACATGCAACAAAGTTAAGTAATGATTTGCTGTTCGAGTATCCGGCATTCAGAATCAGAATCAGCTTTATTGCCAAGTTTGTACATACAAACAAGGAATTTGACTCCGGTACATTTTGCTCTTTGGTTTTGTTTTTGCATTACAGAATATACATATTTACAATGTACAAATATACACATATATAAATAAAAATGTGCATTTGCAACATCTTTATGCTGTTGTTTGGTACTCTATTGAATGTTCAACAGAGAAACAGCCTGGGGGAAGAAACCGTCTCTGTGGCGGCTGGTTTTAGTAAACAGTGCTCTGTAGCGGCGGCCTGAAGGTAAAACTCTAAACAGTTTATGTGCAGGGTGTGTGGGGTCTGCAGAGATTTTAGCAGCTCTTTTCCTGACCCTAGACCTGTATAAGTCTTGGATGGAGGGAAGGTCAGCCCTGATTATTCTCTCTGCAGTCCTGATTATTTGTTGCAGTCTGGACCTGTTCTGTTTTGTGGATGAGCCAAACCGAAAGTCCACCACCATTTCCACAGTCTTGAGTGGGTTTAGTTCAAGGTAGTTCTGATCGCACCAGTGGACCAGCCGATCCACCTGATGTCTGTATGCAGACTCATCACCGTCCTGGATCAGTCCAATGACAGTGGTGTCATCTGCAAACTTAAGGAGTTTCACAGAAGAGTCCGCTGAGGTGGAGTCATTTGTGTACAGGGAGAAGAGGAGTGGGGATAGAACACACCCCTGGGGGGCACCAGTACGTATTGATCTGGTTCGGGAGAAGATGCTCCCCAGTCTCACCTGCTTCTGTCGGTCCATCAGGAAGCTGTTGATCCACTGACAGGTGGAGGCTGGGACGTTGAGCTGGGTGAGCTTCTGGTGGAGGATGTCTGGTATGATGGTATTGAAGGCCGAGCTGAAGTCTACAAACAGGATCCTGGCGTACGTCCCTGGGTGGTCGAGGTGTTGCAGGATGAGGTGTAGACCTAAGTTGACAGCATCATCTGCCGACCTGTTTGCTCGGTAAGCAAACTGCAGGGCGTCCAGCAGGGGGCCTGTGATATCTTTCAGGTAAAGACATTCATTCATATAAAGGGTGTAATGAGACAAGCTTGACTTGGCTTTTCTTCTGAGGCCTCCAGAAGCAGCCCCAATCAAAGCAGATTTCCCCATGGCCTGGAAAAGAAGGCCGGGACCGCATCGCATGCCTTCATGGGTGCATGTTCAGGTAGCGAGGGGCTACCCCGCCACATCGCAGCCACTTGAGGAGCCGAACGTACCTTTGTCGTACCGTTTGGCCAGGCCAGCTAAAAGCCCTTTCACACAGCTACAGAGGTTACCCTCCCGTGGATGTTTCCCTCAACGCCCAGGATAATTTCCTCAGCAAACGGTTCACGTAAGAGGTAGTGTTTGGGCAGAGATTAGTTTAGAGTTAAATAATCTAAATAATGTTTGTTTAATGATGTTTGTTTTTGTTTGTGTTGAGAAACTCAGCTAATAATGTGTTATGTGTTGTGTTTTTAAAGTTAAGAGAAACTTATAAGTTAAAAAGCTTATAGTTAGAGTGGCTTAGGTTATCCTGAGCTATCTCTGTAGTTATGCTGCTATAGGCTTAGGCTGCTAGAGGACATATTGACCACTTTCACCCTCTTCGCTACATTCTCACACTACTCTCCAATTTTGCATTATTTGCTGTTATTTCAGCTTTTAACTTTGTTCTCTCTCTTTTCTCTTCCTAGAAGCTACACCTGGCCTGACTCTGTGTCTACCTGTGACACCTTTCTGGAGGGGAGCATCGTCCAAGCTTCTGCTGGCAACAACTTAATGCTCACCCTCTACTGATGATCCACATGGCCCTGTCTTTCAGTGTTTAATCCTTTCTCTCTCCTAGACATAGCTACTGACTGAGCTTCTACTGTGACTAACTCTATGTGCTTTCTTTCAGACTGACCTTGAAAACTGGCTCAGAGTTTATCTGTTCTTTCTTTCTAGATGAAACGACTAAAGGAGCTACATCCATTTACTTTTCCTTCCCATAGAAAGTACTCCTGGATCAGTGCTTCTTTGTTCTCTTTGTGTCTCTGCTCTGTTTTCTCAAACCCCCAGTCGGTCGTGGCAGATGGCCGCTCATACTGAGCCTGGTTCTGCTGGAGGTTTCTTCCTGTTAAAAGGGAGTTTTTCCTCTCCACTGTCGCTACATGCATGCTCAGTGACGCCAGTGACTGTCCACTGTCTCTACATGCTCATCCAGGAGGAGTGAATGCTGCAAATCTCTGACTCGATGCAATCTGCTGGGTTTTCTTAGATAGAAAAACGTTTTATCCAATTTCAATAAATAACTGAATCTGACTGCACTGTTCAATGGTTAGGATTAATTGGAATGTATGTATCTGACTTTTGTGAAGTGCCTTGAGACAATATGTGTTGTGAATTGGCGCTATATAAATAAACTGAATTGAATTGGACTTTATTTAAAGGGTGATTTTTCAACACAGAAGATCGGCCATGCTTATGCATTTCAAACCTTTTATTAGTGGTATTTTAAAGGTATGTGTTTGATTCCGGTAACCAGCTATAAGCTTCTTTTGTTAGCTCTAACCGCTAACGGCTAACAACACGTTCTCGCCCACTTTATGAGTCAGCTGAAGATCATTTACCCAGAAAGATTGTTAATTTCCAATCTAGGAAATAACATTTCCTTAAATACTATTTTACTAAACGTGATAACTAATTAAACACCATTAAGACCCATTTATCCAAAAGGTTTGGTTCTTATTCAAAAATAATATTTCCATAAATATTATTTTAATAATTAAAGGCAGCTAATTAAACACCATTAATACCCATTGATCCAGAAAGGTGATCCAGGACCACTGTTGTGTGAATGCTGTGTGTTCCTGTTTCTCTTTATTATTGTGTGAATGATGAAGGCATGTACACAATAAGAACCAAACCTTTCTGGATAAATGGGTCTTAATGGTGTTTAATTAGCTGCCTTTATTTATTAAAATAATTGATTAAATATTTATATTATATTTGTTTTAAATATTATTTATAAAAATAATATTTATGGAAATATTATTTTTGAATAAGAACCAAACGTTTCGTCGTCTTCCGCTTTATCCGGGACCGTGTCGTGGGGGAGCAGACTCAGCAGAGACACCCAGACATCCCTTTCCCTAGACACCTCCTAGGGAGGTGTCCAGGGGGAGCCCAAGGCGTTCCCAGGCCAGCCGAGAGACATAGTCCCTCCAATGTGTCCTGGGCCGTCCCCTGGGCCTCCTCCCGGTGGGACGTGCTTGGAACACCTCCCGAGGAAGGCATCCAGGAAGGATCCGGTATAGATGCACGAGCCACCTCAACTGGCTCCTCTTGATGTGGAGGAGTAGCGGCCCTTCTCCGAGCCCCTCCCGGATGGCCAAGTTCCTCACCTCTTTAAGGGAGTGCCCGGCCACCCTACGGAGGAAGCTCATTTCAGCCGCTTGTATCCGGAATCTCTTTCGGTCATGACCCAAAGTTCATGGCCATAGGTGAGAGTAGGAACGTAGACCGACTGGTAAATCGAGAGCTTTGCTTTTCGGCTCAGCTCTCTCTTTACCACAACAGACCGGCACGGCGCTCCCATTACTGTGGCAGCCGCACCGATCCGTCTGTCGATCTCCCGCTCCATTCTTCCCTCACTCGTGAACAAGACCCCGAGATACTTGAACTCCTCCACTTGAGGCAGAAACTGCCCTCCAATCTGAAGAGAAGCCAGATTGCCAGATATTGAGATCCTGTTTCTCTTTATTATCAGTGAGAATGCATTCATGCATTCTCACTTCTTGTTTTTCTGTTTTTCTTTATTTTTATTTTTGTTTATATTTTCCGTACATTTTTGTGCGCGTAACTAGTCCTACATTTTTTAACCGATTTTAACAATTCTGGTATCATGACGTTCGGCTCATTCTGGAGAATTATGCTATGACTTTTGGTAACTTCAGCTATTATGATTTTTCAAATATTCAGCTTTTTATGCCAATTTTTGTCCCATTGAAATTAATGGAAATTCAGCAAAAATCGCAAAATTCAGCTAAAACGTTGTGCTCTTTCAGAGCTTACTACTTCTGCATACTTTCAGCTAGAAACACCATTCAACTTTTAAAATGTTCACAAGACATCTTCAAATGATTCAGCTGTTTGATATCTTTTATGGTTCTTCTACAATCGCGATTCAACCTTTATGCAAGATTTTTGACGTTTTCGATTTTATAATGTAATCCTTTGGCGGAATTCGTCAGTTGGTATTGTACACTCTAGGTTTTTGAATAACCTGAGAAAGAACAAACAAACTCTCCTCACTCGCTCAATTTTCACTCTACTGGCACAAATTATGTATCAAAATGTAGGATTCTCTTTCGCGATTCAGAAAATGTCACCCTAATTGATGTGGGACTAACGGATTTCACGCAACACGCCCGAGAGCAACACAAAGTCAACACACCCTGAATGGAAAACCTATAGGAATTTCAGAAAAAATCAGAGCAAAAAATCCTTAAACTCACATGTTTTCGAATCGCCGCTTCTCGTAAACCGTTCAAGTTAGAGATGAGCTTTGCACCAATTAATCTTCATACCTTGGTGGCGGTCACAGTGATGGAATTCTTTTGATACCTTTAATCATTTTGTCATAACAAAGGTTTGTTTAGGAGTACCAAAGCTGTCCTTCCCAAAATCGCTTAAAATTGAAAGAATTCAAAATTATCCACTCTTCTACACTGTCACATCTCCTACGCCGATATATGTAAACACATGAAAATCTCTAGGATTGTTCACCGATCCCTGCTGATACATACGGTCCAATAAATATTTGGAATATTTGGCAATTTCATAGTTTTGCATATAGGCTGTTAGCACATCAGAACCTGGAACAAGTCTATATCAGAACCAGACACAAAACTCTGTCAGAACCAGGGGAAAAATCTCCATCAGAACCCGTTAGAAACCTTCCTCAGAACCGGCCCAATTTTTGCAGAACCAAAAGGGAACCCTATCAAACCCTTGCCCAATACCAGCAAACCTGGAAAAAATCTCCATCAAACCCGCCCCAAATCTCTATCAGCCCCCCGAAACAAATCTTCATCAGAATTATGTTTTAAATTCAGTTTATTTATTATGGGCCCCAAATTCACAACACTGTCATCTCAAGGGCACTTCAAAAAAGTGGGTAAAATCATTAAAATTTAAATTTAAAACATTGAACAGTGCAGTCAATTCTTATTTATTCAAATTTGGGTAAAAAGTTTTTCTGTCTAAAGGGAAAACCCCGAGATTGACCATCGTGACTTGCAGCATTCACACCTCCTGGATGAGCATGTGAGACAGGGACAGTCCTGGCGTTGATTTTTCAGCAACCCTCATACTGAGCTGCAGTAGCGACATTGGGGGGGGGAGGAAAAAAAAATCCCTTTTTTTAAAAAGAAGAAACCCCGCAAACCAGGGTCCCCGTGTTAGCGGGCCCTCTGCCACGACCGACTGGAGGTTAGGGGAAAAAAGGCAGAGACCAAAGAAACAAAGAAGCACTGACCAGGAGTACTTTCTATGGGGAAGGAAAAGGAAATGTTTAAGGATGTAGTCCCCTTTTGTGTTTCACCTAGAAAGAAAGAACAGATAAAAATTGAGCCAGTTTTCAAGGTCAGTCTGAAAGAAAGCACATAGAGTTAGTCACAGTAGAAGCTCGTCAGTAGTATGTCTAAGGAGAGAAAGGGTTTTAAACACTGAAAGACAGGGCCAAGTGGATCATCGGTAGAGGGTGAGCATTAAGTTGTTGCCAGCAGAAGCTTGGGGGATTCCCCTCTCCAGAAAAGGTGTTACAGGTAGACACAGAGTCAGGCCAGGTGTAGCTTCTAGGGAAGAGAAAAGAGAGAACAAAGTTAAAAAGCTGAAATAACAGCAAAAAAATAAAAATGGGGAAGAGTAGTGTGAGAAAGCAGCGAAAAAGGGGTGAAAGGGTCACCACGTCCCCCAGCAGCCCAAGCCCACAGCAGCACAACCACAGAGATAGCTCAGGATAACCTAAGCCACTCTAACTATAAGCTTTATAAAAAGGAAAGTTTTAAACCTAGCCTTAAAAAGTAGGACAGTTTGTCCATCTAGAGCCCACTGATTGGCCATTGTTATACTAAAACCACAACGATTGGGATTACCTCTCTCTCTCAGATTGACCATAACCATGGAAAAGAGAGGGGGTCATACAGGTAAACAGTTTGGAGGGTGTGTTTGCACCTCAACCATAACTGAGGCCGGTTTAGGCTAAACCTGACTCCCCCTTACTCCAATCAAACAAGGGGAGAAGAAGACGGAGCTAAAAATAAGGAAGATAGCTCAGGATAACCTAAGCCACTCTAACTATAAGCTTATCAAAAGGAAAGTTTAAGCCTAGCTTAAAAGTTAGGACAGGGTTGTCCGCCTTCACGGACTAAAAACTGGGAAGCTGGTTCCACAGGAGGGGAGCCTGATAACTAAAGGATCTGCCTCCCATTCTACTTCTAGAGACTCTAGGAACCACCAGTAAACATGCAGTTGGAACGGAAGTGCTCTGTTAGGAAGGTAGGAACACAATCAGATCTCTGATGTATGAGGAGCTAAATCATTAAGGGCTGTATATGTGAGAAGGAGAATTTTAAATTTTATTCGGATTTAACAGGGGAGCCAATGAAGGGAAGCTAAAGTAGGGGAAATATGATCTCCTTTTTAATTTATTTTTCATCAGACTCTTGCTGCAGCATTTTGACATCAGTGAAGGCTTTTTAACTGCATTTTGTGGACATCCTTGGATAGTTAAAGAATTACAATAGTCCAGCCTTGAAGTAACAAATGCATGGACTAGTTTTTCAGCGTTTCAATCCTGGACCAGGATATTTCTAATTTTTGGCAATGTTCCGGAGATAAAGAAGGAATCCTAACGAAACTGTTTAATATGGGATTTAAAGACATGTCATGGTCAAAAATAACCACCAAGGTTTTTTACTTTATTATCAGAGGTCAATTTAATGCTATCCAGGCTAAGTGGACCGTCCAAGCAATTTCCTTTTAAAGACTCCGGTCTAAAGACGACAACTTTCTGTCTGTCTGAATTTAGAAGCAGAAAATTAAGGCATCCAAGTTTTTCATGTATGCAAGACATACCCTCTGTAGTCTATCTACTGGTTGGGCTATCAGGATTCATGGATAAGTAAAGCGAGTATCACAGGTAAACAGTGAAAATTTATTCTATGCTTGCCTGATAATTTACCTCTGGAAGCATCATATACAGTAAAGGAACTGGCCCAATGCAATGAACCCCTAGTGGTACTCCACATTAACCCTGGAGTTTAAAGAGATTTATCATTTTAAATGAACAAACTGGAATCTGTCAGACCGATAAGATTTAACCAGCCTAGCGCGTTCCCCTGATCCCTACAGCATATTCCAGCCTTCTAAGAGAATTTAGTTATGCGTCGACTGTATCAAATGCCAGCACTGAGATCTAACAGCAACAGTTACAGACAAAAGGTCCATTATCTGAGGCAATAAGAATATCATTAGTGACTTTTTCAGCAGAGCGTTTCGTGCTATGATGGAGCTCTGAAGCCTGACTGAAACTTTTCAAACGGGTCATTGCTGGTAAATGCTTCACACGTGTACAACAACCTCCACATCTGAACCAGGTCCCTTCTATCCAGACCATGTCACACATCATCAGAACCAGACCCAAGAATCCATCGAACCAGGGAGGAATTCTTTCATCAGAACCAGTTAGGACCCTCCATCAGAACCAGGGATCCCAAAAAACCCCATCAGAACCAGGAAAACAAAATCTCCATCAGAACCAGACCCAAAAAACTCCATCGAAACCACCCCTTGAGGAATTTTCCATTAGGAGCAGTTAGCACCCACTATCATCAACCAGGTCCAAAAAACTCAAGGAATCTCCATCAGAACCAGTTAGGAACCTCTCCATCAGAAACCAGGTCCAAAAATTTGTCAGAAACTAGAAAGGAACTCTATCAGAACCTTGTCCAATATCCATCAGAACCTGAAACAAAATCTCCATCAGAAAAACCAGACCCAATCTCTATCAGAATCCCCCGGTAAAAAATCTTCATCAGAACCATGTACAAACCCCATCTGAACCAGGTCCAAAGTCTTCAGGAACCAGGTCCAAACATATCAGAACCAGACTCAAGCTCCATCAGAAACCAGGGAGAATTCTTCATCAGAACCAGTTAGGAACCCTCATCAGACCCAAGACCCACAAACTCCATCAGAACCAGGAAAAATCTCTATCAGAACCAGACCCAAAACTCGTCAGAACCAAGAGGAAATCTCCATCAGAACCAGTAGGAACCTTCCATCAGAAACCTGGTCCAAAATTTGTCAGAATCAGAAAGAAACCTCTATCAGATCCTCGTCCAATATCATCAGAACCCGGTACAAATTCTCATCAGAACCATGTAAAACCTCCATCTAAACCAGTCCAAAGTCTATCTAGTACCAGATTCCCTTCTATCAGAACTAGGTCCAACATTCATCAGAACCAGAAGGAAACCCTCCATCAGAACCAAGACCAAAACCCATCAGAACCAGGAACAAAATATCCATCAGAAACCAGACCCAAACTCCATCAGAACCAGGAAGAATTCTCCATTAGGACCAGTTAGGCACCTACTATCAGAACTAGGTCCAAACTCAATCAGAACCAAAAAGAAACCTCTATCAGAACCTCTATCAACTCCATCAGAACCAAGAGGAAATCTCCATCAGACCCAGTGTTGGACTCTTCACCAGAACCAGCAAAGAATCTCCATCAGAATCCGGTACAAACCAGTATCAGAACCAGTTACAAACCTTTATCAGAGCCAGGTTCAACATCCATCCGAACCCGGAACAAGTCTCCATTAGAACCAGACCCAAACTCCATCAGAACCAGGAACAAATCTCCATCAGAACCAGACCAAAACTCCATCAGAACCCAGAGGAATTCCTCATCAGGACTAGTTAGAGACCCCGTATCAGAACCAGGTCAAAACTCTATCAGAACCAGAATGAAACCTCCATCAGAACCAGGTCCAACATCCATCTGAATGTGGAACAAATTTCCATTAGAACAAGATCCAAACTCCATCAGAACCTGGCAAAAAGCTCCATCAGAACCAGAAAAAAAATCTGTTGAAGAACCTTCTAAACATTTTCATCAGAATTAGGTATAAACCTTAATCAAAACCAGGTCCCAACTCCACCGGAACCTGCCAAAAATCTCCAGAAGAACCTTTAACAAATCTACACGAGATTCATGTACAAGCATCCATCAGAAACGGGTCCAAATTCTATCAGAATCAGGAACAAAACCCCAATCAGAAACTCTTTGAGAACCAGAATGAAACCACTTCTCTGTGACTTATGATGATAAGACCATCTTCATAGGTCCCAGGACAGCATCAAAACAGCGACCAGGAAAAAAATCTCCATCAGAACCAGGTACAAACCTGTATCAGAACCAGGTCCAAATTCTATCAGAGCTAAGGAGAAACTTTCATCAGAACCAGTTCCAAAATCCATCAGAACCAGGAAAAAATCTCCATCAGAACCACGTCCAAACTTAATCAGAACCTGAACGAAACCTCTATCAGAACCAGTTCCATAATCCATCAGAACCTGGAACAAATCTCCATCAAAACCGGATCCAAACTCCATCAGTACAAAGAGCAAATCTCCATCAGAATCAGTTAGGGACTCTCCACCAGAACCAGGTCCAAATTGCCTTCAGAACCAGGAGGAACCTTCCATGAGAACCAGGTCCAAACTCCGTCAGAACCTAGCAAAAAGCTCCATCTGAAACAGAAAAAAATATATGTTAAAAACCTTCTAAAAATTGTAATCAGAACCAGGAGAAGATCTCCATCAGAACCTTGTACAATTCTTCATCAGAACCAGGTACAAACGTCTATCAGATCAAGGTCAGGAAGAAACATCCATCAGAACCAGGTCCCAACTCCACCAGAACTTGGCAAAAATCTCCATAAGAACCTTGAACAAATCTATACCAGAACCATGTACAAGCATCCATCAGAAACAGGTCCAAGCTCTGCCAGAACCAGGTACAAATCTTCATCACATCCAGGAGGAACCCTCTATCAGAATCAGGAACAAACCCTCATCAGATACAGGTCCAATCTCTATTAGAACTAAGAATGAAACCACTACTCTGTGACTTATGAAGATTAGACCATCTTCATAGGTCCCAGGGGAGCATCAAAACAGTGACCATTTGATGTCAGCTACTTAAACAGCTTATACTGAGGTCCCAACACCTGAACAAGAGTGAATATTTTTAAAGGGCAATTTCAAAGACTTTTGAATATAGGCTGTAGTAAGCATTACCATTTTAGCTAATTTTAGCTTATACATTGCTTTTTGTGTAGTAGATGGGGTAAATTAATCTCAGCCTTCATGCTAGTGATTGCCAGTATGCTAATGTTAGCATTTTAGCTTCTCTTTCTCCTCAATTTCCTGTTTGTTTTTGTGTTTCTTCGGCGTATTTGTTGTTAGTTCATTCTTTTTCTGAATTTTCTGCCATTTTTTATATATTTTAGCACACATGAGAAATCAGATCTAGTTGCTCTCAACATTGTAAATAATCCAAAGAGGTTCTGGGATTTTGTTTTGTGGAGTGATGATTTAGAACTGGAACTTTTCAAGCCAATTGTTAAGCAGTCTGGAGGATGATAAAGGAGGCATGTCCTGGAACGAACATCCTACAGTGAAGCATGGAAGCACTCGGTAATGCCCTGAGTTTGCTTCCTCTGGCTCTGGAAACCTGTAGCATCTGGTACGTGGCATGGATTCAATCAGGTATTAGCAAATCCAGGGTGCACATATAGTAAGGAAGCAAAAACTTGGAAGTCATCAGACCCTCAAAACAGGTTAATGATCCTACGCATGTGACAGTCCACCAAAGCATGGTCTCAGAAGAAGTCCTAGAGTGTCTATGTTATGATTTGGGGTTGTTTGGTTTTTGGTTTCGCGTTTTTTCCTTATATGTTTTTCACTGCTCAAGTTTTGAATCATGCTTCTGTTTATTATTTTCCTGTTTATGCTTTTTGTTTCATGTTTTTCTAGTTATAGTTCTATTAGTTTGTTTCCTTGGATTTGCATTCTGTTCAAGCCATGTTTTGGTCCTGTCACGTTGTGTTCTCTGTTAATCAACTTTATTTGGTTCACCTGCACCTAGTTAATCTGTCTTGCTTCACCTGGTTCACACTCCATTTATACACACCTGTTTTGAGGGTCTCTGCGACGCCTCATCTCCTGCGCACGCCACTGAGGATCTCTGTGACCCCTCATCTCCTGCGCACGCCACTGAGGGTCTCTGGGTAGCCTCATCTCCTGCGCACGCCACTGAGGGTCTCTGCGACGCCTCAGCCCCTGTGCACGCCACTGAGGGTCCCACCGACGCCTCAGCCCCTGCTCATGTCACTGAGGGTCCGACCGACGCCTTGGCCCTTGCTTCGGGTCTCAAGGTCTTCCAGGGATTTTCTGAGAGTCTGGTCCTTGTCCTGGTTCCTGAATCCCCAGATGAAGGGTTCGAGGGCGAACCGCCCCCGGACCCTGTTCCTGAGTGCTTCAAAGAGCAGCTTGTCCTCGTTCTGGCCTCTGACCCCATAGACGAGGGGTTTGAGGAGGAAGCACCGCCGGATCCTGTCTCTGGGGAATTCAAGGAGCAGCTTGTCCTCGTTCTGGTCTCCAAGGGTTCGCCAGGCTCTGCTTCAGCCTCTGAGGGTTCGCCAGGCTCTGCTTCAGCCTCTGAGGGTTCGCCAGGCTCTGCTTCAGCCTCTGAGGGTTCGCCAGGCTCTGCGAACTCCAATCCTGACTCTAAGTGAGCTGACTCCAAGACTGACTCTAAGTCAGCTGACTCCAAGCCTCCAGGGTTCCAGCTTGGTTTCAAGCTGGACCCCAGACTCAAGTCTCCGTCTCAGATCAGGAAACGCCGCAGACCTCCAGACACCTCACTTCATGGGTTCCTCTGGCCTCGCTGCCAGCAGCCTGATCGCCTGCTCTTTCGGCGCCGGCCTCCACGTCTTTGTCGCCGGTTTCCACGCCTTCGCCGCCTGAACTCTGTGCCCACTCGGGACGATCTCCTGGTCGCCCGCCTGAACTCTGTGCCTGCTCGGGACGACCTCCTGGTTGCCCGCATGAACTCTGTGCCTGCTCGGGATGACCTCCCGGTCGCCCGCATGAACTCTGTGCCTGCTCGGTACAACCTCCTGGTCGCCTGCCTGAACTCTGTGCCTGCTCGGGACGGACTCCTGGTCATCCGCCTGAACTCTGTGCCTGGTGGGGACGACCTCCTGGTCGCCCGCCTGAACTCTGTGTTTGTTTCTGGCCCTCCTGCCGTGGCTCCCTCCTCCCAACCTGTGTGAGTTATTTTTTGTTTCTGACCCTCTTGCCGAGGCCCCCACCGCCCACCCTGTGTGAGTTGTTTTTTGTTTCATGTTTTTCTAGTTATAGTTCTATTAGTTTGTTTCCTTGGATTTGCGTTCTGTTCAAGCCATGTTTTGCTCCTGTCACGTTGTGTTCTCTGTTAATCAACTTTATTCGGTTCACCTGCACCTAGTTAATCTGTCTTGCTTCACCTGGTTCACACTCTATTTATACACACTTGTTCTGTTTACACATCGCGGAAACATTTCTCAAATCGTGTCTTGTTGCCAAATCATGTCTTGTTTTGTGGATCATGCCAAGCCTGTCCTGCCTGTCTGTTCATTGTTTTGTACGCACATAACTGAATCTGACTGCACTGTTCAATGATTAGGATTAATTGTATTGTATGTACCTGACTTTTGTGAAGTGCCTTGAGACAACATGTGTTGTGAATTGAATTGAATTGAATTCCTGCCTCTTCTGATAGTGAGTTTTTGTTTATTAAAGCCTTTTGTCACCTACTGTCATGCTGCCTGCTCGTCTGCATAACGCAAGTCCTAACAGTCTATCACAGTTGCCTGACTTTAACTATACTTCAAATCTCCAGGGACATAAAAAAATGGAGGTTGCAGCACATAAATCAAAGAGTGGTAATGAACAAAAGGACTTAGTGTACAGTCTGAGAGCTGATGTTAAAATGGATTATGCATATGTGTTGATGGCTTGGACCTTTTTCAATTCAGTTGGCTGTTTACTAGCATGTACTTAATAGAACAATAATCAGAATCCGATATCCAAGAATCTACTGGTTATTGATCACATTTCACAATTTAACAGATAAAAACAGAGTTACATGCATAAATGAGCAAAGGAATAAAAAATACTTATGAATATTCTGGACATCAGTAAAGAAAATTTAAAACACTATACAATCTACAATCTATCACCACTGAACCTTTGGTTTCTATACTGCCAGGCCCAATCTGAAGCAGCTGCACACAGTCAACTGCTGTCTTCTATCAATATCACACAATCCTGCAGGTTTCTAAATCCCATCTGGAGCTCCATCAAATGAAATCTCCAAGCAAATGGCAATTTTGTCTAAAATGGGCATCAGACACCACGATCAATAGATTCATCACTGATGATTTGCTTGCTTAGCAATAGAAATTGCATCCGTGCAGGATCTCTAACATATAATCAGTGCAAAGTAAACCTTGTGAGTAACTGATAACAGTTGGAATGCAGTCCCTCAATAACCATATATTAATGTTTTGTCAAAAGTATTGAGGTGATTGCCTTTACACATGACTTTAATGGTATCCCATCCTTGACACATAGCCTTTAATATGAACATGTTCCACCCAACACTTATGACCACTAGAACTATTGTGTGTTGATAAGCTTTAGAAATATTTTTGGGGGAATATTTGGCCATTTGTCTAATTGGGTATTTAACAGAGTTTGGCTTAGCTTTCAGATTGCACTGTAATTCAACCCAAATGTGCTCTTTTAGGCTGAGGTCACGGTCGACCTCAACTCCTAACAAAACAACTCCAGTTCATAATCCCTCCCCCACCAAACATTACTCTTGGTACAATTCAGTTAGGACAGTATTGTTTTTCTGGCAGCCATCAAACCAATATTCATCCAACAGATGATCAGGCAGAGAAGTATGATTTGTCCCTCCTGAGAACATGTCGTCATGGCTTTTGTTTCCAGTTGCAGTGTGCTTTTCAACGCTGCATTCAATGCTTTGAATTACACTTGAATTCAGCTTCTATCGAATACTTTTACATATAG
Organism: Crenichthys baileyi; assembly: GCA_036173005.1. Lineage (NCBI taxonomy): Eukaryota > Metazoa > Chordata > Actinopteri > Cyprinodontiformes > Goodeidae > Crenichthys > Crenichthys baileyi. The sequence goes on from JAHHUM010000952.1 coordinate 227,832, forward strand.
CCAGGTTGGTTAGGATAATTTTTTTTGCTTAATAAATTAAATCGTAGTTTGAAAACTACTTTTCATATTTACTCAGCTAATTTTTGTCTTATATTAAAATTAGTTTAATGATGTGAAAGATTTTAATGTGCCAATAAAGCAAAACAGAAGAAATCTGGAAGTACTTTTTCACAGCCCTGTAAAAAAGATAATCTTCTCACATCTTGAGCTGATTATACAAAGAATTCCCTCTAACAGCAGCAAGGCCAAACTTTGTGTTTAAATATTAGGAATAAACAGGTTTTTACCTAAAATCCAGCTAAGTAAGGGATGTTAGTGTTTTTATTTTGAGTTTAGGGCAATATCTGTCTGTGCCACTGGTCAGTTTTCTCTCTGACTTAGATAAGGGAGCAATCTTTGTCAGAGAAAACACACATACTCGAAAATGCCTGATAACCAGTCACCTATGTTATCTTTTGTGTTAAAATCCCTGGCCTACTTAGCATGGTAAATGATGGATTGCATTCTTAAAGCGGCCGTATGCCATCAGCTTGGAAACCCTGCTGCCCTGAGGTTTGAAGACAGATTACTCCTCCTTTATCTCACCTAGCTGATTATTCCTCCCGTATCATGGAAGCTAAGTCTGAGGCAGGAGGTGATTTGTGATGGAGCCTGAAATAGTTTGATTATGCTCAGGTTCAGTTTTACCTTGTTATCAGCATGGATTACACTTTTCCCATTTCAGAATCAGTCTGTTTGCCATTATGGTGATGAAGTGACGCTCAGACTTGCTGGTTGAAAGTTGCATGATAAAGAAAGCAGACGTAAATTCATTATGAAATACTTGGGACATTTTCTCTTACTTTGAATGGCTTTTAGCATAAAATATGATTAGTGGTGCATGTTAAGGGATAGTCAATAATCAATAAAAAATAAGATTCTCTAGGCATATTCTAAAAGAAGGAGGGTTTTTTTTTTTGTTTTTTTACCTGATTCCATATTATATGTCATTATTAATGATATAGGCTGGAATATTGCTTCCATATATTTTTAAATTCTAATTCAAAAATACTTTATTTATCCCAAAGAAAAATGTAATGTTGTTGTAGCTCATATTACACAGGTTTCTTCAAAGAGCTGTTGCAGATGCTGATGGCTGTGGGCAGGAAGGATCTCCTGTAGCGGTCTGTCTTACATCAGATCTGAAGAAACCTCTGACTGAAGACACTCTGTTGTTGTACAACAGTTTCATGAAGAGGATGCTCGGGGCTCTCCATAATTGTCATCGTTTTATGAAGAATCCTTCTTTGCACAATGATCTCCAGAGGTTCCAGAGGAGTCCCTAGAACAGAGCCAGTCTTCTTTATTAAGTTGTTGAGCTTTTTTAAGTCCCTGGCTCTGATGCTGCTAACCCAGCAGATGATGGCAGAATATTCTCACACACTCTCCACAACAGATTTATAGAAGGCAATGCACTCTTGCATCATATACCAAAGGACCTAAGCTTCCTCAGAAAGTACAGTCTGCTCTGTCCCTTCTTGTAGACGGCTTCACAGTTGCATCTCCACTCCAGTCTGTTGTCCAGGTAAACATTGAGGTATTTATACTCTTCCACTACCTCCACTTCTTCTCTCATGATTGAAATAGTATTTGATCATGTCCTTTGTTTTGTTCATGTTCAAGATGAGATGATTGTTTCTACATCATGCCACAAAGTGGTCCACCAGCTTCCTGTACTCAGCTTCTTGTCCATCTCTGATCCACCCCACTACTCTTTTGGAGTTTCTGACACAGCAAATCAGATTGAATTGTGTTAAATGTAGGGAGGGTCCAATATGATATTTTTCTGCCGATACCAATGTGCGATATTTGTATTGCTGCTGTGGTCGATATCCGATATTTGCCGATATTAAAATGAATGGAAATTTTTAATATTCATACTAATAATAATAGGAAAAATTCTGATTCTTTTTTTAATTGAAAATGCAAATTTGCCTTTAAATTGTACAATCACACTGCACTGGCCTTAAAACATTTAGGCAAAGATGAAGCAGGAACATTTACAAAGCCCCTGTAACAACAAACAACAGCCATAAAAAATAATTGAAGCTCAGCTTATCTGACTGTAAACCTATTTGATGTGTCAACAGCCACCTTCAGTTTTAGGTATGAACTTAAGTGTGCATTACACTATGACTTTGAACCCTAAGCTTACAATTTCAATGTGATCTTAAGTATCAGTAAAGCAAAGTGCTTTTGTTAAATGTTTGAAATCAACTACTTCATAACAAAGTCCATGCTTTTTTTTAACAAAGAGAAGCATTTCTGCTTTCTCACAATGGATTCTGTTTCTTCTTTCATCAACAATAAGTAATGCAGCTGAGAAGAGATGTTCACTCTCTACGCTGGTGCATGGAGCTGAAAGATACTTGCGTACAAGTTGAGCAAGTGCCAGGAAGCGAGAACAGTTGTTCTTCCAAATGAGCAGAGGATCCTCTGATCTAGATATGGTTGGGTCAGTCAATTCTGTACCTATGAAAACAGAATCAAGATCACATTTTTAACACTTTTAAAAGGAGTGCCAGCATCTAGTGCCAGCAGCTAGTAACATTTTTTTAACATTAAACCACGATCCTCAGTGGTCTGGAGAGATGCAATTACCACGATTCAACACAAGAGGGCACTATGCACTTATATTTATAAAATTGCATCACTAAATTTAAAAGTGACATTTAGGAAAATTTGTACAAAAGACTCACCTGGCCAACTGATGGGCTTCTTTGGAGTGTGTGCTGCTCTGACATCCTCCTTTCCTCTAAATTCTCATTGAACATGTTTATCAGTGAATGCCCACTTTCATCGCTCATTCTGTGCCTCTTTTCCCCAGGTCCCTCCTCTTCTGCAGGAGCCTTGTCTGTATCCTCGTCAGTTGTCATCATGTGAACTTCTTGCTGTAGTTCATTAATGGCAGTTGCCCTCGGTGTAGTGTCAAAGTAACAATCTTTGTACCTTGGGTCCAAAATGGTTGACAGGTTGTAAAGCGGTTCACAGAAAGCTGACGTGAAGCGCTTATTAACTGCTTCCAATAAGGTGGCCTTTGCAGTGCCGACTCCGGCATCTGTGTTCGTTTTCTTGCTTAGTAAACATTTTAGTACTACAATGGAGGGTATCACATCCGCAGTAGAAGCCGATTGTGAACTTATTTCTCGCGTCAGCTGTTAAAATGGGCCGAGGAGTGTGGTCATATTTTCAATAAGACTCCATTGCTTCAAAATCAATGACACGGGGAGCTCGTGATCTGCCCCATACACTCCGAGCACACGTTTCTGTTCCAGTAAGCTTCTCATCATGTACAGAGTACTATTCCAACAAGTTATGTCATCTTGTTTGGCAAGCCCAGCTCTGTCTGGATGTCTCGCAGTTGTGATGTAGCGAGCTGTGAATGCTTGAAATGTCCCACTAAACGTCTTCCCATAGCAACACAGTCAGAGACGCTACGCTGGCTAATAAGTCCATCGTGTACAGCTAACTGAAGTTTGTGTGCCCTGCAACCAAGGCTTTTAATACCACATTTGTCGAGTCCTTTTGCATATTGGGGCCGTTTTCACGAAGGACTATGTACACTTTCTCTTTAGAAATGTTCCAGTTTGAAATTCTCATCAAGCCACTGAGCTGTGAGACTTAACATACTTATTTGATTGACAGTGGAGCTCCAGATGTCCGTCGTAAAGCTGATAGCAGTCACATTTCCATCCAACTGCTCACGAATGCGTGCAGCAACAACCTTGTATAGTTCAGGTAGTCCAGTGTCGGAAACAAAATGGCGATTCGGTATGCTGTAGCGGTACTCAATGTGTTCCATGAGCCAATGAAACCCTGTGTTCTCTACTATAGAGAAAGGCTGGTCATCCAGCGCAATCATTTCGGTTATCCTCTTTGTTATAGATATGGCTTTCGCTGAATCTTTGCTGAATTTCTTTGTTTTCTCCAGTGCTTGTGCAATAGTTCCCTGTTTAGCGGTAGCACTGGGCTTGCTAACATTAGCTTGTTGTTAGTATTCATTGTGGGTGTGATGTGTTCAGTTTTCAGATGTGTTCTCAAATTTGTGATATTGAAAGACCTTGCGTGCTCGCTACCTCGCATAACTTCACCTTGGCACGAATGGCATATTGCTTTTCGACTGTCTTTTTGGGATACCGAATACCGATACCGATAGCCTCTAAGCAACCTCACAGGGCTTATTCAGCTTCCTGTGAGCATCTTCTCCCATTTCTCTTTATTACAGGTTGCCTCTGAACAAGTGGCCAATTTTTAGAGCAGAGAAAAACAAGATTCTGATCTGATTTGCCTAAAGGAGGTCTTGCTTTAGAGATGTATGAGTCCTTGACATTTGCATAAAACAATCCAATGTTTTATTTTCTCTGGTAGAGCAGCTGACAACTTTTGAAACATTGGAAGTAGAGCAGAGAGTGAAGCATGGTTAAAATCACCAGATATTGCCACAAACTCATTGGGTTGCTTTGTCTGTAGCTTAGCAACAACTGAGCTGATGGCATCACATGCAGTGTCGGCAACAGCTAAAGGTGGAACGTAAACTGTTGTCATAATAACACGAGTGAACTTTCCTGGTAAATAATATGGACAAAAACGTACTGCTAACAGTTCAATATCTGGACTGCAGAGACGACACTTTACAGTAACATGTCCTGCATTACACCATCTGTTGTTCACAAGCACTGCTAGTCCACCTGCTTTGTATTTGCCGCTGCTCTTTAAAACTCTGTCCGCCTGTATGATCAGAAAGCCAGCAGAGAAATGCAATAGTCAGAGATATGATCCTGCAGCCATGTCTCAGTGAAACACATAACACTGCATTCCCGATACTCTGACTGGGTCCTTTGTAGGGCTTGGAGTTCATCCAACTTGTTTCCAATGATCTCACATTGCCAATTATAATCGATGGAGGAGATGGTTTGAGTAATAGTCATTATTCAGGGTAGAGACTAACCTGCAACTGAAAATGACAGTTGACCTAATCTGATGACACACTCGCCTCCCCTCTATTCACATGCTTTAACTCGGCTTCAGAAGTCCTACCAGAAAGAAAAACATGGAGGTGGACAAACTCAGATTAGATGTAACTCAACAAAGCAGCTATAAATCTAACAGAAAGTTCAACAACAGCTTTTCCATACAATCTTCATCATCCTCTTTCTCATCCTAATCGATTTTCCATTACGATGTCACTGGTTCGCCATAAGTAGTCCAGAACTTCCAAACCGGCAATTTTCCTCTTCTGTGCTATTTTAAATGATTGATTTTCTAAAAATAACACCACACTGAGAGCTAACGGAGAGGAGCGCAAGCTAGCTGCGAAGCCCTGTGATTTGCGCAGCCTTAGCGCATCTGATACACATGCAAATATGCCACCTGAGAATGTGCTACAAAGACATGCTATACCTTGTTGTAAAGCGGAGGTTCTCTAGCTTTTAATTATACTGGACATGGGAGTTAACAAGAATGGTGTTTTCTGTAGCGTTTTGTTTACAGAGTTAGCCATTTCTGAAGCATCTTTAAATGTCTTCACGTGTGTTTAAAATGCTGTAAAACTAAAAGCATTTGTGAAAAACTTACTTGGGGAATTGTTTTGGGAACATTAAAGCATCCTCTTGCAAGGGATTTAAGATACAAAATGGCGTTGTTTGATATAGTTATATAGTTTTAGAGACATTGAAAAATGGGCATTGTTCTGTGTTGCTCTGCTCAGACCGGTACCAGTATATACTTGGGCATTTCAGGTTAATACCAGATAGTAAGAAAAAAAGGTTATATGTGTTACTCTCTGTGCACAGTGAGTACATTTGTACTCATGCAGACCAATTAGAATGCTTTTACACTACGAGTCTAAATTCATTGAGCTGTGCCCACATAAGCATATGATGGATGGATTGATGGATGGGTTAGGTCCCTTCCTCAAGTGCATTTCAACACGTGCAAAAGAAGAAGCTGAAAGCTAACCCACAACTTTCTTATCACAACACAACTAACCCACCCCCCGATTTGCCGTTGCATGTTCCATGAAACATACCTGTTCTTATCATGTGAACAGCACTCATGTACTTTAAATCATGCGTAACTCGAAACAGGACTGAAGAAAGGGCTTGACCTGGGACACGTGGAAGTGGGATAGTTTCTCGTAAATATCAAAAATTCTACAGTTCTCTAAGAAGGATGATATTTGTTCTGAGACCACCTTCTCTAAAACTTTTGATAGAAACAAAGGTTTTGAAATGGGTCTAAAGTTTTTCAGATCAGTTGGGTCCAGATTAGGTTTTTTAAGAAGTGGTTCCACAAAAGCATGTTTAAAAGAGCTGGGAAATGTATGAGGGGCCGTTAGGGACATTATTCTGAATTTACTCTCACACACACTACTGAAATATTACATGCTTTTACACACACTACTGAAATGCTCTTATATACACTACTGAAACGCTACATGGTCTTACACACTCACTAAGAAGGTTGTCATACACACTACTAAAACGCTACATGCTCTTACACACACTACTGAAATGCTCTCATAGAAAATGTTTTCTAATTATTTCAGTGGAAATGGAAGGTGTTTCAGTAGAAACGGAAGTACGTTGTGAAAAAGTGCGAGCTTTACATATGTTGCAAATCACTGATGGCAGCTCAGCATCCGTTTTACTGAGTATTGTACTGTACACAACACTGTCAAATGTGTCATCAATTACCATTAAACTGACTACTGCAACTCCGAATTCGGAATTGCTGGACCACCGATTAGCATCTCTGTTTCCATCTTGCCAGCGTAACAAGTTAATTTCTCCATTGTGACATCAATAAAGTTAATCTTATCTTAATGATAAATAATAATGATAAAAATAATATATGTGCCTTGAGACGACATGTGTTGTGAATTGGCGCTATTTAAATAAACTGAATTGAACTGAATATAAATAGACCGTTAAATATCATCAGATTGAATTATATCTGTGTTTAACTTCCACTCACTGCGAAACCCAGTGGGAGTTTGAAAACAATGTGCGGGGAGTCAGGCATTCTCCCCCGGTATAGCGAGTCTCGGCCGCCCGGTCAGCTGACAGCTGGTGAGGTGAGCCTGCTGTAGCGCAGCAGGTTCGGACATTTCAGAACATGTCGCAGCACCTTTGCAAATATGCGATATCTTGGTAAATGGAGCAGATATTTCAGGTTTACTGTCAGAGTTAGACACACTGATAAACTCAGAGAAGGTATGCAATGAAGACACAAGCGAGTCAAAGTTATCTTTGGCTGGCCAGGGAGAGACAGTCCATTCTCTCAGAGGAGCTGCCCTGTGTCACAGCCTTTTATTAAAGAAAGGAAAAAAACACTCATGTTACAGCATTCTGGGTGTGGCTACACACAGTTTCACAAATACAAGTCCTACTGAATAAAACTGGTTCTGTCCAGATACTGATACAGCACACACGTCCACATCTGGCATTCAAGGACACGAAGATTGGCTGGGGTGGAAACAGCCTCCTTCCCAGAACTCCCCCACACGCACACAAGTTCCTGCTCAGTCTGCATAGCAACCACCCAAATGCAACTCTAAGGCAAGATGACAGTTCTGTTAATAGTTCATAAAAGTACTTGAAAGTATTCAAACCACTTCTATCAAAAATCACCAAACTAAATAAATGAAAATGTCTTTTAATGGTTAATCATAAGGATAGAGAACCTTTTTAAACTAAGCAATAATTTATGTACAAATCTTCCAACATTTACACAACTATATTCTCTCCTGAAAACATTGTAAAGGGTATTTATGTTCCACAGAAAGCGTAAAATATCCAACTTTATTCACAACTAAATGGAAGAAACCTCCAGCAGAACCAGGCTCAGTGTGAGCGGCCATCTGCCACGACCGACTGGGAGTTAGAGAGAACAGAGCAGAGACACAAAAAGAACACAGAAGCACTGATTAGGAGTACTTTCTATGGGAAGGAAAAGTAAATGTTAATGGATCTAGCTCCTTTAGTCGTTTCACCTAGAAAGAAAGAACATTTAAACTCTGAGCTAGTTTTCAAGGTTAGAGACTGAAAGAGAGCACATAGAGTTAGTTACAGTAAAAGCTCAGTCAATCACCATGTCTAGGAGAGAGAAAGGGTTAAACACTAAAAGACATGGCCAAGTGGATCATCAGTAGAGGGTGAGCATTAAGTTGTTGTCAGCAGAAGCTCGGACGATGCCCCCCTCCAGAAAGGTGTCACAGGCAGACACAGTCAGGCCAGGTGTAGCTTCTAGGAAAAGAAAAGAGAGAGAACAAAGTTAAAAGAGCTGAAATGACAGCAAATAATGCAAAATTGGAGAGAAGTGTGAAAATGTAGCGAAGAGGGTGAAAGTGGTCATTATGTCCTCCAGCAGCCTAAGCCTATAGCAGCATAACTACACAGAAAGTTTCAGTTCAGATTATTTAGTTAAACGGCGCTTATTTACAACAATGTCGTCTCAAGGCACCCCACAAAGGGTCCCACTGATGGTCATTGTTATACTAAAAACCACAAGTATTGGGATACCTCTCTCCGTCAGACTGGTTATAACCATTGGAAAAGAGAAGGGGTCATACAGGTAGCAGAAATGGAGGGTGTGTTTGCACCTCAACCATAACTGAGCCGGTTTAGGCTAAACCTGACTCCCCCTTAATCCATCCAACAGGGAGGGAGGAAGGCTCCCTAACTAAGCCACTTTAACTATAAGCTTTATCAAAAAGGAAAGTTTTAAGCCTAGGCTTAAAATTAGACAGGGTGTCTGCCTCACGGACCAAAACTGGGAGCTGGTTCCACAGGAGAGGAGCCTGATAACTAAAGGATCTGCCTCCCATTCTACATCTAGAGACTCTAGGAACCACCAGTAAACCTGCAGTCTGAGAACGAAGTGCCCTGTTAGGAACATATGGAACAATCAGATCTCTGATGTATGATGGAGCTAGATCATTAAGGGCTTTATATGTGAGGAGGAGAATTTTAAATTCTATTCTGGATTTAACAGGGAGCCAATGAAGGGAAGCTAAAATAGGAGAAATATGATCTCTCTTTTTAATTTTCATCAGAACTTTTGCTGCAGCATTTGAATCAGCTGAAGGCTTTTAACTGCATTTTGTGGACATCCTGATAGTAAAGAATTACAATAGTCCAGCCTTGAAGAAAACAAATGCATGGACCAGTTTTTCAGTGTCACTCCTGGATAGGAAATTTTTCTAATTTTGGCAATGTTCCGGAGGTGAAAGAAGGAAATCCTAAAAAACCTGTTTAATATGGGATTTAAATGACATGTCCTGGTCAAAAGTAACACCAAGGTTTTTTACTTTATTACCGGAGGTCAATTTAATGCCATCCAGGTTAAGTGATTGACTAAGCAGTTTCTTTTTTAAAGACTCCGGTCCAAAGACGACAACTTCTGTCTTGTCTGAATTTAGAAGCAAAAAATTTAAAGTCATCCAAGTTTTTATAAGATGAGTTCTGAAGCCTGACTGAAACTCTTCAAACAGGTCATTGCTGTGTAAATGCTCACACATTTGATTAGCAACTATTTTCTCAAGAATTTTAGATAAGAATGGAAGATTGGATATAGGTCTGTATTTTTTCAAGTCATCTCGATCAAGCGAAGGTTTCTTAAGTAAAGGTTTAATTACAGCTACCTTAAAAGCCTGTGGTACATATCCATTTACTAAAGATAAATTAATCCTATCCAACACAGATCAGGTTCTACAGTTATTTCCAATGTAAAAACAGACTCTATTTAGTTTCAGCCATACACTGAGGCTGAAAACCATTAGTACAGGTTGCTGAGTCAGTTCCTGCCTAAATCACCCAGGTAAAGCCTTGGCTGTCTGTTTCATTTAGGAGGACAGATGCATCAGTTTAAGCAAGTGCAGACCAATCAAACTCCTGACAGATGAGCCCAAGAAGCCAAAGCGCTGACTCTAGTTTGCTAGTAGGAGACACTATGTGATCATGGGCTGCAATTTCAATCTGATAGTTAATGTTCAACACCTGCTCAGATTATTTATCCTCAGCCCCTATAAACAGAACTTTCTTTCTATACATACTGTAGGTATGAACAGCAGACAGACCAGAAATATGGGAACACTTAAAGATATTCATTTTCTGAACTTTATTATTTTTCCTCTGGCTGCAGAGCGTTGAGATAAGTGAGAAGTAATGTGTTTAGAATAAAAAATAATATCTCTTCTTCTTGGACACAAATGTTTCTTCCGAATGGACAATGACCTTAAGCACACTACCAAATTAGTAACGAAATCTCTTATGGACAACAAAGTCAATGTTTTGGAGTGGCCATCCCAAAGTCCTGATCTCAGTATCGAGAAAAAACTAGTGATCATAGTTAAAAGATGTGTGCGAGCAAGGGGGCCTACTAACCTGACCCAGTTCCAGCAGGTTGTTGAAGGATACACATATAAGTAATGTGGTTTTAAAGACAACTCCATCAAATGTTAAGGAAATATGTAATGAAACTATTGAATTTGTAGAATGTCATACATTTACTTCAAAATTCTGTCTCTCATTCTGTCATTGAGCATATAGAAATAGTTTTGGTAACCCTACCTGACTCAAAGCATGAACTCTTTAGTCTGATTCAATTCCAGACATTGAGAAAAACAGGTTATCTGTCTTTTTACAATGGCTGTAATTATCTGGTCTCCACAGTATGCTTGACAGTTTCATGTTGCCAGAAAAAAAAACTAAAAACAATAGAACTTGATTTTCATGCTTCCCTAAATCTGTGCCCTTTCATTCTAACAATGACCTCTCCTTATGTCAAAACTTAGTTGTTTCTTAATAAAACATGTCCAATATTTCATGCTTACATCACACTTCCAAGATTTTACAGATGAAATATAAATGCATTTGTCAAGGTTATAGAAACTGCTTACTTGAAGGTAACACATAACCAGTTTTTCATTTATATGTCATAGAGTTGCTTGTGAAGCAATTTCTTATCAACATGATGTTTCAGTCCTTACAGGATGTGTTCAGGCTTTTATGCATCCCCCTCTCTAGAGAAGGAAGACACTAGTTTGAAATAGTCATTGACAAAGTGAATCAATATCTAATTACAACCCGCACATTACGGTGCTTCTGCAGGCAAATGGAAAGAGGCCTTCCCTTCCTCCTTAAACCAAGGGCTATTTCTTCACCCATCATTTGCATGCTGCTCCCGTAATGGCCCCTCACTTTGGAAATCTATTACCATTTTTTGCCTTAAAGTCAGCAGTTTTCAGAAGACCGAGATTTGTCTTGCTGCGGTCCATCACTCAGCCTAAGCTGCATTCGATTTACACCAGAAAAGGTAATTCCACCACCACTGGAGGTTTATTTTTCTTGCTAAAAAGTAGATGCTGTGTTCTGGCTCTAGTTGTTTGAAGCATACATAGTTTTAAAAAGCTGTTCTGTAGAGTAACATTTCAAATAATTTATTATTAAGATACTATTTTAAACTGCCATGTAGAAAAACAGAAAAAAACCCTGCTTCTATATTGTATGATACTTGTTCTCTTAAAAGGTGTTGAATAATCATTGTAAAAAGAGACCACACCAAGTTTTAGCTTCCAGCACTGATTATCTCCCTCATGGTACCTTAAGTATATTAGTTGGTATTATATTGGGGTATATTATGCAGGAAGGAAAAATGTAAAAAAGCAGGTAAAAAAAAAGGGAAGTGTAAGGCTTTGATCAATTTTGACAGTGGTCAAATTCTAAAGGGGGTGGGTACTGCCAGGAACTCCCGTCATCCTTGGAAGTTATCGTCTCACACCCTGAGATCCAAGATGGTGCCCATGGACAGCAGTTTCTGTACTTCACTCTCTTGTACTTTGCATTTTTCTGTGTGTTTGTTCTGCTCTTCTCCACTATAAAAACTAAACTCTGACCTCCGAGGATCTGAGGCCCTCTGCTATAACAAGGTGTGCTCGGTGAGCCTGGGCACTGCATTTCAGATGCTGGGCTTCCAGCTGTTTCAAATGGACTCTCTGAGAAAAACAGAGGAGGTGGAGTCTGTTTTTATATAAATGAAGGTTTGGATACTGACAGTGTTACAGAAGACCTGGGGATATATTTTACAGACTGTAAACCTTTTTATGCACTGAGGGAGTTCTCATTTGTTACATCCCACCACAAGCTGATAACAGACATGGAGTAAAAACACCCACTCTCTCATCGTTGTTCTTGGAAATTGTACCAGTGCACACCTCCCAAATGAACTTCCAAAATACAGACAGCATATTAAGTCTCCTGCCAGGGAAAAAAACACACTGGACCATTGTTACACAGCAATAAAAGATGCATATCAGGCCGTCACTGTTGAACTTCCTGATCACTGTCTGCTTTATCTCATTCCAACCTATAGGCAAAAACATTCCAATCTGTGCAGTCAAAGCAGTTGCTTTGACTGCAAAGATTGGAATGTTTTTGAAGCGGAATCCACTGAAATTAACTAAATTGCTGACACTGTCACTTCAGTCAGTTTCTGTGAGTACAGATCAACACATTTGCACATACAACCATATACACTGCTCAAAAAAATAAAGGGAACACTTAAACAACAAAATATAACTCCAAGTAAATCAAACTTCTGTGAAATCAAACTGTCCACTTAGAAAGCAACACTGATTGACAATCAATTTCACATGCTGTTGTGCAAATGGAATAGACAACAGGGGGAAATCTTTTGCGATTAGCAAGACACGCTCAATAAAGGAGTGGTTCTGCAGGTGGGGACCACAGACCACTTCTCAGTACCTATGCTTTCTGGCTGATGTTTTGGTCACTTTTGAATGTTGGTGGTGCTTTCACACGCGTGGTAGCATGAGACGGACACTACAACGCACACAAGTGGCTCAGGTAGTGCAATTCATCCAGGATGGCACATCAATGCGAGCTGTGGCAAGAAGGTTTGCTGTCTGTCAGCGTAGTGTACAGAGTTTGGAGGCGCTACCAGGAGACAGGCCAGTACACCAGGAGACGTGGAGGAGGCCGTAGGAGGGCAACAACCCAGCAGCAGAACCGCTACCTCCGCCTTTGTGCAAGGAGGAACAGGAGGAGCACTGCCAGAGCCCTGCTAAATGACCTCCAGCAGACCACAAATGTGCATGTGTCTGCACAAACGGTTAGAAACCGACTCCAGGAGGATCGTATGAGGGCCCGACGTCCACAAATGGGGGTTGTGCTCACAGCCCAACACCGTGCAGGATGCTTGGCATTTGCCAGAGAACACCAGGATTGGCAAATTTGTCACTGGCACCCTGTGCTTTTCACAGATGAAAGCAGGTTCACACTGAGCACATGTGACAGACGTGACAGTGTCTGGAGACACCGTGGAGAGCGATCTGCTGCCTGCAACATCTTTCAGCATGACCGGTTTGGTAGTGGGTCAGTAATGGTGTGGGGTGGCATTTCTTTGGAGGGCTGCATGGCCCTCCATGTGCTTGCCAGAGGTAGCCTGACTGCTATTAGGTACCGAGATGAGATCCTCAGACCCCTTGTGAGACCATATGCTAGTGCAGTTGGCCCTGGGTTCCTCCTAATGCAGGACGATGCTAGACCTCCTGTGGCTGGAGTGTGTCAGCAGTTCCTCCAAGATGAAGACATTGAAGCTATGGACTGGCTCGCCCGTTCCCCAGACCTGAATCCGATTGAGCACATCTGGGACATCATGTCTCGCTCCATCCACCAACGTCACGTTGCACCATGGACTGTCCAGGAGTTGGCGGATGCTTTAGTCCAGGTCTGGGAGGAGATCCCTCAGGAGACCATCCGCCGTCTCATCAGGAGCATGCCCAGGCATTGTAGGGAGGTCATACAGGCACGTGGAGACCACACACAATACTGAGCCTCATTTTGACTTGTTTTAAGGACATTACATCAAAGTTGGATCAGCCTGTAGTGTAATTCCACTTTAATTTTGTGTGTGACTCCAAATCCAGGCCTACATTGGTTAATAAATTTGATTTCCATTGATGATTTTTGTGTGATTTTGTTGTCAGCACATTCAACTTTGTAAAGAACAAAGTATTCAATGAGAATATTTCAGTCATTCAGATCTAGAATGTGTTATTTGAGCGTTCCCTTTATTTTTTTGAGCAACTGACCAAGGAGATCAGAAGCAGCTAAGAGAAGCTGCAGTGAGAACCTATCAGTTTGGACATCACAGTCCCCCTGATGGACCCCCTGCAGTTTGCTTACCGGCAAACAGGTTGACAGATAATGAAGTCAGCTTGGAATATACTTTATTCCTGCACCACCTTGACCACCCAGGAACTAATACTGCAATCCTGTTTGACCTCAGCTTGCCCTTCAGCACAGTCAACCCAGACATTCTCAACCAGAAGCTCACCCCATTTCTGATTTTATTGTTGTGTAGTGTTGTATAGTTTAGGCACAAGGGGTTGAACGCCAAGGCGGCAGCATGAGTCCCCTGCCTTGAACCAGCTTCCTGTTACGGCCTGAAAACCAAAACAGTAAGGGTCACAGCATATTTAATGAGGGCATGGAAACAAGATACTGGTTCAAACATTCAGTTTATTGATTACTTTGTTTCTTCTTTAGTTTTCTTGAAATCCTGTTAAAACTGGAAGTCGGATTGCTATTTTCTGTGAAGATAAAACAAGAAAACAAAGAACCTGTACCTCTCCATGCCCACAAACAAACCCAAAAGTACAAACAGAAAGATGGACCTGATGAGTCGGCCAAACAGAAACAATAGGTGCGACCGCGGGCCAACCCTATAACAGGGCCGTTTAAGCAACTGCCGACACTGGACTAAGAAAAAACCCAAAAGGAACCTAAACCCTGAAAGAAAAAGAGCGAAAACAGGACAACCAGTCCCATCAGGCCAAAATCAGAACAAAAGGCTAAGGCTACAAAAAAAAAACAGCTAACGCATGGCAAGCCGCTGCTGCAGCCTGTAGCACAGAAAACCAGCTGGATGCACGCACTTGAGGCACGCTCCAGCAGTGAAAGTGAGAGAATGCGAGAAAGGGATAGCCAGAGCATCCAAAGTCCAGCCTATTTATAGACTGGCGGAAACAAGCACTGTAAAAAGGAAACCCTCAAAAAACCTCAAAAATGCAAGGAAGGGATTTCACGAACAGCAAAC
This sequence comes from Crenichthys baileyi, assembly GCA_036173005.1. Classification (NCBI taxonomy): domain Eukaryota; kingdom Metazoa; phylum Chordata; class Actinopteri; order Cyprinodontiformes; family Goodeidae; genus Crenichthys; species Crenichthys baileyi. The sequence goes on from JAHHUM010000952.1 coordinate 242,991, forward strand.
AAAAACAGTAGAAAAATGCCCAGAAATACAAAACAATGAATTAAAACAACAAGTACAATAATAATAATAATAATAATAATGTATGCCCAGAGCACATAATACTTCCCAACTGGCCCAAGGCCTGCCCCGCTATGGCCACACCACCAGAGCGGAGACCATGGCATGTATGGTGAAGGATCTGTAATGGTGATCTCATTTTTCTTCCCTGGGAACCTTGTTACACTGTGCAGCATCATGAACTCTTGGTAAACCAGGACATTTCAAATAAAAATCTGGTGGACACTACCAGAAAACTGAAAATAGATCAAAATCTTTCAACAGAAAAAAAGTTATCCAAAATTAACACAGAAGTAGTTTATCAGACTTAGGTCTGATTAACTATTTCAGGTTTAGGCTTAGAACTTTCATGGAATTGTGAAATGGATCATTAACCTGTTCAGGATATACCTACCTAGTCCAAAAAAAATTGACTGTTAGGTAACTGGTCTCTCTAAATTGCCCTTAGGTGTGAATAGGTGTTTGCATGGTTGTTCGTCGTGTGTGTCTCTGTGTTGCCCTGCGATGGACTGGCGATCTGTCCAGGGTGTACACCATCTCCCGCCCTCTGGAGATACGCACCAGTTCCCCCATGACCCTGTACAGGAGAAGCAGGTATAGAAAATCGATGATGTGTAGATGATTCATCAGACACAAAATCAACCTTCTTCCTTGGCCATCCAAATCTTCTGACCTAAATCCTATGGAAAACCTGTGATATAAAAAGATTGCGCAAAGAGGAATGGTCAAAAATCCCTCTGTCTGTGGACTCTAACCCAATGAAATATAGAAGAAAGTATCCCCAGTTGTCAAAATAAGGCTGTACTAAGTACACTGACACCAGTGAGCCAAACCCCACAGTTATGGATGTGCACAAGACTGAATAGATGACCAGCAGCTCCTGTGGAAGGTTGTGCTTCCTAAGTTTCAGCAGGTACAGTCTCTGCTGGGCCTTGGTCCGAACAGTATCTATATGTGAGGATCATCTCAGGTCCCGAGAAAGGGTGGATCCTAGGAACCAGAAGTGATCTACAGTAGACACAGCGTGGGTAAGGGGAGGCAGTGAGGTCGGTGTTCTCTGGAAGTCTACCGTCATCTTCACTGTGTTGAGCGGGTTAAGTTCCAGGTAGTTCTGACCGCACCAGTGGACCAGCCGATCCAACTTCTGTGGAGGATGTCTAGGTTGATGGCGTTGAAGGCTATGCTGAAGTCCACAAACATGATCCTAGCGAATGTCCCTAGGTGGTTGAGGTTGTGCAGAATTTAGTGCCAGGTTGACTGCATCATCTGCTGACCTATCTCCCTTGTGATAAAATTGCAGGGGGTCCTTCAGGGGGCATGTGATGCCCTTCAGATATTTCAACACCAGTCTCTCAAAGAATTTAATGACCACTTACCTCATGGCATTAACCCCATGATGGTGTTGTTCTTGGGGACTGGGATAATGGTGTAACGTTTGAAGCATGAGGAAACCTTTTACACAGCTGCAGTGACTAGTTTAAATGGTGGCCAGTAGGTCATCACAGGTCCTCAGGCATGAGGGGGAGACATTGTCAGGTCCTAGAGTTTTCCTGGTGTTCTGACACAAAAAGAGCCTATTTACATCTTCCACAGAGATCTTAAGTCTTTTGTGTCAGAGTGAGATGTGCGTGATATGGTTGCAGGTGTGAGTGACTGCTTTACAAACCTGATGTAAATGAAAGTCAAGTCGAAGACCACAAAACTAATTAAAGCCTTGACTCTTTAAAGCTTGAGTTTAATTCAAGTCTTAAATCTTTATCTTTGTCAATTAAGTGGGACTCACATTTGAAACTCAAGTCACTATCCGTGGTTTAGGGTTTTTGTCCTGTGGAAAGGTTAGCCTTGCTCAAGTCTCATGTCTTGTCCATCTTCTATCAGGTTTTCTTCCAGGATTTTACTGTATTCAAATCCATCCATATTCCCCTCCACACTTGCTACCTTGCCTGTGCCTGCAGAAGAAAAGCAGCCCCACAGCATGATGCTGCCACTGCCTTGTTTCACAATGGTGATAGGGAAAGTCAGGGTGATGTGCACTGCTAGTTTATTAATATATGACAAAAAGTTAAATTTTTCTACTTTTGCTGGCAACATAACTTCTTATAGCTACTTTTCAATAATGTCTTTCTTTTTGCCATTAAAGACCAGATTTGTTGAGTGCACAACTAATAGTTGTCCTGTAGACATATTCTCCCACCAGTGCTGTGGTTCTCTGCTGCTTCTCGAGAGTTAGCCTTGGTCTCCTGGCTCTGATTAGGTCACTCCTGGTCAGTTTAGATGGACATCCATGTCTTGGTAGGTTTGCAGTTTTACCTTACTCTTCCTGTTTTCAGACAATGATTTGAACAGTGCTCTGTGAAATTTCCGAAAGCTTGAGATATGGATCAGTAATATTAGAAATGCCTAAGTGGGAATCACACATGAACTGATGTAAAGAAGAAGCGATCAAGCATGCAAAAAACAGTAAACAAAGAATCTGAGAGGACATCTCTGCTGATGAAGACGAAGGTGCTCTGATGCAATCAGCATCAGGTCAGGTAGCTCATGTCTGTTCAGAATCAGAATCAGATTCAGAATCAGAATCAGATTCAGAATCAGAATCAGCTTTATTGCCAAGTTTGTACATACAAACAAGGAATTTGACTCCGGTACACTTTACAATGTACAATATACACATATATAAATAAAAAGGTGCATTTGCAACATCTGTATGCTGTTGTTTTGTACTCCATTGAATGTTCAGCAGAGAAACAGCCTGGGGGAAGAAACTGTCTTTGTGGCGGCTGGTTTTAGTGAACAGTGCTCTGTAGCGGCGGCCTGAAGGTAAAACCCTGAACAGTTTATGTGCAGGGTGTGTGGGGTCTGCAGAGATTTTAGCAGCTCTTTTCCTGACCCTAGACCTGTATGAGTCCTGGATGGAGGGAAGGTCAGCCCTGATTATTCTCTCTGCAGTCCTGATTATTCGTTGCAGTCTGGACCTGTCCTGTTTTGTGGATGAGCCAAACCACACTGAGATAGATAAAGACAGGACAGACTGAATGATGGCAGTGTGGAAGATGAGCAGCAGCTCCTGTGGAAGGTGGAACTTCTTGAGTTGCCTCAGGAAGTACAGTCTCTGCTGGGCCTTCTTCCGAACAGTGTCTATGTGTGAAGACCATCTCAGGTCCTCAGAGATGGTGGTTCCTAAGAACCTGAAGTGGTCCACGGCTGATACAGTGTTGTTGAGGATGGTGAGTGTATGGGGGTGGTGTTCTCCGAAAGTCCACCACCATTTCCACGGTCTTGAGTGGGTTGAGTTTAAGGTAGTTCTGACTGCACCAGTGGACCAGCCGATCCACCTGCTGTCTGTATGCAGACTCATCACAGTCCTGGATTAGTCCAATCACAGTGGTGTCATCTGCAAACTTAAGGAGTTTCATGGACGGGTCTGCTGAGGTGCAGTCATTTGTGTACAGGGAGAAGAGGAGTGGGGATAGAACACACCCCCGGGGGGCACCAGTACTTAGTGATCTGGTTCGGGAGAGGATGCTCCCCAGTCTCACCTGCTGGTGTCGGTCCGTCAGGAAGCTGTTGATCCACTGACAGGTGGAGGCTGGGACGTTGAGCTGGGCGAGCTTCTGGTGGAGGATGTCTGGTATGATGGTGTTGAAGGCTGAGCTTAAGTCTACAAACAGGATCCTGGCGTACGTCCCTGGCGGGTCGAGGTGTCACAGGATGAAGTGTAGACCTAAGTTAACAGCATCATCGCCAACCTGTTTGCTCGGTAAGCAAACTACAGGGGGCCAGCAGAGGGCCTGTGATGTCTTTCAGGTGCTTCAACACCAGCCGCTCAAAGGATTTCATGACCACAGACGTCAGAGCTACAGGCCTGTAGTCATTTATCCTAGGATGGTGAGTTTCTTGGGTACCGGGATGAGGCAGGAGGGGACCTCACACTTCCCCAGTGATTTGTTGAATATCCGGTTGAAGATCGGAGCGAGTTGATTTGCACAGGCTTTCAGGCATGATGGGGAGACGTCATCAGGTCCTCCAGCCTTCTTTGTTTTCATGCGCTGAAAGAGCCTGTTTACATCATCCTCGGAGATCTTTAGTGCAGGCAGAGGATCTGAAGGTAGGGGGTTGGTTACTTTATGGGAGGAATTTGTTTCTGAATGGCATGTGGAGGAGATGGTTAGAGGTGTGAATGGCTTCTTGTCATGTCTGCAGTAGAAGCCATTCAGACGGTTGGCCAGGCGAGGACTCTGTTCAGGAAGGTTGGGGGGGCTCCAGTAGGCAGTCAGGTTTCTCAGACCAGTCCATACAGTGTCACCAGTAGAAAGGCTGTTTTTCAGCTTCTCGCTGTAGCTTCTCTTGGCTGCTTTGATCTCCTTTGTTAGTCTGTTCCTGGCCTGCCTGTACCGTGCCCAATCTCCACTGCTGTGAGCTTCTTCCTTTTCCCTGGGCAGATTCCTGTGATGTGGAGTGAACCATGGCTTGTTGGAAAACTCTCTCGGTGAATAAAAATGGTTTACACGTTTTGGAAAAAAAATTATTCCAGATCCGGACTGCATGTATTCCCCAGCACTTTTATGTCTCTGCACCAACCTTCATTTATATAAAAGCAGATTCCGCCTCCTCGCTTCTTCCCCGATAGCTCCGCGCTGTGATCCGCTCTGAACAGCTAGAAGCCCGGCAACAGCAATGCGCAGTCCGGGATGTTTTCACTCAGCCATGTCTCGGTAAAGCAGAGAACCGCTGATCCGCAGAGGTCCGTGTTTTTACCGGTGATAAGAAGCAGCTCGTCCATCTTGTTGCTTAGAGAGCGGACATTTGCCAGGTGGATTGAAGGCAGTGGTGTGCGAAGTCCTCTTTTGTGGAGCTTTACCAGTGCGCCAGCGCGCTTTCCCTTTCGACACTTTCGGCGCAGTATCCTGTATAGTGCCGCAGCTCCGCTTGCCAGGAGCTCAGTGAACATCGGATCAATGAAATATGGTGAGAAAATCCCAAGAGAGGACTCTCTGATGTTGAGAAGTTCCTCTCTACTGAATGAGACCACAGAATTGTGACCCGAGACCACAGTACTGTGGCTCGAAAAACATAAAAACACACAAAATACAAAAACAAAGAGAGAGCGAAGCTCCGATGCGGCCATCGTCGGCGCCATCTTGGTTGTACTTCTATCTATCTATCTATCTATCTATCTATCTATCTATCTATCTATCTATCTATCTATCTATCTATCTATCTATCTATCTATCTATCTATCTATCTATCTATCTATCTATCTATCTATCTATCTATCTATCTATCTATCAACTCCAGACGTAGATGTTAAGTTTCCACAGCAAGGAAACTTAAAACCCTGTTCATAAAAAAGAGACTTGATGAAGGAAATGGGTATTCCATAAATTATGTATGTTAATTGTGAACTCCACTAAAAATAACGAGGCTAAGAAGTTCAGGCTAAATTGTGTTTTTGTTTGTTTGTATTCAAGATTCTCTGTTTTTGCTCCAGCCACGTTTTGTTCTGTCTGTCTATTAACTTTATCCAGTTCACCTGCTCCAAGCTAATCTGTCTCCTGCTCCACCTGGTTCACAATCCATATATACACACCTGTTCAGTTATTCATCGCGGAAACATTTCAGATCATGTCAGATCACTGTCTCTGTTCATGGCTGTCCTTTGATCATGCCAAGCCTGTCTTGCCAGCCTGCCCGTGTCTGTTTTTGCCTGTCTTGCCTGCCCGTTTATTGTTTTGGTTCCTGCCTTCTCCTTTGAGTGAGTTTTTTGTTATTAAATCTTTTTCACTTACCGTCATGCTGCCTGCTCGTCTGCATTCTGGGGTCCTACGCTGCACTAACTTTAACAGAATGTTTCCGCTAAACATGGACCTCGCGGACAGTAGGCAGGAGAGCGCCAGGGATCGCTGGGTTCAGCAGCAGATGGAGGAGGCGATTAAACATCTGCTGGCCAACCGGGAGGTTCTGCCGTCTCCACTGCTGCTGGAGCAGATGGAGCGTGAGGCGGTTCAGCGTCCTTCTCCGCCTTCTTCCCTGGTTGCGCGCCCTAATAAGGCAGTGAAGTCCACTTCCTCCTGCCGTTGCAAGAAACGCCGGCGTGGAGCACCTTCCTGTGTTTCAGCCAGCGAGGAGGAGTTTCTCACGGCCGCTGCTGAGACATCTGGAGCAGTGATTTCTCTGTCAGCTGGCGGGAGGGTTGCAGCAAGTATTCCCACATCTTCGTCTGCCACAGCACAGTCTCCCAGGCTTGCTGCAGCTCGGCCATGCCGTCTTCGCTCGCTCCATCCCGGTGTTCTGAGGCAACGCCTGATGAACTGGAGGAGCGTTTGAGGTTTTATGCTCACCAGCATAAAGACGTCAGGAGGACCAGTCTCCTGTATTTCTCTCCAGAGCTGATGGAGAAGATCATGCAGATGGAGAGGGATTATGAGACTGCAGTAAGGCAGTTTTACTGCCGCCCACCTCCTTCCTCGCCAGGTCTCCAGAGCTCTGCTACTGCTGAGCAGCCCACGCCAGGACTCCAGGGAGCTGCTGCTACTGAGCAGCCCACGCCAGGAGTCCAGGGAGCTGCTGCTACTGAGCAGCCCATGCCAGGTCTCCAGGGAGCTGCTGCAGAGCAGACAAAGCCAGGTCTACAGCCTGCTGCAGACTTTCCAGGGGGGTCCGAGGACGGACCGCCTCTATTACCTGTTTCAGAGGGGTCTGAGGGTGGACTACCTCTGATTCTGGCTCTTGGACTGTCTGACTGTGTTCCAGGCCGAACCGATCCACAGCCTGACACTCCACAGCCTGATACTCCACAGCCTGACACTCTACAGCCTGGGATGAAGTCTGACTCCAAGCCTGACCCTAAGTCTGCCTCAACCTCCTCCACACGCCGCAGAGGACGTCGTAAGAGGGGTGCCTCGGCTGAAGTCATCGGGGGTCCCGGCGACGCCTCAGCCTCTGCTCACACCACTGAGGGTCCCGGCGACGCCTCAGCCTCTGCTCACGCCACCGAGGGTCTTGGCGATGCCTCATCTCCTGCTCACGCCACTGAGGGTTTAAATCAATGACCTGTTTGAGGAGTTTCAGTCAGGATTCAGAGCTCATCATAGCACTGAAACAGCTCTGGCGCCTTCCTCCCTCCCTGATGGATGGAGTAAGGGGGAGTCAGGTTTAGCCTGAACCGGCTCAGTTATGGTTGAGGTGCAAACACACCCTGTATGACCCCTTCTCTTTTCCAATGGTTATAATCCGTCTGACAGAGAGAGGTATCCCTATCCTTGTTGTTTTTAGTATAACAATGACCATCAGTGGGACCCTTTGTGGGGTGCCTTGAAACGACATTGTTGAAAATAAGCGCTGTTTAACTAAACAATCTGAACTGAAACTTTCTGTTTAGTTATGCTGCTATTGTCAGGATCTCTGCCATGGTTGTTTTTTGGGTGCTACTTACTGTGTTTATCCTCTAGATGGCGTCTGAACGTGGAGGTGTCCGACAGGTGTTTTCCATCACCCTGATCATCTCCAGAGGAGGATTTAAGGAGGAGACTGCCAGCAACTCATTGCCAGAGTGTTGCCCCTTAGTGGTACAACTCCAGCCACATTACTCTTGCCTTGTCTTCGTTTTGCCTTTGCTAATCCTGCATGCTCTGCCTTACAGGTGTACCTGAACCTGACCTCGCTGTCAGCTTTTGAATCTCTTGGATTATTGTCTTCTGGGAAGAAGTCATTTCACCTCATGCACAAAGACTCAAACCTCCATTTGCTCCTGTGGATCTCACCAGCTGGCAGCTTCCTCTATACCTGGGAGCCTCCTCAATGAACCCTGTCCACCCTCCCACGCACACAAGCTTCTTCCACAGTGTACCCGGGACATCCTAACTTCCTGGGAGACCTGAACTCACCATCTCCGTTCCCACGGGTAAACAATCCTCTGGGTTTTCTCCACCTCCCCCTCTGGCGGATCATCCCTTTCTCCCCAGTAAGACTGAATCATTATTTATCATTCTCTATTTCCAGTTTATCCCTGCTTACCTTTTGCTTTATTTTTCTTACAGTTAATAATCTAGTTCCCGTTCCCAGTTCTTGCCTTGTCTTGTAAATAAAACTTCTAACTATAAAACTCGTCTCCTGAATTGCTTTCTGCATGTGGGTCAAACTTGTTAAATCCAATATGACAGCTATAGGCTTAGACTGCTGGAGGACATAATGACCACTTTCACCCTCTTCGCTACATTCTCACACTACTCTCGAATTTTGCATTATTTCCTGTTATTTCAGCTTTTAACTTTGTTCTCTCTCTTTTCTCTTCCTAGAAGCTACACCTGGCCTGACTCTTTGTCTACCTGTGACACCTTTCTGGAGAGGGGCATCGTCCGAGCGTCTGCTGGCAACAACTTAATGATCACCCTCTACCGATGATCCACATGGCCATGTCTTTTAGTGTTTAACCCTTTCTCTCTCCTAGACCTGGCGATTGACTGAGCTTTTACAGTAACTAATTATATGTGCTCTCTTTCAGACTCTAACCTTGAAAACTGGCTCAGTGTATCAGTTCTTTCTAGGTGAAACGACTAAAGGAGCTACATCCATTAACATTTACTTTTCCTTCCCATAGAAAGTACTTCTGGATCAGTGCTTCTTTGTTCTCTTTGTGTCTCTGCTCTGTTCCCTCTAACCCCCAGTTGGTCGTGGCAGATGGCCGCTCACACTGAGCCTGGTTCTGCTGGAGGTTTCTTCCTGTTAAAAGGGAGTTTTTCCTCTCCACTGTCGCTACATGCATGCTTAGTATGAGGGATTGCTGCAAAGTCAACGCCAGTGACTGTCCACTGTCTCTACATGCTCCTCCGGGAGGAGGGAATGCTGCAAGTCACTGACTGGATGCAATCTGCTGGGTTTCCTTAGACAGAAAAACTTTTTATCCAATCTGAATAAATAACTGAATCTGACTGCACTGTTGAATGGTTAGGACTAATTGGAATGTATGTACCTGACTTTTGTGAAGTGCCTTGAGACAACATGTGTTGTGAATTGGCACTATATAAATAAAACTGAATTGAAATGTAGCTTCTAGAAAGAGAAAAAAAGAGAGAGAGAACATAGTGTTAAAGCTGAAATAAAAGCAAATAATGCAAAATTGGAGAGTAGTATGAGAATGTAGCAGAGAGAGTGAAAGCGGTCACTATGTCCTCCAGCAGTCTAAGCCTATGTCAGCATAACTACAGAGAGCTCAGGATAACCTAAAGTATAAGCTTTATCAGTCGGGAAAGTTTTAAGCCTAGTCTTAAAAGTAGACAGAGTGTCTGCCTCACAGACCAAAACTGGAAGCTGGTTCCACAGGAGAGGAGCCTGATAACTAAAGGATCTGCCTCTCATTCTTTTTGTTTTGTTTTTTTACCGTGTCCTGTCCGGCAGAGTAGCGCTCAGAATTGTTGTCTGAGTGCCAAGAAAAAGCCCAAAAGATTTACTTTCACGAGTGGAGCATTACAGCTTACGCTTTAAAGCTCTGCTTGATATTTATAAAATAAACTTTATTAGGAACTGCTTTGGGATTATTTCAGTTGTTACGGACACTGAGACATAAATAAAAAGAAGCACCAAAGACAGAAAGGGGGGGAAGGAAAAGGGGAGAGAAGGAGAAAAGAATGGAGGAGAGAAATAAGGATGAAGAGAATACAAGATAACACCCAGCTTGCTTCTACACCTGCAGATACGTTTATATTACCAGCTTTTTTACCGAAAAGTGCACGGAACTTATCAATGCAAGATGTATTTAGTGGTAAACGCGGCTCAATATAGAACATTTGTGTATCTGTTAACACCTGAATCTAAACACCTGTGGGTCTGAGTCTGAGCGCGCTTGTGTATACAAGGTTTGTCCATAAAAATATGCAATAATGAGTGTGAGGAGCCACAGACCCGCCTCCCTGGACCCGGGACAGATACGGAGGAGATCCGAGCCACAGACATCCAAAGGCCCCCCAGAGCACAGGAACCCCAGGACAACCACCGCCGGGACTACCCCAACCCCCCCAGAGAACACCAGGGGAGAGACCCAGGAGAACTACCCAGCAGCCACAGTGCAGAAGCCCCATGGAGCTGCAGCGACGAGCCCACAGGCCCCGCCGGCAGCTGTCTATGCCCGAGCAGATCCAGCCATGGACCCAGAGACCCCGGGACATATCACTCCCCAAGCAGAGGCCCAACAGAGCCCAGGGGTCCAGGCCACTGGGAGTGAGCCAGCACACACCAAAGAACCCAGCCCCGGATACCGAGAACCTTAAGAACACTGGCGGGCAGAGACACCAACCACCAGCAGGTAGTGTGTTGGGGAGGGAATAGTCCCCACATTTGATGGGGGGCCTAAACTGATCCAGGAGAGAGACCAGCCTAAGACCCAATCTGACACAAAAAACAGGCACACACAGTCACAATCACACATTCCCACCCTTATGCGTACACATAAAAACACTCACACCCACACACCCAACGTAATGACAAACAACAATGGATTTCATACACTCACTCACACTCCCAATATATACTCCAAGGTCCAGGTGTTGATACCCCATAGGGACAACCAGCCCCCGGACCCAGGAGGTGGTCCCCTTCCCAATCCCATGAGCCCCCTACCCCCAATGAACCCTGACAAGAATCTCCCCACTGGGCCACCCCCAACCAGGATACAGATATCGAACACATGCCCCCAAACCCAAAGGCCATGAGTCCCCCCCCACAGCACATGGGTACACTCCCACACGTGAGCTTCATCCCCGAAAAGCCGACGAAGCAACACCCACACAGTGTAAACTCCACACACAGCCCCGCACCAAGCACCCCCGCCATGTCCTGCCCCTATCACACACGCAACAGCAAAGCAAGGGCCCCGCTTAATGCCACCTCTGCCCCCGCCCACAGGCACAACAGGACAGACACCGTTGAGCACCGAGCTCACAACGGAACCCCCGACCCCACAGCAAGACGGGACAAACTCACCCGGCAAGAGGTCCCCGGCCAGCGGCAAGCACTCGGGGCCAGCGTCCCCCACCACGCCCCCGCAACCACACAGACACACCACATCACTGCCACTGCAATGATAGCCCAGGTAGAAGTCAAGTCAAATCAAGTTTATTTATATAGCGCTTTTCAGCAACAAGGAACTCAAGGCGCTGTACATAAGGAAAAACATTACAATGACAGAAAATCAAACATAAAATAAAAATAAAGAGAATAGAATGATGGATAAGAAAACAAAAGGAAAACTGAACTGAAAACTTAACTAATAACTGTTCATAACTGTCATCCAAGTTTTCATGTCTTCAAAACATGCCTGTAGTCTATCTAACTGGTCGGGCTCATCAGGATTTATAGATAAATAATGCTGAGTATCATCAGCATGACAGTGAAAATGTATCCCATGCTGCCTGATAATTTTATCTATTGGAAGCATACAGTATATATATATATATAGTAAAGAGAACTGGCCTGAGCACTGAACCCTGCACTGAACACTGTAGTACTCCACAATTAACACTGGAATTTAAAGATGATTTATCATTTAAACGAACAAACTGGAATCTGTCAGACAAATAAGATTTAAACCAGCCTAGCACTGTTCCCCTGATCCCTACAGAATGTTCCAGCCTTTCTAAGAGAATATTGTGATCGGCTGTATCAAATACAGCACTGAGATCTAACAGAACAAATACAGAGACAAGTCCATTATCTGAGGCCAGAAGAATATCACTAGTGACTTTCACTAGTGCTATGATGAGTCCTGAAACCTGAATGAAACTCTTCAAACAGGTCATTACTGTCTAAATGCTCACACACTTGATTAGCAACTATTTTCTCAAGAGTTTTAGATAAAAACGGAAGATTGGATATAGCTCTGTAGTTTAGTCTATCATCCATATCAAGTTAAGGTTTCTTAAGTAAAGGTTTAATCACAGCTACCTAAATAGCCTGTGGCACATATCCATTTACTAAGGATAGATTAATCAAATCTAGATTGGGGCTGGTAATCAAAGAGAACACTTCCTTAAATAATTTGGTTGGGATTGGGTCTAACATACAAGTTGAAGGATTAGATGAAGCTAATATTTTTGATAACTCAGGAAGCTCCACTGTCCAAACACAGATGTTTGGACTTGATCCTGTGTTTTTCTATGATAATAAGGAAATAAAAATGGAACAGATTCTGTAAAGGTTGTTACACCATTGTCTGATAATGATGTAATATAATGACATTTTCTTTCAGGTGTGGAGAACACAGTAAAATTAAAGTCATAGGTTTTCAAAAAATGGTCAGACAGGACAGGGTAATGAGGAAATATTGTTATTTTTTTACACTCAATGCCAAACATCAGCAGAAGGTTCAGAGAATGAAGACAGAGATGGGTAGGTTTGCTAATGTTTTGAGCAAAGCCAGTTGAGGTTTCTAATATAGCATTAAAATGTCAGATCCACTGTGGTTGTTTTTTTTTTTACTCAGGCTGTGAATGGCAGGTGCTGCTGCACAGGTGTTTCTCATCTGAGAGCAATCAGCTGGGCTTCTTAAGGAGTGGAGATCCAGAGGGAGGCGTCAGCTCGTTTTTGCTCACTATGTGGTCAAGCCTTGTTGGAGGTTCTTGTGTATTTTTCCTGTTTCCCGTTTTTACCCGTGCCAAGTTCAGAAGAGGAAACTCCTACCTCGACGCCTCAGCTATGAGCCACCGCTCTGTTTTTTTTTTCTACTCCATACCCAGCCTTTCAATCGAAACCCCGAAGAACATTCACCTGCCTGTCCACCCTCCAACTTCTTTCTCCAACGTCAGTGGAGTTCTTCGGAAGAGAAAGAAACACTAATGAAAGAGCACTGAAAACCAACCGCACACTTCCTGTCTGTCTCAACCACTGTGGAGAAGACTTATCTTTCCCCGGCCTCTCAAAGAATTCCAACTTCAGTAAGTCGTACTTAAAGAAACATTCAGATTAATTCTCCATTTATTTCCTGAGTTCCTTTAAGCCTATTTTCACTTCACTCAGTGAGGTTCCTGTTCCGTTCGCTGATCCAGCCCTGGTTCCAGCCCAACCTTTACCCTGTGAATTTTAATAAACTGTTAAAACGTTGTCTTGGTCCTCTGTATTCAGAGTCTGAGATCTACCACTTTGACAGAATGAGCTGACCTAATGGACCCTGACACAATTACCAGGGGCCGTTTCTCATCAGGGGGTCTTGCTAGGTCAGCATGAAACCTTACTCAGAACCCTAGCCCAACAACAGAGCCAGATCCAGCAGTCTTTTAATGCTATGGCTCATCAGTTTCAAGAATTAGTTACTCGACTTCCTGTTCCATCGTCTAACCCTGTTCCTTCTGCTTTGTCCCCTATCAAGGTTTGTACCCTAGTTTGGGAAACAATCCCACCTCCTCCTGAACCTTTTTCCGGTGACCTAGAAAAGAGTAAGGGTTTTCGGTTACAATGTACTATGATTTTTCACAGATCACCTCAGTCCTTCCAAAATTACTCTAGTAAGATTTCCTATATCTTTGGGTTACTCAGGGATCAAGCCTTAAAATGGGCAGAAGCCATCATTGATGAATCCACCATTCATCATTACTCGTTCAAGGAGTTCATCAGTTTATTTAAATTAACCTTTTCACCTATTCAACATAGTGAAGAGGCAGCTAAGAAGTTGTGGACAATAAAACGGTGCCAGATCTGTCGCCGTAATGGCCAAAGAATTACAAACTTTAGCTGCAGAATCTGGTTGGAACCCTCGTGCTCTAAAGAGTGCTTTCCTTATTTCTTTAGAGGAAGATTTGAAAGATGAACTCACTTATCGGGATGAAATCGAATCATTAGCGGAATCTTGCAATTCGCATAGACAATCATATTCGTGAGAGGGCTAGGGTTAGAGGTTCCCGTCCTTTTTTATTCCTTAGAACCACTAGCAACATAATACCGTCTCAACCCAAGATTTTTAGATCTGAGAAGGGGTTGTCGCCTGAACCTATGCAAATAGGGAGAGCTTACCTTGCTCCTGAGGAAAAAGAGAAGAGGTTAAGAGCTGGTCATTGTTTGTATTGTGGTCTTTCAGGTCACTTTCGCCTTGCTTGCCCGGTTCGCCCATGAGAGTCAGCCCGCCAGTAATCCAGGGGGTGTTGGCGGGCGCAGTTCAACAATCAGACTACCCCTGTTTTCTTCTTCAGATGACACTATGTAACAATAGTGAACAGATTCATTTAACAGCTCTTATAGATTCAGGTTCAGAGCAAAATCTAATCAGTCTTGACCTGGTTCAGAAGTATAATCTTCCTGTCATTGATCTAGATTCTCCTATTAATGTCACCGCACTAGATGGGCAATCTCTAAGTTCTGTTTCTCAGAGTGCCTCTTGAACTAGTTAGGTCAGGTAATCATCACATTTCTTTATTGTTGTTTCCTACTAAGGAGACACCCCTAGTTTTAGGTCACCCATGGTTAAAATGTCACAACCCACACATCAATTTGGCTGAGTCTCGCATTGAGGCCTGGAGCATTGACTGTCACGCCACCTGTCTTCGCTCTGCTTTTCCTACGTCTTCCTTCCATGCTGACACCTTGACAGCTCCTGACTTAACTAACGTCCCAACAGAATATCACGACCTGGAAAGGGTTTTTAGCAAAGATTTGGACTTTTCTCTACCGCCTCATCGCATGATTGCATATGACTGTGCAATTGATCTCCTCCCTGGCGCACCTTTACCTTCGGGTTGTCTGTTCCGTTTGTCTGAATCAGAGTGTGAATCTATGGAGAAGTATATTAATGACTCTCTCAAGGTAGCCATGATACGTCCTTCTTCATCACCCATGGGAGCTGGGGTTTTTTTGTCTCCAAGAAGGATGGAATATTAAGACCATGTATTGATTATCGAGCCCTTAATGACATCACCATTAAAAACAAGTATTCTTTACCACTGCTCTCATCCGCTTTTGAGTCTGGCCACAATCTTGATCTACGGAATGCATAACACCTTGTCCGAATAAGACAAGGAGATGAATGGAAAAGAGCTTTCAAAACACCAGTTGGACATTTTGAATATCTGGTTATGCCTTTTGGTTTAACTAATGCCCCTGCTGTATTTCAGGCACTGGTAAACGATGTCCTCAGGGGCTTCATCAATGTTTTTGTTTTTGTCTATCTGTATGAAATACTAATCTTCTCCAAGGACTCAACAGAACATATATCCATACATACTCTGTTCTACAGAGACTTCTAGAAAATCACTTGTTCGTGAAACCTGAGAAATGCGATTTTCTAACCTTCCAGGGTATCATTTTTGAGGGTGGACAGGTGAAGCCAGATCCAAGCAAGATCTCAGCTATTGTGGAGCTGCCTGTTCCCACACATCATAAACAGCTGCAATGTTTCCTGGGGTTTACAAATTTCTACCGCTGTTTATTTGTGACTACAGTCTACTTGCTTCTCCCCTCACAGCTCTCACCTCAAATAAGCAACCTTTTGTCTGGTCTCCTGAAACTGACAAAGCATTCATCAACCTTAAACAACGCTTCTCCACCGTTCCTGTTCTCAAGCACCCTGACCCAAAGGAGCAGTTTGTTGTGGAGGTTGAAGCCTCAGATGCAGGGGTTGGAGCTGTCCTTTCCCAACGTTCTGCCACAGATGGTAAGCTCCACCCCTGTGCATTATTCTCAAAATGTTTTTCTGTTGCAGAAAGAAACTACGACGTGGGAGATCGAGAACTGTTAGCCATCAAGATGTCCCTAGAAGAATGGCGATATTGGCTAGAAGGGACCGCTCAACCCATTGTAATATGGACAGAACATAAGAACCTAGAATACATCAAGAAAACTAAGTGCCTGAACCCACGACAGTCCCGTTGGTCATTGTTTTTCTCCCGGTTCCATTTCACAATCACCTATCGCCCAGGTTCCAAGAATGTGAAGCCCGATGCCCTGTCCAGACACTTCTCACCCACTAAGGAAGAGTCCGAGTTTGATCCCATCATCACCCCATCCTGTGTAGTGGGTGGTTTAACATGGGACTTGGGGGACCGGGTGAGACGAGCCCAACAAGACGAACATGACCCAGGCGGTGGTCCCCCGGGTCGTCTTTATGCCCCTACTGTCGCTAGATCTCAGGTCATCCAGTGGGGACATTCATCCAAATTCTCAGGCCATCCTTTTAGCCACACCATTGCCTTCCTTCGCAGATATTTTGGGTTTCCTACTCTGAACCGGGATGTTGTCGAATTTGTTTCTGCTTGCACTACTTGTGCCAGAAACAAGTCCTCCTACAAACCCCAAAGCCCTAGATTTCATCACCAAACTCCCCCCTTCTAGAAATAAGACTGTCATCCTGTCCATAATCAACCGCTTTTCTAAGGTTTGTCACCTCCTGGCATTGACCAAACTCCCTTCAGCTGCTGAGACAGCCATATTACTTACTAATCATGTTTTCCGTTTACATGAAATCATTTCTGACAGAGGTGCGCAATTCATCTCGCAAGTCTGGCGAGATTTCTGTACAGCTTTAGGAGCTAAATCCAAGCTGTCTTCTGGTCTCCACCCTCAAACAAATGGACAATGTGAGAGGTTAAACCAGGGGTTGGAAAACACTCTATGGTGCCTATGCAACCACAACTCCACTTCTTGGAGTAAGCATCTGGCCTGGGTAGAGTACGCCCATAACAGTCATGTCTCTGCAGCCACTGGTTTGTCACCTTTCGAGGCCTCCTGTGACCTATTCTCTTACCCGCAACCATTCCTGATCAGATTCTACCCTCTGTCAAAACCCACTTGCGCCAATGCCAGAGACTTTGGGATCAAACCAAGTTCGCTCTCCAGCGTACTTCTGCTCAAAATAAGCGATACACTGACAGAAGGAGAGTCCCCGGTCCTGTATATAACCCTGGCCAAGAAGTGTGGTTGTCCTCCCAACATTTTCCGCTTAAGGTTTTTTCCAAGAAGCTGGCACCTCGCTTCTTGGGTCCATTCAAGATCGAATCCTTGACCAGTCCTTCCTCTGTTTGCCTCAAAATGCCCTCTCACTACTGGGTACATCCCACTTTTCATGTCTCCCAGATTAAACCTGTCATCTCCAGTCCTCTTTTTTGTGCTTTGTTTTTTCTACTTAGGGTGTGACTGGCAGGTGCTGCTGTACAGTTGTTTCTCATCTGAGAGCAATCAGCTGGGCTTCAGGTCTTTACTTCGGAAGAGAAAGAAACACAAATGAAAAAGCCCTGAAAACCAACCGCACACTTACTGTCTTAATAAGGTAATGGGTGGGTAATAGTACAGAAGCTGCAGAGAGGAGTGTTAAACTACAACCCTGCTTCCTGGTCTGAACCCTGGTTTGTCAGAGTTTTGGAGAACTAATAAATTCGGCCAGATTCCTGCTCCATCCAAAGCGGGATGGATGCTGCCTCTCCGGACCAGACCAGGTTTTCCCCAAAATGTTCGCCAATTATCAATGTAACCACATTGTTTTCAGTACACCACCTAGGCAGCCAGCGATTGAATGACAACATGCAGCTAAACATGTTGTCACTGCTCAGATCAGGGAGGGGACCAGAGAAAATTGAGGAGTCCGACATTGTTTTGGTAAACTTAAACTCCAAAGCAACACTAACTTTGGTGACCTCCGATTGGCGTAATCGGGTGTCATTACCGCCAGCGTGAACAACAATCTTACTGTATTACGCTTATCCTTAGCCATCAGTTTCAGGTCGGATTTGATGTCAGCCACTCTGGCCTCTGTCAAACATTTGACTATGGTTGCTGGTGTCTCTATTGCCATGTTTCTGACTATGGAGCTCCCAATTACCAGAGTCTGTTGCTGAGCGGGGAAAATCTGTTAGAAACGCAGATGGGTTGGTGGTGACCGTGTGCTGGGATCTAAGACCATGCTTTCTGAGTATCGTCACCCAGCCACCTAGGGGGGAGCTACCCTCGGTGGCTACGCACTGGCTAAGGGGCCTCAGCTATCTGCTGGTTTTTCAACAACACGGAGCATGTCCTATTTCCGACACCCTCGCCTGCAAAGCTACAAAAATGCTACATTTATTTCAAAAACCATTATCACTAAAGGAGGCAGAGTAACTGAACATCTGACACAGAGAGCAAGGAAAGAGGAGGAGACTCAGAGAGAGGAGAAACCTCAGGATGGGTAGCCATGATGAAGCTAAAGTTAATGCTAAGCTAGTGACGCCTTACCACTTTGAGAAAAAAAGTGCAGCAACAGATTGTGCCTTACCACATCCAATGGATCCAGCAAAAAATGATGTATCTATATATGTGTACGTATGTACAGTATATGTGTGTGTGTGTGTGTATATATAGTTTTGTTGTCCGATGAGATAACCCCTCCCTCCTACTTCCCTATGTCTAAGGGGATTGCTCAATCCAGCTCTCGATCCAACGGGTCCGGACTTCCCTAAACCTGAAAGATCTTACTAAGCAGGTTTACTGAAAGTTCTGTTTAAGCTGGTGTCGGGAAATCACTTGCCTAGCCTCTGACAGCCTTCATACAAAGTCTCGCCATTCTTCAACTGGAGGTCTGGACGACTGAGTAGCCCACAACAGTCATTCACACTTGGACAGTCACTTCTGTTAACTGCTGCTCATTCCCTAATATTACAACTGGCTCTTGGTATATCGGCTAGGTTAATTTGAGTGACTCGGCATGAGCCCCAAGGGCGCAGTTTTAACAAACTTGGCTAAGGCAACCTATAAAAACCTCCAAACATTTCTTAGAACCAGGCAACAAGACTTTTTACCACCAATGAAAAACCAAAAAATAAGGTGACTCAAATAATTGAATGTCGACAATTTAACTAGAATTTTATATGCTTTCTTTAATTGGTAATGCTTTAGCAGGGGTAAGTCACCGCTTAAATTCGGCAACACATAATAATTTCAATAATAGAAATGAATCAGTCAACTCAACCTGTCTTTCCCTGATGCTGAAACTAGTGAGTTTGGAGAGGTTTTGAAGACGGAGGCTCATCCATGCACCTGATGGAGATGTTTCTTCTGGTAACAATGAATGATTTCTTGAAGGAAAAAATGACTTAATCTTCAGTTTTCTTCCTCTAAGTGGACAGACACTGATGCTCCAGGTTTTGAAGGTTAAACAGGAACTTTGTTGTCATATGTCTCAGAAGACAGTAGCTTCCAGAGGCTGAAGTGTTGAAGGAAACCCCAGAGACATAAATGAGGTTGATTCAGGATTTCCAGAAGCCTGAAACTTAGAGCAATCAGCTGTTCACCGATCAAGTTCACTTCTGCTGTCTGGATAAAAAGGCTGTAGATGAAATCAGATTCTTAATTTTGAGGCACAGTCCTTCCAGGGCACATGGGTTGATCCTCTTTTTAATGCAGTCAATCAGCTGGGCTGTGTCTCTGGTCCTTTTTCATCTGAGCGTCTTTTCTCCGTCCGATTTGTTGTCCGCTGGTCTTGTGCGAGGAAACAACCGCAGTTCCCTTTTTTGGCATTGCTTTTATAGTGCAGATGCTCTCACTGGTCAGCCCTTTGTTAGTCTTCTCAGTTATTGCCCAACATATTTTTGCCCAGTACGTTATTGCTCAATACTTAGTCATGGTAATCGTGACTTTCTGGTGCAGTTTTTTGGCCTTGAAGATTCCAGTAATAGCCACGCCGCTGGCTGTAGTCTCATCCTCCCTTCCTTGCATTTGGTCTTCAAAAGATTCGCTGTCAGCATGCAGCTGGCTCTCATCACTCCTAGTCATCCTACAGTTCTCTCCCTAATCGGCTCAGTCTTAAACTTTACACACTATTACACATTCCATTCCCAGCTTTCTACATGTACTTTAAAACACAGTTAAAAAACCATCACTTCATTCTTTTTATTCATACATCACAACTGATCAACTTTATATCTCTTTCATATATAGATGACTGAGAATTTTAAACCTTAATGTTTTTTAATTTAATCATCAGTTCTTAATCATATTTCAATCATACATTTTTAACTTGATAATCAAAGATTTATTCATTCCATTTAATACTTGTAGAAAATGGAAAATCATTATACACCATTTCCTTGGTAAAGGTGTGTTCACACCGAACGTGGATTCTGCGATAGCATCGGCCGATTTACATGTTATCCCTATGTAGAGGCGCGTTCAGGAGCGTAGCGGCGCGGCGTGGTCCGAAGGAGACGAAGGACGTGGTGCGGAAGGCACGCCGAGCGAAGTGGGAGCAGAGCGAGAGTGATAGACGAGTTGAAAAATCTGAACTTTTTCCTTAATTCGCGTCGCGTCAACCAATCAGGGACTTGATGTTGCTGTGACGTAGGGTGAAGGACCGCAGCGGAGAAGCCGTTGTCAGTGAAGATGGAGGACAAGATCATAGTGGCGGTGTGCGGCAAGCCAGAGTTGTATGACTCAACTAATTATTTTTAACGAGACAAGTACAGAAAGGACCTGGCCTGGAGAAGAGTCAGTGAGGAGACTGGAGTAGCAGGTAAAACTTTAAAATAGCGCCATTGCACTGTTGTCTTCTCATATTTAGGAGATGTGGACATTAAAAATTGGCAGTTTTTTTATTGAGCTGAGATTTATTTACTCACCGAAGACAGATGGACAGGCGTTCAGTAGCGGGGATACAGCGCCGGTAGTTGGCCGATTCGTCTCCCAACGCGGGACAGCAGATCTTCAAACTGGGTCCTGGATAGACGGAAGTACCGCTGAAATCGACCATCATCCAGACGCAGCTCCTGGAGTAGGTGGTGGTACTCTCCGAACTGTTCCCATCCCTGAAGAATCTCGTGAACCCAGGGACGTCGCGTCGGTGGTGTTTTTCGGCTCTCCACAGGTAAAACACCGTAATTAGGTCCATGAAATCCATGTCCGCCATGTTCAGTTGAAACCAGCAAGCAGCAGATGGAAGCTCTTCCTATTTGATGACACAGCAAAGCGTTGCCGCTTGTTTCCATTTGGCAACGCGGAGTTCACGCGGTATGTCAAGCGAGCAAAAGCACACAAATGATGCGAAATATTCACAGAATCCGTGTTCGGTGTGATCGCACCATTACACTTGTTGTTTATACTTCTGCAAAAGATAAGACAGTTATATGTGACTCCATACAGGCCTCTCCAGTCTTTCAGTCCCAGAATATGAGAATATGCTGCCATCCATGTGAGATGGTGTCAGCAGGGCTATGCTAGGCGAGAGGATTGGGGGTAAGGACAGAGGGTGGGAAAAGGGTTGAGGAGGGATTGTCGACATGACCTCGGCCAGCAAGCCATCAGACAGCTGGGGAAGACCCGTCTCGTCTGGGATGGCATCACCTGTTGCAGAAGTCTGGGAGATCAGCTCCTCCAGCGAGGCAGGCTGGTGTTGCTCTTCATCATCACCGGCAGAGGTTTGACACAGGTGACGGTCTAGGTGGTGACAGAGGTTTGAGTGCTGCCTTTGGCAGTAGTGATTGACACCTGGCATCCTTGGACATTAGTGCCTGGAGGATGCAAATCAGGGGGGCTATGGGTGCCAACAGCAACAATCCTCCCATCGAGTAGATGCAGGGTGGGCAGCCAGAATCGATCTTTAGGATCTTCCCAGATGTAACTGATGATGGGGAGATACATTCCTCCATTCTGTGTCTTTATCCTAACGGTGTGCGCAGCAGCCCTGAAGGCCGATGTCCAGGTCACCTTGTATCGTGTCTGAAGCATTTGGGTCATGGACATGGAGATATAGGGAAGATCCCCAGGACCTTCAATGCAGAAAACACTGTAGCATAGTCGACAGCAATAGAGAGACAGTGCTGACACCAGGGAGCTTCAGGCGTAACCCACAGGTATCTGAGTACTAAGGCTGAAATTCCACATCTGGAACAGGAGACTGTGTCCTGGAGAGATATATTGGAGACCCGTAAGTGGATTTTTCAGGAACATAATGTTGACCCTGGATAATCACCTCCAGGGTTAAAAACTAAATGAAAAGATTGAACTAACTATAGAAGCATGCGTTCTAGCGAGCGAAATTCAGACTGTAGTGCTAGACTACTTCTCTGTTCCGTCTCTGGGCGGCCAGCCAAGGGGAGCGAAAAGTGGGAAGTTGGGTGTCACTCGACGAGGCGTCGGGGGAAGCAGCGGTGTAATGGAAGAGAGCTGCATAGGTCATAAGCCAAACCATAATGGGTAGATTAGAAGTGAGTTGTAGCCAATAAAGGAGAGAGAGTACTCCCCATCCTAAGCTCCAAGCCACCAAGGTAGCTAGTTTTGCGAGCCAAATCCATTGCCTTGTCCTTTGAGAGAGAGAGTTAGTTGCCCTAAATATGCAATGACGCCAAAAGCTAATAGTGCCTCCATTATTGCAGTTACTATCTTAGCAGGTGCGCGATGGGTGGCATGAGGTCCGCTCAGCAGTATCTCCAGCACTAAGGTAATGGTGTCGACACAAAGCCACAGTGCTACCATCAGGCTTCTCCTCCAGTCAATGTTTACCTTTCCCATAAGATAGGACGCAAACAGAGACAACGCCACTTCCCATCTGCGTATCCAGAAATGGCCAAAGATGAGTTTAACGTATCCTTCAAGCACGATGAGAAACCGTAATGGTTGGCTGACCGACCAGGACCTGGTGTGGCAATAGCATAGCCATCCACAGAGAAGCGAATAAAACTCCACTGTACTCACTTGGACAGGCTCGGGGATAGTGGTGGAACTGGTAGTCATGATGATAAGCGACTGCAAAGGCTTAGGCTCAGCTGCTGTCTTCAAACCCGGAACTCAGAGTGACCCAAAACCCCCCAAGCCCTGGGTCTAATACCCGGGGTGGCTGATAACTCCTCCTTCCAGGGATGAGCATGGACCGAAGAAATTCTTGCGCAAGGACTTTACATATTATGACTACAATAATCACTCCTACAGCAGCAAGCAAATAAGGCCAAAGCATCATAAATAAATTAGCGATCCAACCTTCAACTACTGAAACCCCTTTCCCTATAATGTGTCCGGCTTCCTGGGCAACTGTAGTAACTACGTTGCTGACTGAGTGTCCCAATGTCTCATACGAACTAGAAGCATGCTGATACGCTCCTTCTCCACAATTCTTCCAGGTTTCTTTAGGTGGCTTAGATGTGAGGTTGGAGTAAAGAAGATTATATCCTACCCAGTCTAAACCCTTATCTATGTTGCCAGAGCATAAATGCTGTCTGGAATTATACAAATACGGCTAGAGCAATTACTTAATCGGGAATGAAAGGCACAATAACATCCATGATGCTTTTCCTATGCTTCAGATTGTGTCCCAGTACAGTCTTGGCACAGGTCGAGCCCCCACCGAGAGATCTCCTCCACACTCCTCCAATTTTCTTCCACACAACCTCATGTACATAGGTGTTGTACTCGTTATCATAATGGGATTGGCAAAATTCAGTCCAACCTGTGAGCTCTTGGCAGGGTCTTCGGGCAAGGCCTATGGTGCACTGAGTACGGGCAGTGTTACACTCCATACGCCAGGGTCTTGGGTGAACAAATCTTTCTGGCCAATAGAAGGGTTGCGGCCAAATGTCTCACTCTTTGGAGTAAATCGTTGCTAAATATTGGTATTTGACCCAGTAGTTATCGGTCTGAGACAAACAGGGAATGACCCATTCTTTAACTTCATACTCCTACAATCCCCACCAGGTTCGGGACCAATCTCTGCTGTGTCCTTCTGCCCAGGCCTGACGGAGCATATTTGCTGTTTTGATTTTATTTAGGACGGAGCAGTGATATCGCCATGTTGACATGACTGAAATGTCAGCTTGCTACAGGTCACATCAAGGGAAGGCTCCATTGCTTGACCAAAAGGAGTTGTTAAGACTGTAGAAAACTTGTTGTGCCACACACTGGTCAATTTTGTGAAAATCTCTGGCCGTTACGTTCAATAGTTCATCTGGTTTAGGTAGTTTTTGAACATACATATCTGCATAATAAGGTCCTTTCAAACCTTCATGTGTTCGGCTTTCACCCTCTGGGAAGTCTTCTTTGAAGTGGGGAACACCATAAGCCTTCCATACCCAGGAAAACGTCATGTTCAGCCATTCTTCATGTCCAGTCCAGATGGTTTTCGACCAGGAGGTTATGAAGGAGAGATAGACTCGATGAGTGTAAAGAGTGGCTAAGGGCAGATAGTTCTGAGTGCGGGCAAATATCAGAGCTTGGTATTAATACATTCCTGCAGGCCTTCTCGATTCCAACGGGTAATTTGTACGATTCTTGGTTGACGGAGTGTCTTTAGGCCTAGGGGTGTCAGGAATGCATGTGCGGTTCTGCGCTGTGGTGTTGGATCCTCTTGCGGGGATAACAAGGCCCCATTCGGTGTGGTTGCTGGTCTGCTGAGATGCGTTTTAGTGGGCACATTCTCGTCACAATTTAACTGATATTTTCCCCAAAATTCCCAATGGGGAAACCAGGCTGGGCAACTCACAACTCTTGAAGGAGCACTGTGGATGACTTCAGGCTCCCAATAACCTTGGCCTTTAAACTGTACTAAGGGCTGACAGGCCCAGTCGCAGTGCCACTCCGGGACCCCTCGATCAGGGTGTATCCAATTGCAGCGAATTTATACGGCGGATGAGTCGGTGCAGGATTCTCACCCATATTATTACTCCTTCTTCAGTGAGCTCAAGGTTGGAGATCAGGTGTGATTGACAAGTTGTTGGGTTGTGGAGTCGTTAATCCATGCTGGGTTTCTCTCTAGAACCTTCTTCAGTCTGGTGAAATTGGTGTTTTGGCTTTCACGAAAGAACACAGACTGGTTCTTTACGGGAGGGTATTCTGTCCAAGGCAACAAGACGTTCAGAGAGGTTGTGTTCCAGCAAGTTTGGTTGGCATATTCTGAAGACCCATGAGCGACCTTAACAAGGGTTGAGTTCCATTGTCCCACTCCATCTTGGTAAAGTATAACTAACAAAAGAATAATGCCGATAAGCAAAGCACAAAGCCTAAGCAAAGTCTTTAAACAAGACGCTTTATCCGTAATCTTTATCCATTTCCATAGCTTTGGTTGAGTAGAGGGACCTGTGTTGTCAGGGTCGTCAGGAGGCTCTTCATCTTGGGCATTAAAATGAGAGGAATCATGTCTGAATGAGTCTCTGGCATGGTTATCCATGGGAATAGTCTGCTTCTTCAGTTCTGTCCACTCGTCCTTTGAGCAGGGTTTGATAAATGGGTGATGGGTTAGGCAATCCAGGTTCCAACCCCTTTCACACCCACTTCCACTGGTGGACTGTCCAGTAGTCAGGTCGTATCTGCGGTCCTGCAAGGGTATATCCATCTATGGCTCGCCTTTGTCTATACGTCTCGTAAGCCAGCC
The DNA here is from genome assembly GCA_036173005.1 of Crenichthys baileyi. Taxonomy (NCBI): domain Eukaryota; kingdom Metazoa; phylum Chordata; class Actinopteri; order Cyprinodontiformes; family Goodeidae; genus Crenichthys; species Crenichthys baileyi. The sequence goes on from JAHHUM010000952.1 coordinate 268,342, forward strand.
CTACTTCTGACAGGATACAGATTGACGTGTACAGTGGGTGGCCGTGAATCTTGAATTCGACCCGACGCCCTGGCCGAGCCGGAGTGGTACAGTGTGTGTGTGGAGGGTTAGGGTAGATCGTGCTTTCTCTCACCGAAATGGGTAATTAGGTGTTGTTGAAGACATATCTGCCAGGTTGGTGCTCTTTTCCCCTGACTTCTTTTGACATAGAGGGTGATTTGTCCCAAATTACAGCTCCGGCCATTGAAACTTCATAATACGTGCCTTGTAATGGTTCTTGATAATGTGGTCCCCATCTGAGTCCCAGAACTGCTCCTCTTACTTTAAGGGGGACTGTATTGAATATCCATGGCAGGCTTTCGGGCCCTTCTGGTGAGATTACAGCTTGAGTATTGTTGAGGTAAAATAATTCTATCACTGATATCCTTGCGGCCTCAACCTCACCCCAGTCCGGATGTCGAAAATGAGTCCCATTGTCTGTTCGCAGTTCCTTAGGCACCCCAAGGGAACTACACACTTGCTCCAGCATGGCAATGACACTGTTGCCGTTGGCTCTCCTTGCTGCTCTTTCAGTTACATACCCTGACATTGAGTCTACAAGCACCAGGAGGTATTTCTCACCTTTCTTCCCTGTTATCTCCATGGTGCCCACGCCATCCATGCACACTGAACCCTAGGGGATGGTGCTCTTGATGGTCAGAACTTCCAGCAGCTGTCCACGGCGTCCTGCGTTGTATTGACCACATACTTCACAGTCCCGTAGTATGCGCCGGATGTGTTTCATAGGGATCCAGAGCTCCTGCTCTTCCAATTCCTTATGGGTAGGTAGCCCGCCTGCATGTCCTAAGGCCTCATGCATGCTCCGTACCACCTCATCCACGTACTCTTCAGGGACCGCCCGTCCTTGTGCCGTTCTGTCCCACTTCTCAATCCCGACAAATACAACTTTTCTCTGTTGAACATAGCGATCCACCTCATCGTTTCCACGCCATTGAGCCCCTTCTCTGGTATGAGCCTTCTGGTGCTCCACTTCAATCTCCAGACTCACCCTCAACTCGGCGATCTTCTTCCACAGATTGTGATGGGCCACTAACTTTCCTTTGGCGCTTTCAAATCTATTCTCTTCCCAAATGGATAAGTCTTCGTTCAGGCTTGTGCACAGTAGTGGCTGTCTGTGATTATCTTTGGTCTTTTGATTCTTCTCTTCATCAACTCCAATATCCCTCCAGCACTGCTGTCACTTCTCCCGCCTGTGCACTCCTGGGAATTTTACCTTTCTGGCGACACCTCTCTTGGCCGTGCTGTTTGAGAATAAACCCCCAGTAGGCCATCTGATCCAGTCCTTTCTTCGACCCATCAGTGTATAGGACCCACTCTTGCGACCTTTCTTTCACAGACGGCTCTAAGAGTGTTTTCTTGCTGACTGCTTGTGCTGGGCCAATCTCAAGGTCGGGGTCCAGCAGGATGTCTTCCCATCTTCCCCACCTTGTATTGGTTGCTTTTGTGCTTTCCACCGTTTCTTTGCTGAGATACTTGTGAACTTGATGACTTTAATCTGCTGTCCCTGTGCTAGGTCTTTTAAGGTGCTCCAGTATCTAGCAAGCACTGCTAACTCTTTTTCTTCTTGGGGGAATTTCTTCTCTACAGATGACAAAGTGTAGCTCCACAAAGTTACTAACCCCCCATTATCATTGCTCACTTTCAGCATGGAGTACTCAGCTTCACAACTTTTCAGTCAAGCTCCTCGGTTCCAACCTCACGGCTTCTTGGATTGCTCTTTTGAGCTTATCCAGGTCGTTCTGGTTTGATGCATTCCATGTCCAGTTTTTCTTTGTCATCTTTTCTTCTCCTTCTTGCTTCTTTAGGCAGGCGTATAATGGCTTAGCAAATCTTTGATAATTAGGAACATGATCTCTCACATAGTTGCAGAGTCCCAAAATCTTTTGCAGAACATTTTCAGATTCAGGTGGCTGGATTTGTACCAGCTTCTCTCGATACCCTTCTGAGAGTCCCAAATCTGTTGTCACTTGGAATCCTAGGTAGTTCACCTGAAACTGTCCAAACTGACATTTCTTGAGATTCAGCTTCAGACCTGCTGCTGTGATTCTTTCCACCACTGTTTGCAGTCTCTCTAGGTGCTCCTCTTCTGTGTCGTTTACAATGAACACATCATTTATGTAAACTGTAGCTCCTAGGTCACCCAAAACTTCCATTACAGCCGATTGGAACACATTAGGGGAGTTCTTGTGCCCCTGAGGTAACCTTTGCCACACATAACTCTTGCCTTTGTGTGTAAATGCTGTCTTGCCTTGTGATTGCTTTGCGAGTCTGAGGGAGAAAAATCCATTTGCTAAGTCAATGCAGGATTTATATTTCTTGACTCTTCAGTGCTCCTTGGGGATTGATTAGGCTGGCTCGGTTTGCTATGGTTCTTCGATTGAGGGCCTTGAAGTTGATTACTGGCCTCCAACCTCCTCCTGCTGACTTTGGTTTCTTTACCGCTTGAATGGGACTGTTAGTGATGGGATTTAATTCAATTCAGTTTATTTATATAGCGCCAATTCACAACACATGTCGTCTCAAGGCACTTGACAAAAGTCAGGTACATACATTCCAATTAATCTTAATCATTGAACAGTGCAGTCAGATTCTGTTATTTATTCAAATTGGATAAAAAGTTTTTCTATCTAAGGAAACCCAGCAGTTGCATCCAGTCAGTGACTTGCAGCATTCACTCCTCCCGGATGAGCATGTAGAGACAGTGGACAGTCCCTGGCGTTGACTTTGCAGCAATCCCTCATACTGAGCATGCATGTAGCAACAGTGGAGAGGAAAAACTCCCTTTTAACAGGAAGAAACCTCTAGCAGAACCAGGCCATCTGCCACGACCGACTGAGGGTTAGAGAGAACAGAGCAGAGACACAAAGAGAACAAAGAAGCACTGATCCAGGAGTACTTTCTATGGGAAGGAAAAGTAAATGTTAATGGATGTAGCTCCTTCAGTCATTAAAAAACACAACGATTGGGATACCTCTCTCTGTCAGATTGACCATAACCATTGGAAAAGAGAGGGGGTCATACAGGTAGCAGAAATGGAGGGTGTGTTTGCACCTCAGCCATAACTGAGCCGGTTTAGGCTAAACCTGATTCCCCCTTACTCCATCCAACAAGGGGAGAAGAAGACGGAGGTAAAATAAGGAAGATAGCTCAGGATAACCTAAGCCACTCTAACTATAAGCTTTATCAAAAAGGAAAGTTTTAAGCCTAGCCTTAAAAGTAGACAGGGTGTCCGCCTCACGGACAAAAACTGGGAGGTGGTTCCACAGGAGAGGAGCCTGATAACTAATGGATCTGCCTCCCATTCTATTTCTAGAGACTCTTTACTTCTTTAGCTCTTCTCTGATGATTCCTAGATTGCTCAGTTCCTTTACTATTTTATCCATTTCTTCAATGGCACCCGGGTTCAGGGGGTACTGTCGAACAGGTGGATGCACTCCCCCTTCTTGGAGGTGCACATACTTCGGTCCCAGGTCTCCACAGTCGTTCTTGAATCGGGCCACATTTGCTGAGGTGATGATCTTCCGTAACTTCTCTTTCCCAGCCGGGGAGAAGTCGCTTTCTTTCAGCTTCTGTTCAGTTACTTCTGGCACATTTACTGCATTGTACCACTCTTGAGCTCCAGTTCCACTCTGAGTCGGTCTTACTTTTACTAACCTTGACCGTAGCTGGCTAGCCTTTGAGATAGAGAGCGACGCTCTCCCCATGGTTTGTTGAGTTCTTTCAAGTCTGTGACGGTGATGAGGTTGTATGGACCCTTCACCCAAATGATTCCTTGCCAAGTTCCATACAGCATCTCTTCTATGGTCCCGTTGGCAAATTGAACCGTAAGGTATCCTGTTGTCTATAGGCCTCTGCGAGTCATGGATACCTCTGCCCCGGTGTCCACTAGATAGGGTTCTTCTTCCACCTTCGTGTAGATTTCGTCCCCCCTCCAGTAGGCATTTTCCAGGGTGACCCGCGGCTGTGTTATCATTACTTGGCTGGCCCACTGGTCCCTGATCTGCGGGACTCGAAGAGGGCCTTCTTTTCTTCAGAGGACAGTTTGTCGTACTTTTCTCTAGGGAGAAAGGTGCTTTTCTTTTGTGGGCCTTGTGATGCTGGTGGTCCGTAAAATCTTCTTTGCGGTTCTTCTCTTCTCTGAGGTGGCGGTCTGTTAGGGGGATTGGCTGGAGCTTTCACACTGGCCTTAGTTGGTGGTTTGGCCCCTTGTCTGGTCTCTTTCTTTCTTCGTAAAACTGCTGCTCCAGATCATAAGCAATCACTGCTTGGTCAATCTGTGGAACTGTCGTACCCTACATCGGCATTTTGGCAAAACCGATCTCTCCTCTCCTCCCTTTGGTTACTTCTCGGAGGGCCTTCACATATCTAGCTGGTGAGATTGTTTGCTTAAGCACATGCCACATGCCGCAAGGCGCTGACCTCCATCCGTGCACCGTCTTGCTCTTCTGATCTAGGAGTCTTCATCATCCATGTCTTCCAACACCAACCTCTCATAATGACTTTTTGCTGTTCCTTGTTTGTCTAAGGAATGTGCTGTTACATGGCTCAGCCACAATTTTTTAGCTTCATCACTTTCAGTAGCATTGGTAATCATCGGCCACACATCTTTGATGTAATCTCCACTACTTTCTTCTGATCTTTTCTCTCTAGCTAAGGTCTTGATCTTTTTGTACTCACTAAAAACATCAGCTTCAGGGCTGGATGCCGTGGGTTGTTCAGACATTTTCCCTATGAGCTTGCTTGTGATGCGTGGTGCTGACAGCTCATCAACCTGTCGCTCGATCTCCTGTGCATAATTGTATGCGTGTAGATTTCTTTAGTCTTCTTAACATCACATCATGCACAACTCCTACATAAGCGGTTCTGAACTTGCCGGTCAGGGGCTGATAAGTTGCTAGGGTGTGGTAGGATGGCATCATTAGGATGTTGGCCCATTCCCCAACTGTTGCTTTTACCCTGAGTTCGACTTTGTCTTCCAGGCGGTCAGGCCATACAGCCGGGATGTGGTAGTCTCTCTGTCCAGCTTCTGGAATGTACGCTCGACGCCCATCATTCGCTTGAACCGGCCCCCATGTCAGGTCTCTGGCCATTCTCTCTGAGACCCGGTAGATGTCAAACACTTCCACCGCTTTCTTTTCTCCTTTTCTCTGTCCTACTTTGAGTGGCTTGTGAGGGGTAACCGGCTGCACTGGGATTGAAAACAGGCTTTCATTGTCATCACTCTGCCCCAGAGGTCTCATGTTCTGCTGGTTCTTCTTCCGAGCCACTGGCTTCACTGTCTTCTCTTTCTGGGTTCAAGGGCTCCATTTTGATTGGACTCAGGAGCTCCTCTTTAGCTGGACTTTGTTTTATCTTCTTCCTTGCTTTTAAATCTTTTGTTGGAACCCGATCTATTTTATCTAGGTCTTGCAGGCTGCAATTAGCTAGGCTACGTTCCACAGCCTTTACGGAGGTTGAAGAGGCAGCTCTGTCTTTCTTTGCTGATTCTGGTCTTTCCTCCAGGCGGGAAGGTTGGTTGGCCTCACTCTTGTGCAGGTAGCATTTTTCATCAGGGTGTGGTTTGATTTCGTTCCCTTGTTGGATTCTTGGTATCTCTAAGTGAAGGGGATCTTTCGGCTTCTTCTCATCCATCCTTTCTACTAATCCCAGCTCTCTCTTCCTCCGACTCTCATGCTGGCTAAGGGAAGTGACAATGACTATTTCGGTCAGTGAGGCGTCTGTCAGCAGATTCTTGACTACATGGTTTGCTGTTGCAACTGCTACTTTTTCTGCCGACTCCCATGGCAGGTCATGTGATCTCAGTCCATCTAGGCATTTTGTTACCCTTCTCAGGCCGTGGTTGATGGCAGCATTCAGTCCTTCTTCCAGGGCTACCCACATTTTCTTTCTGTACTCTAGCTAGTCTTCTCCCTTTTTGTAAGCGGCAATGGAAGAGTGGATGACAGCATAATAAGAGAGGTTGGCCCCACTACTCAAATGCACTTTGCTTGCTTTGTTCTGGCTCACTTGTCTTCTTAGCTCTCGAACCTCTTTTTGTGATCTTCCCCTCCCTGGGCTCTTAACCTTTTCCTGAATTTGGTATTGTGGATCTTGAAGTTGTCATTTGTGAAAACTAACAGTCCGTCTCCCTCTATGTCCCAGGGGTCTCCGATTACTTGGTAGAGTCGAGTCCCATTCTGCAGGGAAATTCGTCTTGCATCTGTGGGCATCGGGTCTAGGACTTTCCTCATCATGACTCTGTCTGACTTCTGACTAACCTTTCTTGGCTCTTTTTCTTCGACATCTGTCTTTCTTGTCATTCTGAGTTGGTTACCGGCACTGTTTTCTTTGGCTTGTTCAAATTGGAAGGTAAGGTCTCTTACTTTACTTTGTGTGGGGTCCTGCTCCCTGTGGCTTGGAGTGTTGATTGTACGTTTGAGGGCTCCTCTATGGCGCTCGGGGACTGTTGACAAGAGGATTCCCTGCTTGGTAGTCTCTTGCAGTTCTGCTTTGGTCTGGGCAATCCGTTGAGGGATGTCGCCCTTCTGCCTTACCATACCATACCATGTAGGGGGCAATAGCTGGTCCTTGGCTGGGTTCAGCTCCTCTTTGGTCTTGCTCTTGTTCTGACTTGTTGCCTTCTTCTTTACTCTCTGTTTCTTCCGGTAAGCCATAAGTTGGTATTTCTGAGTCAGCTCTGTGGTCTTTTCTTTGCTCCGATCTGCCATACTCATTACATTCTTCAAGCAAACGCTCTTTATCGTCGTCTTGGATGGCTCGGAGCTTTTCTTTGAACTGGGTCATCTTTCTGGTCTCTATTTCATAATTTTTCAACCTTGCCATAGCTCTGGCATTGGGGTTTGTGAGGTACCCGTTCAGTCCAGACTCACTGGAAACCATCTTTACTATCGGGTCATATTTTTCGGATGGACTGTACAGTGACACCAGTTTCCCCAGTCCCCACAGTTCAAGGAACCCTGTCCACCAACATAACCATCGACTGTCTTCCCTCCTCTGGACTGCCTTGGAACATGGTACCATGACCAGTCTAAATCCATGTTTTATCGCTGAACAATAGTATACTTCATCTCTTTGGAGGTGGTTAGTTAGCTGACTCACCAGGGTTTCTTCTGGTTGCTCTTGGTTGAACTCAGGAACATTTTTTTTGCTGATGAAGCCCATGTTGAATATCCGTCCCCACCTAACAGCACCTCAGTAGGGAAGCGGTGTAGCTGTAACTGTGTAGATGTCGGTTGTTCTGTTGACGGGTGTGGTCCTTCAGCTCCCCGCTCCGTCAGCTCTTGCATTTCAATCTCTTCGTCCATTGCTATGTCTTTGTCGTCTCGAGTTGTCCGTCTCCAAAGCCTCTCGAGGTACCTTCGAGTAGGGATGGGTTTAGACTATTTGGCTACTAGCTTTACTGTCTGGGTCTGGTCAGTCTTCCCTCAATAAAGCCCTATGCTCACCTGCACGCTATGCAGTTACTGCGAGGTATGTGACTGATGGCCCTATCAGTCACAGACAACCTTACTCCCTTTCAGGCTGTCGGTCCGGGGTGCTCAGGCAGAAACGTCTCTCTGCTGAGCATCTTTCTTCTGGGGCCCCTTTATCTCTGTCAGGGTCCCTGTTCGGGTGCCACCTTTCGTTGTCCGATGAGCTAACCCCTCCCTCTTACTTCCCTATGTCTATGGGGATTGCTCAATCCAGCTGTCCATCCAACGGGTCCAGACTTCCCTAAACCTGAAAGATCTTACTAAGCAGGTTTACTGAAAGTTCTGTTTAAGCTGGTGTCGGGAAATGACTCGCCTAGCCTCTGACAGCCTTCATACAAAAGTCTCACCCTTCTTCAACTGGAGGTCTGGACGACTGAGTAGCCTACAGCAGTCATTCACAGTCCAACAGTCACTTCTGTTAACGGCTGCTCATTCCCTAATATTACAACTGGCTCTTGGTATATGGGCTAGGTTAATTTTAGTGACTCGGCACGAGCCCCAAGGGCACTGTTTTAACAAACTTGGCTAAGGCAACCTATAAAAACCTCCTAAAATTTCTTAGAACCAGGCAACAAGACTTTTTACCACCAATGAAAAACCAAAAAATAAGGTCACTCAAATAATTGAATGTCCACGATTTAACTAAAATTTTATATGATTTCTTTAATTAGTAACGCTTTAGCAGGGGTAAGTCACAGCTTAAATTCGGCAACACATAATAATTTCAATAATAGAAATGAATCACTCAACTCAACCTGTCTTTCCCTGATGCTGAAACTAGTGAGTTTGGAGAGGTTTTGAAGATGGAGGCTCATCCATGCACCTGATGGAGATGTTTCTTCTGGTAACAATGAATGATTTCTTACAGGAAAAAATGACTTAATCTTCAGTTTTCTTCCTCTAAGTGGACAGACACTGATGCTCCTGGTTTTGAAGGTTAAACAGGAACTTTGTTGTCATATGTCTCAGAAGACAGTAGCTTCCAGAGGCTGAAGTGTTGAAGGAAACCCCGGAGACATCAATGATGTCAATTCAGGATTTCCAGAAGCCTGAAACTTGGAGCAATCAGCTGTTCACCGATCAAGTTCACTTTTGCTGTCTGGATAAAAAGGCTTTAGATGAAATCAGATTCTTAATTTTGAGGCACAGTCCTTCCAGGGCACACGGGTTGATCCTCTTTTTAATGCAGTCGATCAGCTGGGCTGTGTCTCACTTCATTCTTTTTGTTCATATATCACAACTGATCAACATTATATCTCTTTCATATATAGCTGACTGAGAATTTTAAACCTTAATGTTTCTTACTTTAATCATCAGTTCTTAATCATATTTCAATCATACATTTTTAACTTGATAATCAAAGATTTATTCATTTCATTTAATACTTGTAGAACATGGAAAATCATTATACACCATTTCCTTGGTTACACTTGTTTATACTTCTGTAAAAGATAAGACAGTTAATATGTGACTCCATACAGGCCTCTCCAGTCTTTCAGTCCCAGAATATGAGAATATGCTTGTTTCACTCTCTACTGCTTCAACTGTGTATTTTAATAATTGTTGCATGGATTACATGGATTACATGAAAGATCTCACCTTATTTTGACTATATATATATATATATATATATATATATATATATATATATATATGCATGTGTTGTGATTATGAATATGAATGTATTATTTTATATTAATAGTTCAATATTTTATTAAATAATATTTCGGTCTGTTAAGGGTTTTCCTGTGAATACCAGCCCAATAAGGCTGGTATTCACAGAAGTATTTAAACGATGCAGAAGTATTTAAACGATGCACTAAGCCACAAAATGGCACTGGATTTCACATTTGTATCTAAAAAACAATCTGATTTGTTTCTATTTTTGCTCCATATAATCACTACCCGCTTCACCTAACTTGGCAATGTGTTAAAAGAAAAAAACAAAAAATTCTTATATGTCCACACAGGCGTCACCGTGACTGCGCAAATACGCACAGGCACCAGCGGACTGGCACTCTGTCCATCCTGGAGAAGTTCAGGATGGCTTTTCAGTCCAGAGTTGTTGGCCTTCCTCGGCCATTACCCGAAAATTTACACTCAGCATCTCGAACTGGGCTTAATTCAGAGCAACTGCGGAGCCAACCAGATAGCTGAGTCTGGTGCGTGTTTGCGGACAGGAACAGGTGAAAGCAGAGCAGCAAAACTCAGGCTTAAGTTAGCGATAAAATCTGAATACTGATTTAGAATGGTTTGATCGTAAGTTAAAGCTAATCACGTGTTCACCCAGCAAAACATGATGCGGAAGTTTACTCTAATCATCAGGTCATGATGAGGAACAGAGTAGAGGGACTTCATTGGCTCCCTGTTAAATCCAGAGTATAATTTAAAATTCTTCTTCTCACATAAAAAGCCCTTAACAATCAAGCTCTATCATACATCAGAGATCTGATTGTTCCATATATTCCTAACAGAGCACTTTGTTCTCAGACTGCAGGTTTACTGTTGGTTCTTAGAGTCTCTAGAAGTAGGATGGGAGGCAGATCCTTTAGTTATCAAGCTCCTCCCCTGTGGAACCAGCTCCAAGTTTTAGTCTGTGAGGCAGACACCCTGTCTACTTTTAAAGCTTTGCTTAAAACTTTCCTTTTTGATAATTTCATAGTTAGAGTGGCTTAGGTTATCCTGAGCTAGCTCTGTAGTTATGCTGCTTTGGGCTTAGACTGCTGGAGGACATAATCACAACTTCCACTCTCTCTGCTACATTCTCATACTACTTTACAGACAGCATTATTTGTTGTTATTTCAGCTTTTAACTTTATGTTCTCTCTCTTTTCCCTTCCTAGAAGCTACACCTGGCCTGACTCTGTATCTACCTGTGACACCTTCCTGGAGGGGAGCATCGTCCAAGATTCTGCTGCCAACAACTTAATGCTCACCTTCTACCAATGATACACTTGGCCCTGTCTTTCAGTGTTTAACCCTATTTTTCTCCTAGACATAGCTACTGGCTGAGCTTTTACTGAGACTAACTGTATGTGCTCTCTTTTATACTCTAGACTTGAAAACTGTCTCCGAGTTCATCTGGTTAGCTGGCTTTCTCTCCTAGATGAAGCTACTAAAGGAGCTATAACCATTAATGTTTCACTTTTCTTTCCTATAGAAAGTGCTACTGGAGTAGTGCTTCTGTGTTATTTTTTGTCTCTGCTCTGTTCTCTTAAATCCCCAGTCAGTCGTGGCAGATGCCCACTCACACAGAACTTGGTTCTGCTGAAGGTTTCTTCCTGTTGAAAGGGAGTTTTTCAACTCCACTGTCGCAACATGCGTGCTCAGTATGGGGAATTGCTGCAAAGTCAACATGCTCATCCAGGCGGACTGAGCTTTTACTGTGACTAACTGTATGTGCTCTCTTTCATACTCTAAACTTGAAAACTGGTCCTGTTTATCTCTTTTTTTCTTCCTAGATAAAGCCACTAAAGGAGCTACATCCATAAACATTTTACTTTTCCTTCCCATAGAAAGTACTCTTGGATCTGGCTCTGCTCTTTTCCTTGAAACCCCCAGTTGGTCGTGGCAGATGGCTGCTCACACTGAGCCTGGTTCTGCTGGAGGTTTCTTACTGTTGAAAGGGAGTTTTTCCACTCCACTGTCGCTACATGCGTGTTCAGTATGAAGAATTGCTGCAAAGTCAACGGCAGTGAATGTCCATTGGCGCTACATGCTCATCCAGGCGGAGTGAATGCTACAAGTCACTGACTCAATGCAATCTGCTGGGTTTCGTCAGATAGAAAAACTTTTTAACAATTTGAATAAATAACTAAATCTCACTGCACTGTTCGATAGCTAGGATTAATTGGAATGTATGAACCTGACTTGAAATCTGTATGAAATCGATTGAACTGACTTTAAGACAACTTGTGTTGTAAATTGGCACCATATAAATAAAACTGAATTGAATTGAAACTGAACTAAGACGTAGTAGAAAGTGTTAAAGTAAGCCTCCAGACTGTGCTGTAAATGGTTCATTTATTATTTTTGGCAGTAAAACAGAACAGGTTCATGAAAGAAGGAACAATTTTAATGAAATGTTTGGAAAGCTCTCAGCATAATTTGACAGGATCTGCAATTTTGGTTTTGTGTTTTACTTTTTCCAGTTAGGTCTTTTTTCATGTGTTTCTGTTTAGTAGTTATGTTTATTTCCCTTAGTTAGTAGTTCATTCTCCCCTTGTTGGGTCCCTTTGGTTTTTACTGTATTTTACTCAGTTGTTTATTCCCTAGAACTGTTCTTCCTCAGGTTTATTATTTATACAGTTCTTTTGTTTATTTCCCTTCTTTGGTTAGTGGTTTCTTGCCTGGTACTCCCGTGTTTGTTTTTCTGTTCTTCCACCCTGCTAGTTTGTTAGGTCCCTCCCCTTGTCCCTAGATTCCTATTTGTTGTTGTTTTGATTAGTTGTTCTTCTCCAGCCTTGCTTTATAGTATAGTTCTTGGTTAGTTTTTATAGTATAGTTCTCTTCGCTAGTCCCTCATGTTTTAGTTCCTGTCAGTCAGTTATATTCTGTTATTCAGTAATTCTGTTCATTTACGTAGTTCCTTCCACATCCTTAGATTTAGTTCCTTCTAGAGTTTTATGTTAGCTTATGTTTAGGTTTTCTTATCCCTGCTCCTCCCAGTTAGTTTCCCTTAGAATTGGCTGGAGTCTAGTTTCTACTCTTGTCCCTTCTTCTTCTTCTTCTTGAGATTTTTTGGCGGGTGGCATCAAACGTTTAGATCCATTATCGCTATCTACTGTGCTGGAGTGTGGGCCAGTGTATCTAACTGATCTATTTTATATTCTTGCAAATAATCCCGTTTGTCTTAAAAATCTTATAAATACTCTATCATTTCATGTTTAGCTAGTACTGTATTCACTTTTAATGCTTCAATACCATACTTCCTTAATTCTTGTTTTAATTTTTCTCTACTCACCCTATATTTTTCACACTGAATTACAACCTGTTCTACTGTTTCCAAATCCATTCCACAATCACATCTGCCTGTTGGATGTTTACCCAACATATGTAATGTTTTATTTAATCGTGTATGCCCTAATCGTAATCTTGTTATGACTGCCTGCTCTTTCCGATATTCTCCAATTACTTCCATTTTACCTACAGATTTTTGTATTTGAAATAGATGTCGCCCTTTGGTTCCCTCCTCCCAAAGCTGCTGCCATTCTGATTTTACTTTGCTCTTAATAACAGATTTTATTTCAGATTTACTATATGTAATTTCCATAACTCTATCTTGACTTAAAGACTGTTTGGCTAAACGATCTGCAACTTCATTACCTTCTATTTCTTTATGAGCAGGAACCCACATGAACTTAACTATTAAATGAAATTGTTTAAGTCTAAATAAAATGTCATAAATTTCATATACTAAATCTACACGGCTTTTGGATGAGACACCCATAATCGACATCAAGGAGGACAGTGAATCTGAGCAGATAAGAACTCTTTCTATTCTGTTTTGTTCTACCCCATTGTAACGCCATCAGAATTGCAATCATTTCACCTGTAAAAGACAGCTAAATGATCTGATTTTTCTTTGTTTCAAAGATATGTTTAACTCAGGAATATAATATGCAAATCCTGTTTTACCTGAATCTGAATCCTTAGAACCATTTTGTATATATTAACCAGAAATGATCTATATGTATTCTCAATTCTATGATGTACTACATCTATCCAATTCCTCTTATCCTTATAAATCTGCATTTCTTATGGATATCTAAATCAACATTAATGCTAGGAAACAACCAATAAGGTGTAACTGAATAGGGTACAGATGTGCTATATCTCTTCCCTTGTAATCCCATTTCCTCACCACATTTGTTTGCTGCCCAAGCAAAACAGTCTACTTTTGCCTTTCCACTTTCCCAGCACGGCTGTAAAGTTTTAACTGCTGGATGTCTTTCTACCTTATGTCCTTGCAAATTTGCCCAATAATTCATCATAACTTGTTTATATCTTAGATGCAAAGGGAGCTCTCCCATTTCCACCTGTACAGCCACATTTGGAGAAGTTCTCATAGCCCCACAGCATAATCTCAGCGCTTGATTCTGAATTATCTCTAATTTATGAATCATTGTTTTTGCTGCCTGTTTATATACTACAGATCCATAATCTAATATTGATCTTATCAGAGCGATATATATCGTTTTTAGAACAGTTTTATCTGCCCCCCAGTCTGATCCTGTTAAGCACCTCATTATATTCACAATTTTCTTACATTTTCCCTCAATATATCTTATATGATCACCCCATAGAAGTTTTGGGTCAAATAATATTCCAAGAAATCTAAATTGACTTACTTTTTTCTATTTTTTTCTCCATACATTTTAAAATCAATTTGTTAAACCCTTTCTTTTACTAAATACAAGTTTTTTTAGTTTTATCTACTGAGATTTTACCCCCCCAAAGTATAAGCCCAATTCTCAACAGATTTAATAGCATTTTGTATTTTTTCATACACCAATGTTACATTTTTTCTCCTTCTCCATAAAGCCCCATCATCAGCGAATAATGATTGCATAATATCCTGATCAGCTTCAGAAAACATATCATTAACCATAATCGAAAATAATAAAGGACTTATAATACTGCCCTGTGGAGTTCCATTTTCTACTCTATATTTATCTGCTCTTGCTGCTCCTATCTGTACCTGAATAACTCTATCTAATAAAAAATGTTTAATCCAATTATAGGCTCTTCCTGTTATTCCCATTTTATGTAGTTTTATAAGTAATCCATCCTTCCATACCATATCATATACTTTTTCAATATCAAAAAATACCGCTACCACCACTTCCTTATTAACTTGAGCTTTTCTAATATCTGATTCCAAACATACTATAGGGTCCATTGTACCTCTTCCTTTTCTAAACCCACTTTGAAATGCTGACAGTAATCCTCTACTCTCTACATAATATGTAATCCTTTCAGTTATCATTCTCTCCATAATCTTACCTAAACACGATGTTAGTGCAATGGGCCTATAATTTAAAGGATTTGTTGGGTCCTTTCCTGGTTTGACAATTGGAATTATAATTGCCTCCTTCCAATTACTAGGTAGCCTTCCTTCTTCCCATATTTTATTAAACAATCCTAAAAGTTTATCTTCGATTTTGTTTCCTAAGTGCTTTAACATAATATAGCATATCTGATCTTTTCCTGGTGCTGTTAATCCTGATTTTGATATTGCTCTCTTCATTTCTTGCATGGTAAATGGAGCATCCATAACATTACCTATGTTTGTTTGATTATTTAAGATTATAGCGTTCTCTTCCCTTGTCTGTTCCCTCCTATTTTTCCCTTGTTCTGTTAAATTATCCGAACTATGAATCTTTGCAAATGTATTTGCCATTATCTCTACCTTCTTCTCATTTGTTATAGCCGTCTCTTGTTCATATTTTAAAATTGGATATGTTCTCTCCTGTCTCTTACCTCTCATTTTCTTAATCATTCTCCATACATTATTTATAGGTGTTGTTCTTCCTATTGTTTCACAAAAATTCCTCCATTTATCCTTCTTTGTTTTTTTAATAACTTTTCTAACTTGTGCCTGAGCTCTTTTATACTTAATTAAATTTTCAGAATTATGTGTTTTCCTTAATAATCTAAAAGCTCGATTCCTTTCGTTTACAGCTTCACCACACTCTTGTGTCCACCATGGTACCGCTCTCTTTTTTATCTTACCCTTACTCATAGGAATTGTCAATTTTGCTGCCCTTAGTATAATTTCCCTAACTTTTCGCTCAACATCCTCTACATCTAAATTTAAATTAACTTCCTCACTTTGTCTTTCACATAAATATTTAAAAATATCCCATTTAGCTTTGTCAAATATCCATCTTCCCTGCCTTTCCTCCACTTCTATCTCTTTATTAGTATGGATCCTACACAAAATTGGAAAATGATCACTATCAATAGTTGTTTCCTGCACTATCTCCCACTCACATATTCCAGCTAAATCTCTTGATACTAAAGTTAAATCTATTTTCCGAGTAGTTTCCTGTGTGAACATCTATTCTTGTTCCTCTCCCGTCATTCATACACACTAAGTGATTGTCTTCCAAAAGTTGTTCTATTATGTCTCCATTTATATCTGTTCTTTGTCCATTCCATAAATTGCTATGAGCATTAAAGTCCCCACACCAAATCATTTTATTTCTTTTCTGACCCTGAATTCCCTTCAGTTTGTTTAGATTTAATCTTTCACATGGATTATAATAATGTATTATTATAAATGGTTCTGCATTAATCCAGATCTCCACTACAACAAATTCACCTTCCTTTTCTCTCTTAATCACTCTGTAGGGCAAGTCTTCCTTAATAAAAGTGGCACAGCCACCTCCATTACCTTTCTCCCGATCACATCTTATAGTCATATAATTTACAATTCTGAAATCTAAATGGGGTTTTAACCAGGTCTCTTGTATACATATCACATCTGGGGCATCAACTAACTTATTAATAAAGTGCTTTAATTCCTGACCATTAGATATTAGACTTCTTGCATTCCAGTGTGAAATCAAGACCATATATTAGCTATCCAATCCATGCTGCCTCCTGATCATACTCTTGTCCCTGTGTTTCCCAGCTCCATTTCAATAGTAACCTAATTTCCCTCAGTTCCCTACACCTGGCCATCACACCTGTTTTCACTCACTCTGATTAACCGCCTCTCTCCTTCCCATTGTTTCACTATTCACCTTCCCTGTATATAAGCTCACTTGTTTCATTTGTTCCCCGTCGCCTCATCCTGCTAGATACCTGCTTTTCACCTCTCATGCTTCTGTGTTGTTCCAAGAATCCCTGTCAATCTAGTTCCTGTTCTGCTCCTGTAAGTTTTGTACGTCTTATTTACTGCTTCCTGAACTCCTGGCCGAGAATCCTACACTGTTCAAGCCTCCTAAATAAATAACGGATAAAAACCTTACCTTATGGCTCCCGAGTATCTCCCTGCAAGCTGGTGCGACCCAAACACACTCATGACATAATTAAATTAAATAAGTGTTTTTAGGATCTTATCGTTTAACTAAGTTTTAAATAAATCAATTATCAGTTTCCTTTTTTGAAATGTAAGAAATTAAGACCATTGAGCCTCAGGAGTGAAACATTTGGATGAGAGTGTAACGTTTAAAAAGGTCATTTACATAGATGAGAAAAGAAGCACATTTATTTGGCCCATTGTAAATATTTCTAAGTTTAAGAACATATTTTGTCGGCAAAAATTTAGATTAGGTCAGTCAGTCATTTTCTATCGCTTCTTCCATAGTTAGTCACGGGGAAGCTGGTGCCTATCTCCAGCAGTCTATGGGCGGGAGGCAGGGTACACCCTGGACAGGTCGCCAGTCCATTGCAGGGCAACACAGACACACACGGGACAAACAACCACAAACACATATACTCATTCACTCCTAAGGGCAATTTAACCTGTTAACCTAACAGTCATGTTTTTGGACTGTGGGAGGAAGTTGGAGTACCCGGAGAGAACTCACGCATGCATAGGGAGAACATGCAAACTCAAGACCCCCGGCCGGGAATCGAAACCAGGACCATCTTTCTTCAAGGCAACAGTGCTACCAGCTGTGCCACTGCACAGTGGGTAGCAAGTAAAATTATTGTAAACCTTTGTTTGATTCACAATAATTTACATTCAATCAAAACCCAGCCAAGAAAGAACTGTAACAACATGTCCTATGTTATTTTAACTTTAAATAAGAATAAATAAGAAATGTTGTGACTATGAATCTGAATATATTATTTTATATTTAATATTAATACTTTAATATTTTATCAAATAATGTTTCAGTCTGTTAAGGGTTGTCCTGTGAATACCAGCCCAATAAGGCGGTGGCATTAGGAGAAAATTGAAAGGGATGAGCCAAGCCCTGGCATTATTGAACAGCACAACTCTGTACACACACAGAATGAATTCACACAGTTTCTTAAAATACAAGAATGTATTTACAAAAATAAGTCAACTCAAAGTAAAACATATTTCAATCAACAAACTCGTTACTATGCTAAAACAATCCAACTAACTACCAAGCAGAATTAAAGAATAGGGAAGAATAATGGCCTATGTACAATATAAACAAGTGGATTAAAGATGGTTGAAACCATGACCAAAAGAGTGATGCAACATCACCATGCAATGTTTATGTTTTGAGAACCAAGGATTATCTTGAAGAATCTGGAAATTAAGTTAAGTTAGTCTTGGAACCAACTTAGGCAATAATTAGCATACATTTAGATATTACATATTGTAATGTAAAAAAGTTGCACAAAACCCTTTCAAACCACTGGAAATTTATTTGGAGTGTGTCCATAACTTCATTTTTGAAATACTCATATTGTTATGAACAGAGACAAAAACGAACATATAATGTACATTATGAACAGTTTGAGAAAAGATAATATGTACATCAAAATAAACTATTTACAGAAGTGTATTAAATCTCTAAGTGTGCCAGATACCTATGAGCACACATATACTGTAAGACCATCTTCAAACAATAAAAAGTTCAAAAAACAACGAAAATGAAAACGAAAGTGCAAGTGCAAGTTTGCCACGGAAAAACTGAAACATCTGGGAAAAAACACCCGGGAAATGACATCACTTCTGGTTGTTGCGGGCATTGGTGTGAAAGAAAACCATGTGATAGTTCATCCACCAATGTCATCACGCATACTCCGATGTAGGAAGTACATTTCGGTCTGGATTTTAATGTTTGTCTTTTGCGATTTTTGACCGGATTTTTGCAACAGATTCTAGAAAATAAAAACCATGCTCTGGTGAACGTGGTGAGTAGAATATTTAAGTTGAACTCTCTGGTTTCATTTCCAAGAAAAAGTATTGTTCTAGCTTATATGGTCGCAATTCTACAGGCGTTTAAAAACAGATATGCAAATGGAAGCGCCGGCGCAACCGCCGGTAATAAAGAGTTCAAGGATGATCTGCTGAATAAAACCAACCTTCTGGATGATTAATTCTCAACGGTTTCTCATTAGCTGTCTTTATTTATTAAATAATATCTAAAGAAATATTTAAGGAAATAGTGAAATATTTAAGGAAAATATTTTGGAAAAGAACCCAAATCTTTCGGAGAAAGGGGGTTTTACGTATGTAAAGAATGTTTCTTAGCTTTTTAGCAGTTGGCTAAAAAAAGAAGCTGATAGCTTAGCACTAGAAAACAAAACCCCTTTTTAAAAACCGTTACAAAAAGGGTTAAAATGCAAAGCCGGGGACGGCGCGTTATGATCAATCTTCTGTGTTTAAAAATCACCCTTCAAGAAAAATTTTGTCCTTAAATTTTAAAAAAACACCAAAATACAGAACAAAAATGACCCTGTGCTGGGCTGATAGCCTGCTAGCACCAAAGGAAAACCTGAGTTCATTCCAAAAAACAAACTTCAAAAAAATAAAAAACGTTTAGATCATTTCATCCTAAAATTCACTTCTATCACTCTGCCCAAACCTAACCTAATAAACTGGGTTTGAGAAATTGTACGGGCGACGACGAAGTTTAAAAGAAGCCCCACAGTCAACAAACGGTTAGCTACAGCTAACCCCCTTTTAGGTGACGAGAGGGGCGGCTGTTCTGTCGGCCGGGCCCAAAAAACTGCACGTTCCAACGTTGATGCGGTCCTCCTTCAGAGGGGGAAAAACTGCTCCCACTCCGCGTCGCAGAGACAAAGGCCCCTGCGGGAAATTGTCTGGAACACGTTTTGCTTTCTGTAGATCTCAGAGAGAAAGTCAAGCAACCTTGGGGTTTTTAATAAACCCCGTTCATGAATGAATCTACCGATACAAAACAGTAATTTTCCTTCGACTTAACTCAGGGGCATATTATTGATTTGATGACACCCTTGGATCCAGTTAAAAGGGTTATTTTTTTTTTCGCCAGCAAAGGAGATACTAGCGCGCTGTGTCTCTCGGGTCCAGGCCCCGGGTGCCCCGCGTAGAAGAGACGGGATGTACCCAAGCGGGGGGGCTTTTTTTTTTGGACAGGGGCGCCCACAGGAAGTCCGCAGTTACCCCATTTCCTGGCTGTGCTGGAAGTAGGTTAATGCAATTTATTTTGAAAGTTCCAGAAAAGTCTGTACTGGCCTTTCACGTTCTAACCATGGCTATGGTCCCAACAGAAACTTGGCCCCTGTGTTATGAAAATAAAAATATTTTGGATCTGGGCTACAGCCCCCAATGTTTCAAGACCATAAAAACACCCCTGGTCCCAGTTATCTGTGGAAAAGGGAGGCATCTTGTACTGACTAGCTTGTCCTGCCATGAAAAGTGCAGCAGCTCCTAAAACCAAAAATCCTTGCAAAATCTTTTAAAGAGTATCACTGATATAAAGTAGCTATTCCAACTTTTCTGTAGGTTTTGGCTAAATTATCAAAGTTAAGAGTAAAAGAATGCAAGCAAACAAAGATCAAGGGAGAAAGCATCCGAGCAAATTGAGAGGCGAATGGTAAAGGCCCTACCACATGGTTGAATTAAAACAATTCTGCAAAGCAGAGTGGGAAAAAAATCCTCCACTGATGTAGAAGACTCATTGCCTGTTATTGCAAACACTTTTTGGCAGTTGTTGCTGCCGAGGGTGACAGATTCAGTTTTTAGATTTAGCAGACGATTACTATTCCTATAGAAACAGTTTGGTTAGAATATCTTTATTCCTTTAAAAGAATAAAAATGATTATTTTTTTTAATTATTATTTACTCAGGTTATCTCTGTCTATTATTAAACTTTGTTTAATAATAGACAGGGGAACAGCACTAGGCTGGTTTAAATCTTATTTGTCTGACAGATTCCAGTTTGTTCATGTAAATGATAAATCATCTTTAAACTGGGGGTTTTAATTTGTGGAGCCCACGGGTTCGGTACTTGGGCCAATTCTCTTTACTATATATATGCTTCCCAATAGGTAAAAATTATCAGGCAGCATAAAAAATAAATTTTCACTGTTACGCTGATGACACCCCGCTTTACTTATCCATAATCCTGATTAGAGCCCAACCATTTTAGATAGACTAAAAGCATGTCCTTTGAAGACATAAAACTTGGATGACTTTTAATTTTTTCTTCTTCCTAATTCAAAACAAGACAGAATTTGTCATCTTTGGACCGGGATTTTTTAAAAAAAGAAACTGCTTTTTCAATCACTTAACCCGATGGAAATTAAATTGACCTCCCGAAAAATAAAGAAAAAAAATTTGGGTGTTTTTTTTGACCGGGACATGTCTTTTAAAAACCCCATATTAAACAGGTTTTCCAGGATTTCCTTCTTTCATCTCCGGGACATTGCCAAAAATTAGAAATATCCTGCCCCAGGATTGATGTTTGAAAAACTAGTCCATGCATTTGTTACTTCAAGGCTGGACTATTGTAATTTTTTACTATCAGGATGTCCCCCCAAAATGCATTTTTAAAAGCCTTTTCAGCTGATTCAAAATGCTGCAGCAAGAGTTCTGATGAAAATTAAAAAGAGAGATCATATTTCCCCTACTTTAGCTTCCCTTCATTGGCCCCTGTTAAATCCAAAATAGAATTTAAAATTCTCCTCCTCACATAAAAAGCCCTTAATGATTTAGCTCCATCAATACATCAGAGATTTATTTTTTCCTTTTTTTTTCCTAACAGAGCACTTCGTTCTCAAGACTGCAGGTTTACTGGTGGTTTTCCTAAATTCAAAAAGTAGAATGGGAGGCAGATCCTTTAGTTATCAGGCTCCTCCCCTTTTGAAACCCCCCCCAGTTTTAATCCGTGAGGCGGACACCCTGTCTACTTTTAAGGCTAGGCTTAAAAACTTCCTTTTTGTAAAGCTTATAGTTAGAGTGGCTTAGGTTTCCTGAGCTATCTCTGTTTTTATGCTGCTATAGGCTTAGGCTGCTGGGGACATAATGACCACTTTCACCCTCTTCGCTACTTTCTCACACTCCCTTTCAATTTTGTATTATTTGCTGTTATTTCAGCTTTTAATTTTTGTTTTCTCTCTCTCCTTCCTAGAAGCTACACCGGCCTGACTCTGTGTCTACCTGTGACAACTATCTGGAGAGGGGCATCGTCCGAGCTTCTGCTGGCAACAATTTGGTGCTCACCCTCTACCGATGACCACATGGCCCTGTCTTTCAGTGTTTAACCCTTTCTCTCTCCTAGACATAGCTACTGACGGAGCTTTTACTGTAACTAACTCTATGTGCCCTCTTTCAGACTCTAACCCTTGAAAACTGGCTCAGAGTTTATCTTTTTCTTCTTCTAGGTGAAACAACTAAAGGTTTTTTTTTTTAGCTACAACCCTTAACATTTAAACTTTTCCTTCCTAAAAAAGACCCCCTGGATCAGTGCTTCTTTGTTCTCTTGTGTCTCTCTCTTTTTTCTCTCTAACCCCCATCGGTCGTGGCAGATGGGCCGCTCACACTGAGCCTGGTTCTGCTAGAGTTTCTTCCTGTTAAAAGGATTTTTTTCCTCTCCACTGTCGCTACATGCATGCTCAGTATGAGGGATTGCTGCAAAGTCAACGCCAGTGACTGTCCACTGTCTCTACATGCTCATCCAGAGGAGTGAATGCTGCAAGTCACTGACTGGATGCAATCTGCTGGGGTTTCCTTAGATAAAAACTTTTTATCCAATTTGAATAAATAACAGAATCTGACTGCACTGTTCAGTGATTTGGATTAATTGTAATGCATGTACCTGACTTTTGTGAAGTGCCTTGAGACGACATGTGTTGTGAATTGGCGCTATATAAATAAACTGAATTGAATTGAATTGAATTGAATAATCTAAAACAGTTTGAGAAAAAAAATGCAAAACCAGAAGAAATCTTTTATGGGGCCAAAACTGTATGCATATGTATGTATTGTATGTTTTATCATCTGCAAAGAAACTTTAGTATAAGTTGCAATAGTAGAGGATTTTTACCAGTGTTTTCTGTAAGATTCCTTGCACTGGTCTTTTGAAATTATTAAAGCCTTTTTTAAAAAGAAAGAAAAAAAATATGAAACTGCTAATAAACATTTAAACTCAAATTTATGTTTTGTTGAATGAATGAAAAGTGAAGATAAAATTTTAAGCAAAGCTTAGCTTAAACCATCATGCTCTAAAGCTTCTCCTCTATAAAAAATATGTTAAAGGGCACATTGTTGAATGGTGCCTTATTAAAACAAATATATGCAAATACCCCTTTAACAAAGAAGTGCTGACCAAACACTAGGAGCTTGTGATAACAAGATCAGTCGTCATTCACGAGACAGCATGCTGTGAAAGGGCAAAATATTATATTTGCTGCTATCAGTGTAACAAATCACATCAGAGCAACACAGAATAGATGGTAAATGCCAGCCTTTCCAAATACTGTCATCATTTCTACTTGGAATATAAGGTGAAAATCTAATCATAGGCCTGTAAGTTAGCAATATAGCAAGGCCAGAGCTCAGAGGAAAACCTTTGCTACTGGTTAAAACACATATCCCCAGAAAAGATGAAAACAAGTTAAATCAGACACATGATAGTGACTATAGTTCTTTTTTACTTTTTTACTACATCACATCATCTATTAATGTTTTTACATTTGTAAAAACATAATCAATAAAAACATTATGAATTAAAGATTTTTTCTGAAATTTAAAAATGCTTAATAATATCAGTAATTTATTGTAGTTAGGGATGATCCTGAATGTAATTTAAACTAGATATTTAAATACATGTATAAAACCATTCTGCTTTCATCATGATGCAATTGTCAGGGTTTGACATTTTTGGACTTAGTTTGTGGCTTTGTGTTTTTAATTTTGTTTAATTGTTTCTAGTTTGGTTTTGGGCTTCATGTTTATTAGTTTCTTTTCCTTCCTCTACGCCATGCATCTTTCTCAGATCCTCCTCTTGCTGTTGCACCCACTTCTGCAGCTCCTGAACTCTGTCTGCTTGGTTCTGTTGGCTGGTTCCTACTGTCACGAAGTGGTTTTGGATCGGACCAAAGTGCAGACAAGACCTCGGCAGGATCATCTTTGTAATTAATAGGTTTATTTATAAGGTCAAAAAACGTAGCAAAAACACTGCAGAAACAAACCAGAGTCCAGATACAAAAGCTTACAAAAATCACTGCAGGTTCCCCAAGGCAAGGCGTAGCAAAAGATTTCCAAGGAAAGGTAAAGCAAAAACAAAGCATAATCATGGACGAGAACGAGGTGTGACGAACACAAGGAACCAGCAACGAACAAAGACAACAAACCAACTAATATACTGGGGGGAGACAAAGGCAGGTAATTAAGGGAACTCAGAACAGGTGTGACAAGGAGGCAGGGAAGCAGAAGGAACAGGTGAAACAAATACAAAGGCTGAGGAAGAGTGAAAGGTGTAAATAAACAATAAACAGAAAACACAACTAAGCAAGAAAATAAATCAGAGAAGGAAATGAAGAACTAGAATAACTATGAACTAAAGTAAACAGAGAAACTAGAGGGAAACATAGAAACAACAACAACCTAAGAATAAACAAAGAGCCATAAGAAGAACCTAATTTACAAAATAGATGAACCAAACATAAACAATAACTAAAGCTGGAATAAGAAAAAATGCCTAACCACAAATAAATACAGAGTTACTAAATAAGAATCCAAGGATAGATAATAATAATAATTATAACAAGAATAATAACAAAAAGAACTCAGAGTTAGAGGAATATAATACACACAAGGAGATGGTAGAGGAAGGAAAAGAAACTAATATATATGAAGCCCAAAACGAAACTAGAAACAATTAAACAAAAGTAAAAACACAAAACCACAAACTAAGTCCAAAAATGTCAAACCCTGAAAGCAATCTATTTGGTAAAGTGCACCAGTTGCTCCTCACAAAAATACTGGCACAAATATAATGTTGAAGAAAAATTGTATTTTCTAAAGAAAGAGAACAATGATAACCATTCAATCAGCTTTATTAATTTAGCCGTACAAGGGAGACAGGTTTTTCAGCATCAGACGTATTACGGAGCATAGCTGAGACCAATCTGATGATCCAAAGGTTGACACTTATATCAGCTTGGCAAAAACCCCATTTGGCCTGGCACCCACTCTAGGAAGAGCAGACGTGAGAATCAACCTAACTTTCATGCAGACATCTCAACTCCTCTGCAACAAATGTTCCTGTGTTGAACCAGCAGAGGTTCCAGGGGCAGAAAGAGAAATGAAACACCTTTTGTTAAGGGACATTTCCCCTTTAGCTTGTAAATGCAGTGGGGATGACCAACAGGAGGGAGCAGAAAGGAAGGTGGAAGCCATTGTCAGGTCAGACGGACAAAAGCAATTTTTTTTTATCACAATTCCACCCTTTCGATCATAAATGAAACATGTTTCATGTGTGATCGACAATTATCTAATGTAAACATTAAAAATTAAAAGAAGAATACTAAAAGGAAGAAACTGAATAATATAATAAAAGGAAAAAAAAGTACAGTCATCCTCTGTGTTGAGTGAAAAACCTGTCAGATGGAAATTAAAACACATTTGTGTATCAACAAACAATTAGGCAGGAAAATACTCACATGAACCCTCCGCCAAGGCAAAATAGAAGAAACACAACAAAAAAAAAGCAATAAAAAAACATGATACCCAAATCATCAACACTCTGTGTGTTCATTATTCTTACAGAAGCATAATTACAGTGAAGAAACAAAAAAATGATGGTTTGTTAAACAAGAACGAAATCGTCGTTTGAATAAATGGAGATTAAACAGTGGGAAAATCATCAAAATCACCATCATGAGTTATTGAAGCTGAGTCATCAGGGCCATAAGGAACCACCATCAGA
The DNA here is from genome assembly GCA_036173005.1 of Crenichthys baileyi. NCBI lineage: Eukaryota > Metazoa > Chordata > Actinopteri > Cyprinodontiformes > Goodeidae > Crenichthys > Crenichthys baileyi. Next base: position 293,726 of record JAHHUM010000952.1, read on the forward strand.
AATGTGTTTAGAAAACAGGAACTCTTACCTTGCAGAAGTTAGGCTTCCACAGTCCAACTAAACAACAGTGGAAATGAACACATTTCAGATTTGTAATAATACCATAATGATAGATATCAAGCAATAAACATGAAAGTTAGATAAAAGCATCTGTGATTTCCTCCTCGGAGTCAGTTTTGCTGTCCAAATGGGAGAAAAGAAGTAGGCTGACCCTTGCTATCCAGGCAATGGAGCACCTAGTAGCCACCAAATGAAAATAAAGGAATTAAGGAAATAAGCATCTGTCAACAGAGAGCTTGACAGTCTCTCTGTTGCAGACGTCGCCAGTCCATCATTCAGAGAAAGGTTATGTGCAAATGTGTAGAGGTCTTCCTTGTATGTTTCAATGTGTTGTGTGTGCGCAGTGAGGCAAATGACCTTATGATTTCTAACTTTCAGGCAAGGCGGTGGGCCTTACGTAGATTTTGAAATGAATAACCTTTATTAATATGACTCATTGCTGTTTTTCCCATTTATACCATAGTAATATAAAATTGTAATGATTTGTGGGTGTTTTTGGGTTTTGTTGGTCTTATTTCACAGTTGAAGTTTTGAATCATGTTTCTGTTTATTTTTCTGGTCATGTTTTAGTCTTGTTCATGTTTTGTCAACTTTGGTTTTTGGATTTGGTTATGCTTTAGTTTCATGTTTTTCTAGTTTCTGTTATTTTGTATTCAAGAGTCTGTTTTGCTCCAGTCACGTTTTGTTCTCTCCTGTCTGTTAATCAACTTTATTCGGTTCACCTGCACCTAGTTAATCTGTCTTGCTTCACCTGGTTCGCACTCCATATATACACACCTGTTCTTTTTATTCCTCGCGGAAACATTTTCTGGATCATGCTCATGTCTAGTTGTCTCGATCATGCTCACGTCTTGTTTTTTGGATTATGCCAAGCCTGTCTTGCCTGCCAGTTCATTGTTTTGTTCCTGCCTCTTCTTATGAGTGAGTTTTTTGTTAATTAAAGCCTTTTTCACTTACCGTCATGCTGCCTGTTAGTCTGCATTCTGGGGTCCTACGCTGCACAAGTCCTAACAAAAATATAAGTTGTAATGTTTCCCTTTTGTTTGAATAGGATAAGAATGCTCATCGACACACATTATAAGGATAAATGGCCCAAGGTTCGTCATTAACGACCTGAGGCTGGGGCACTGGGGTTGATAGTGGAGCAACTGGTTTGATTAGAAAGCCACGGCACACTTAGATTAAGGATGGACACCCGCTACAACACAACCTAACAGAAAGACATCACAATGGTGACACATGAGATCTCAGGGGTTCAGGAACAATAGGAATCCAAAGATTGTGTTTGAGGGTTGAAAACGTGTGGTTGAGAAGAGTGCGACAGGAATGAATGAAGGTCCAAGGTATGAATGATGTGGGCCACATGAATGAAAGGTTCATGAATCAAATGGTATATTTTAGTTTCTGTGAGCTCATTTTATGTTTTGGGTTTTGATTCATAGTTGTGTTCGGACAACTAATGAACATTTTGGAGTGCACCAAGTTTTGTTTTTCATTAGTTTTTCTCTAATGTCGGTGTTCCCTGTATGTGTTCAGATGCTCGCAAGTTGGAACAAGTTTCTGGGTTTTTGTTTCAGAGGGTGAAAACATAAATTTCTTATGAAGTTTCTTGAGGTGAAATTGGATCTAAATTCTCTTTGGGATGCGAAAAGAACCAAATAGAACCTGTCATTCTGCCATAGGCTTCTGATTGAATAATTTGATGGTAAAAGATTTGGCCGCCCAAACTTCTTTAAGAGGGGAGGCAGAAGCCGGCATGTGTCGTGTGTCTTAAGTGTTTGTCTAAATTTCTGTTTCAATGTTTGTCTCAAATGTTTGTCTGACTAACCTTTAGACTTCAGAGAAAACAAAAAGAAATAATAATAATAATCATAGGATGAAAAGATGGAAATGGATATATCAGGAAAAAAAATGACTGTTTATTTTGATTACATATTTAACAGGAATGAATAACAAAATAATGGTATGATTAAGGGTGTACAGAATATGCAAATTACTTTTATCTAGTATTGGGGGTAGAGGTTACGGGGAAGGAACCTAAAGGTCTAATTTAGGTAGATATTATCAAATTATCAACACGCTTAAAAAATAGGTTGTCCAAAACCCTAGACACCTTCATGGTAAATGATGCGAATACTTTGTTCTGGGGATGATTTAAAAAATTATTAAGGTTTGAACATATCTAACATTGGATATTAGTTAACAGACAATAAATTAGCAACTCACTGGGTTACAATATAAATATTATTTTTGGTTAAAGGTGAGAAGATTATATTATCTACATATAAGATTCTCATGAAAACAGGTATTGGAGCATTTCCTTTTTCCCAACAAGCCCTAAAGGAAATTCAGTCAGTCATTTTCTACCGCTTATTCCATAGTGGGTCGCGGGGGAGCTGGTGCCTATCTCCAGCAGTCTATGGGCGAGAGGCGGGGTACACCCTGGACAGGTCGCCAGTCCATCACAGGGGAACACACAAACAACCATGCACACACTCTTTCATATACCTAAGGGCAATTTAGAGTGACCAATTAACCTAACAGGCATGTCTTTGGACTGTGGGAGGAAGCCGGAGTCCCCGGTGAGAACCCACGCATGCAGGGGGAGAACATGCAAACTCCATACAGAAAGACCCCCGGCCCGGAATCGAACCCAGGACCTTCTTGCTGCAAGGCAACAGTGCTACCAACTGCGCCACTGTGATTTTATGGGTACTGACAACAGAGTGAAAGGATGTAAAGATGTGCTTGACACTTTCACCAGGTCGGCTGAGAGAGCTAATCACACAATCAAAAAACGATGGGCTAAAGTTTGTGCTGATACAAAAATGAAGTGGCTGGAAGCGCTGCCCTTGGTAATGTTTTACATAAGATCATCACCCACAGAGCTCATTAGTTTAACTCCCCATGAGCTGCTCGCAGGAAGAACCATGCCCTGTCCTTTCACCTCCTCTCATCAGTCAGGGTGTGAACCCAGTCTGGATTCACAGAGAGAGCAACTGACATGTTCAAAGATTTAAATCTGCTGTGAAGTTTTTGTCTCATAACACACAGGAGACTCTAACCAAAGAACCAACAGGAGAAACAAATGGAACTCTGTATGAGGGCAAAACCAAGGTAAGCAGATCATATAGCAGGAAGGTAGAGCCATCCTCCGAAGGAAACCTCAGAGAAATCAGAACGCACCTGAGCTTCTGAGTTATTTATTTATATAAGATGTTTGCAACTTCGATTGTAAATTAACTTGACACAAGGCCTTGAACTTGTACTTGCCGCTGAACAGAACTGATTTATGAGGAATAATTGCTTAGGGGCTGACGACCTATTGACTGAACAGGAAAGATGTGCCCTGGTTACCCTCTCCATCCAGGATGCCCTGACACCGATTGGCCCACTTCGTCAGGGGGAACCTTTCAGAAAATGTGTTTTTGAATTTGATATGTCTGCTAGAATACAAACTGCTTCCTGTTAGAACCGATTCTAATCTTTTAAATGACACCACGGCAAAACAGGAGAGACAGCTGAAGGCTGTGTAAACAGGATGTTGAAATTATTTCTTGTCAAAATAGAATAGCTTTGGAAATTATCCTAGCAAAAGAAGAACGGTTGTGTGATGTTTTTGGAGAGGCTTGCTGTTCTTTTATTCCCAACAATTACAGCACCTGATGGATCTCTAACGAAGGCCCTAAAAGAATTGCAATCACTATCCTTGGAATTAAAATCGCACTCAGGAATCGACGAACAATTCACGAACATGTTCGAGACGTGGTTTGGAAAATGGGGAAACCTACTGGTGAGTATATCCACCTCATTTACTGTTGTTCTGATGATCGCAGTTTGTGCATGCTATTATGCACCGTGTATAGGAGCTCTCGTCCTTAGGTGCATGACTACAAGTATGGGCTCCATGGACTCAGGGGGACTGGGAGTGCCGACCGCCTATCAGATGCCGATAGTTAAGGGGTCGGGCCCCTCGAATCAGGGGTGTGAGAAAGAGGGGGCCGTGATCAGGCTCGCAGAATTGACAGAGGATAACCCATAAGTGAAAATGGGGCCCGCCGTCTGAGCCGACATCCTTTACAGGGATTTCTGTGACTTAATGAATAATGTTGACATGAAAGAATCAGAATATTGATTTAATGGTATAAATGCTGTATCAGATAAGTTAATGACAGATTGATTTAGTGAAACTAATAAGTTAAGCACATGTCATGAATGAGAGTATTAATAGAACCTCACAGGTTATTTTTGGTTATGTGTTCACCTCTCCATAAGCTGATTTTTAGAACATGTGTTAGGTCATAAATGGTGGCTGCTTTAAAGTAAAAAAGTTTTCTAATAGTGCTAAACCGATACATTGTTTTTGATAATGATGAAATATTTTTGATGAAGATCCATTTGATGAAGCCACAATGTGGCCTGCTTTAATGATAATAATAGCAGTTGATAATTACCTACAATTGGGCGTAATCTGCCCGGTAACAACATATGATTCTATATTCCATTTTAAGACTAACATTTTCGGGTAGCTGAGTCTGTCAAAGGACGTTTGGGGATGGATGTCGCTCAGAGGGGGACTGAAGATGGACGGAGACAATCAACACTTGGGGTCTACATTAACTGATTCACATGATGTTAGACAAAATTTTCTGCTGTGCTTCAGGTTGTTCTTTCTCTCTTTTCTCTAAATCATTCACATACAGGTGTTGAGGTACAATAATTCCACCATATATAAAAGACACTCTCAACACCCCAGTCCGGATATCGTGAGAAAGAACAGATGAAGAGCAGGAAATTAAGATTAACACAAGTTTAATTTGGTAAATGATAAGTCCAAATATATTCCATAAAAAAAGAATGATACAGAGAAAGAAAAAGATTTACCAAAGGCCTTTGGGAGAAGACTCGATCAGCAGCAAATCTACGGCTGGTCATCGAGTGATCTGCCTCATCATAGATGCCATTACATTTTATACCATCTACATCAAAGACTGAGCCTCCCCATTATCCAGTCTGGCGCTGTAAATTAGCCAAGCCCCCCTTGTGGGTAATTTATTAGCTATACCATGCCCAAAAGTTGGCATTTATTGCTTTACTGCCCATACAACCAGCATTTACTACTTGCAGCTGCTGAGAACCTCCTAACCTCTGTTTCACCCTTGTTCCAGCCTGACTTTTGCTGTGACCTCTGACTTCTCCCTCTCAGACCCACAATACATGTTATGTCCCAGTTTTATGGTTATACATGCGAACTGAACTAATAGCATGAAAGTACATGATTTTAATTCTCAACAATTCCCCCTTTTGACCTCTATAAAAGAGGTCAATATTCAAAAATGTAGGAATGATAAGTAACAAATGAAAAGAATAATAAGGTATTGGCACACCAAAAGATTAGTACTCTGCGAAGTAACAAAGGAAAGCCATGAATTACAATTGGGCCATTAATTCCCAACCTTCAGTAACAACATTTTGCATCATATTATATGGAGGTGCATGAGTGAGTGAGTGCCCCTTTCCACATGTTACTAGAATACCAAAAATACAGACACTGAAATCAGCAATGGGATAATTACAGGGGTTGGACAATGAAACTGAAACACCTGGTTTTAGACCACAATAATTTATTAGTATGGTGTAGGGCCTCCTTTTGTGGCCAATACAGCGTCAATTCTTCTTGGGAATGACAGATACAAGTCCTGCACAGTGGTCAGAGGGATTTTAAGCCATTCTTCTTGCAGGATAGTGGCCAGGTCACTATGTGATACTGGTGGAGGAAAACGTTTCCTCACTCGCACCTCCAAAACACCCCAAAGTGGCTCAATAATATTTAGATCTGGTGACTGTGCAGGCCATGGGAGATGTTCAACTTCACTTTCATGTTCATCAAACCAATCTTTCACCAGTCTTGCTGTGTGTATTGGTGCATTGTCATCCTGATACACGGCACCGCCTTCAGGATACAATGTTTGAACCATTGGATGCACATGGTCCTCAAGAATGGTTTGGTAGTCCTTGGCAGTGAGGCGCCCATCTAGCACAAGTATTGGGCCAAGGGAATGCCATGATATGGCAGCCCAAACCATCACTGATCCAGCCCCATGCTTCACTCTGGGCATGCAACAGTCTGGGTGGTACGCTTCTTTGGGGCTTCTCCACACCGTAACTCTCCCGGATGTGGGGAAAACAGTAAAGGTGGACTCATCAGAGAACAATACATGTTTCACATTGTCCACAGCCCAAGATTTGCGCTCCTTGCACCATTGAAACCGACGTTTGGCATTGGCATGAGTGACCAAAGGTTTGGCTATAGCAGCCCGGCCGTGTATATTGACCCTTTGGAGCTCCCGACGGACACTTCTGGTGGGAACAGGAGAGTTGAGGTGCACATTTAATTCTGCCATGATTTGGGCAGCCGTGGTTTTATGTTTTTGGATACAATCCGGGTTAGCACCCGAACATCCCTTTCAGACAGCTTCCTCTTGCGTCCGCAGTTAATCCTATTGGATGTGGTTCGTCCTTCTTGGTGGTATGCTGACATTACCCTGGATACCGTGGCTCTTGATACATGACAAAGACTTGCTGTCGTGGTCACAGATGCGCCAGCAAGACGTGCACCAACAATTTGTCCTCTTTTGAACTCTGGTATGTCACCCATAATGTTGTGTGCATTTCAATATTTTGAGCAAAACTGTGCTCTTACCCTGCTAATTGAACCTTCACACTCTGCTCTTACTGGTACAATGAGCAATCAATGAAGACTGCCTACCAGGCTGGTCCAATTTAGCCATGAAACCTCCCACACTAAAATGACAGGTGTTTCAGTTTCATTGTCTAACCCCTGTACATTCCTCCACTTACCAAAAGTGTTGGTAAACCACGCCTCCAGTCCCCCGCCAATTCCTGAATAGTCATGCATTTCTTTACTTAACGTACGCAAGCCTTCTAATGCTCGAGTCATTGATCCATCGGGGGCAGTATTATTTGGGATATAAGTACAGCACATGTCTCCAAACATTGCACATACACCCCCCTTTTCAGCCAACAACATGTCCAGAGCCAGTCTATTCTGCACAGCCATAAGAGAAGTAGGCGCCAACTGTTCTGCCAACCCTTCAACCGCATCTCGTGTCAGATTTGCCAACCTTAAGACATTGTAATGTATGTAATTGATCCTGTATACATTTTTATTTGGGGTTACAGGAAAAACTGCTGAAATTACCGGTATATTTTCAAACCCAGCTGCCACCTGATCAACCAATTTAAACTGGTCTGGTACTCCACGCGGAACACCAGTTGCATCAATAATATAAGTTAATGAACTGTCCATAAGATCAAAGGATCTGCTCTTCCTCACCTTTCCTCCATGGGGCGATTTCTTCCCCCACAGAAGCAATGGAGCGACCAGCCGCACCATTGCACAGCTTCCTACTGCCCTAGGGGAAATATTTCCACCACAATAGTAATATAAACCTTCATGGGCCCAGTGTCCTACAGCGCCAGCTGGGTAAGTTGTGTTACACCATGATAGAGAGACAGTTCCCAGTTTTAACTGTGGTTCTTTAGTAACCCCTGTAAAATTGAAACAGGGATAATCATATCCCTCACTCTGAGGAGAAAAAGGGCTTACCAGTGAACTATTGCTAATTACCGGAAACACCTTTGCTAAGGTATGACATGCAGGGTTTTCGTTACCATGAGTTAACAGAATCATGCATTTAAATCCTAGTGGATCCGCATTCTCATGTATGGGAGCAGGCACAGTGACCAGAGTTGGTCTGGCAGCCACACATGCTATACAATTGCTCATGGCCGACTCACGTGCTGTCTGAGCCATCCAAATTAACCACCAATTGGACTCTGTAAATCCCAGAGCCCCTTGGATAACATCTTCCGGGGTTAAGGTGTTATAGTCTATCTGAACCACAGGGGTTTCCACATCACCACTTTTGGCCATAAAAGAAATAAGAGTAATTCTAACAATTCTATCCTGATCTCGTGCGATCCATCCTGGCAAATGTACTCCTAAATACATATAAAATCCGGAACTCATATTTCCACATCTGAGTACATCCACTGCACCTTTCTGATAGATACTCAGATATACATTGTATTTAGTCCAGGAGTCCAGGCTAGCTCACTACCCTCACATGTAAACACAGAACAGAGATCAAACTGAAATGTGGTGTCTGAGCCGAGTACATAATCTAATTCGATACCCCCATGTCTTTTAATGCATGTATGTGATGTTTCAGTCATTTTCTGGAGTAGATGACGACGGCTGTGGAAATTGGGACTGGAAGTGTGCTCACCACTCTGGAAAACATCACAGAACAAGAATACAATTATTCCCACAAGAGTCATTATTAAACCTACCCCATATTTCCGTTTACAACTAAAATCCCAAAAATGCATCACCATTTTTATTCTTTGTACCAGATGAATACCACTTACCCAGGAGCTTATAACCTTCACACACACTGTGGGATTTGCTCAAGAATGTTGATTCAAAGTCATACATCCAGTACATAACACAACAATAGCATAAACAATGATCCAAAGATTAATTGACAGAAAAAACACCACATTCAATGATCACATAATCAAAATCAAGAGTCACATATGTTCCGATTCCCAGTCCTGAATTTATCTCTTGATTAGTTGAATGTAATGACTCCTCCTAGTGGATAAATCCTCTTCTTTCAATCTTGAAAACTAAAAGAAAAAGTCTCTGGAGTGGATAAATCCTCTTCAGCTCAGTGCGATCACACCAGTGAGCCTCCAGGGGATTTATTATGCCCCTTTAAGACATCTCCTCTGGTGCCTGTGACTTTGTTAGGCTCCTCACACACTAGCTCCAATGCTACCAGGTTTCTCCTTTTCCTCTCAGACGAACCGCATGAGATGTTCTTTCCAGGACTTGGAAGGGGCCTGTGAACCTGGGTTCCTGCCACTTCCGCTTGATGATGACCTTGAGCCACACCCAGGTGGCTCCTGGTACCACATGGGCCTCTTGTTCCCTCAGGTCCTCTGGAGAATTCTGCCGCTAGGGTCTGCAGCTCATTAAAGAACGTGTTAGAAGATAATTGTGCAGATTCACCTGTTTTCCTGGTATCCGCTGTGCTGGTTCCAGGAAGACTCTCCCAGTCTGTAGTTCATGTGGGGTATAACCTGTGAACTAATTAACAGACATCCTGACAGACATCAAAGCAACTGGCAAAGCAACCACCCAATTTAATGTAGTCTGTGCACAGATTGTAGCCAATTTTGTTTTCAATATTTGGTTCATTCTTTTAACCTTGTCTTGTGACTGAGGATAATATACTGTACAGAAAGCATGTTTTAGTCCCAACATTTGTTCCACCTGTTGCAGATCTTGGCTCCTGGACAAAAATAAGGTATGATAATGGAAATTATTTCAGGAACAATGTCTGGAGATGTTATAATTAATTACACATATTACCACGGAGTATCTCTTTCCCAGATTGGGTGTAATTTTAAACTTACCTGGAGATGAATGCATAGTAAGTTTTGGATTAAATTATCCACAGATGGAACAGTTCATCATATCTTTTAAATATAGGTGCCACCATTGTTCCAGATTGATAAGGACCTGTGAAATACCTACATGTGATGTTCCATGTGCCTCTTCCAAAATGTGTTCTCTCATGTTTGGTGGCATCACAACTTTACCACCAGGGCCTCTCCAAAGGCCATCTTCTTCTTCTGGTCCTTTTCTCTTCCACACAGTAAGTTCCTCAAGGGGATAACCCCTTTAGTGATGTTGTTTGATTTTTTCCAAGTTTAGATGTTCAAAGGTCTCAGCTTCCACACTTACTAAATTGAAGCAGCGTGCATAACCTGCTACTTTTTTAGCCAACAACAAGACTTCAGCCACAAATCTTATTTCATTTTCATGTTTGATTGGCTTCTGTGCTGCAGTCACAAATCCACATCTCAACCATTGTTTCAAATCAACATGTATTTTTCCATATTATCTGGCATACAGCTAACATACTGAATCACCTCTCTATATGCATACAGCCAACATACTGAATCACCTCTCGATATCCCCCTTTTTGCTGAAACAACACTGTTGTTACAGAAACATCTAAATAAAAAGGCAGACTAATCCTGAAAGAGCCAATTGTGCAGCAAACTACAGCAGCTGTTTAAACTTAAGGAACGATTTGTCGCGTCTGTGTTCCAATTCACTGATGCATTAAGATTTCTCATACCCTGCTCTTTTATCAAAAGACCCAGTGGTGCTGTCAAACCAGTGTAATTAGGGACATAGTTTCTGCTATAGGCAATAAAACCCAAAATTGACAACAAATCTTTCTTTGGGATGATGTGAAATGGCAGATTTTCGTGCAGAAAAAATATGGGTTCCTGTTGTTGAAATAACTGTTCCTAAAAAGTAACCTGTATTCTTCAATCTGCTGTTCATTTTACTCACTTTGAAACCTTTTTCTGCAAGATTGAAAAGAATAGAGTTGGTAGCTTCAATACACGCGGTTGCTGTTCAGGCTGTAATCAGAAAACCACCTCCGCTGACAACCTGCAGTCCTGGAGCTGCTGTTTGAGAACCTGATTGGAGAACCTGACCCGGGGATAATGCAAAATCTTAAGGCAACCTGGTGTCTCTCAGGTACTGATTCTTATAAGTGAATTGAGAAGACATCCCTGTAGTGCTCAGCCAGTCAGCCGTCAGAGCTCCTTTTCACAGGCAGAATGGGGGTGTTCCGGGCAGACTGGCAGGGTTCTAACATGCCTGCTTTTAACAGCCCCTAAATGGTGTCAGTAATTCCTGCCTCTGCAGCAGGAGAGTGTGGGTACTGGTTTCGTTAGATGGGGAAGACATCCTGCTACTTAAATTCCACAGGGGCAATGTTCACACATCCAACATCAGTGGGTCCTTGAGCCCATAGATGTGGTGGACAATTGGATAAAACAGGTTCAGCCAAAACGTGATCAGTTAATTCTCTGCCATGTTATCAAGATAACTGATGATGTTCTAACACGACAGAGTCAGATGCAGTAACTGCAATACAATAAATCTTAGTGAAGGGAGGAAAACAAGAAAACCCAGTTGTTTTTAACTGCAATTCAGTTCTCTTAACAACAAAACACAAACTTCAGTTGTTGTGCATTTCATCAATGTCTCACTTAGAATTAAGTCACATATCATCCTGATTTGTCTTGTATAAAGATGAGTATTAGATTAAAGGAAATCTAATTTAATTTTGATGCATAAACTCTACAAATTGAATCTAATCATTAATTCCCACCAAGTATGAAGTCATGACTCAGATTCTTTGTCAAAAATGTATTCCTGACTTTTGGCATATCTCGAACTATCACCAATGATTCTGCATGTAAAACTAATTCTTTAAAGAATTTTAAACTATTGCATTAACCTGTTAATAGTAAAACAGAAATCTAAAAGTCATGCTTCATCCTTAATTATTATTATACAAAAAAAAAACATGTTTTTAAGGCATCAATCACTACAAGCCTTTTGATTCTATTGTCTCTTAAATAGTGTTAAAACTCAGGAAGGGAGGTACTGAGCGTTTCAATGAAAGCAAAAGCGTGTACAAACGTGGTAGGTAGGCAGAGCCAGGCAGAACTAACCTCTGATTGGCAGCCTATGGGCGGGCCCCACAGTTTCTTCATTTCAATCTTAGTGTACCTTAGTGTACCTTAAACTGTACCTTAATCAATTTGTGATTTGGAAACATTATTCTAAACATGGATTATTGTGTCATGCAACACAGAAACACACATTCATTCCAACATAAAAACAAAACATTAAAGACAGACAAATGGCCAAATTTGAAGTTTCAAGAATTCAAAGAACTTTTTAACAATCTCTTTTCAAAATATGCCTTATTGCTGTCTTAATGCTGTAACTTATCAATTTTGTTATGACAGTCGTCAGGATCCTGTTTTAAGATGAGTGCACATAGTCCAAAGAGATCTCAAACAATTTAGAAGCAATTCAATTCAATTCAAGTCAGTTTATTTATATAGCGCCAAGTCACAACACATGTCGTCTCAAGGCACTTCACAAAAGTCAGGTACATACATCAGATTCAGTTATTTATTCAAATTGGATAAAAAGTTTTTCTATCTAAGGAAACCCAACAGATTGCATTGAGTCAGAGATTTGTAGATGTCACTCCTCCCGGATGAGCATGTAGAGACAGTGGACAGTCACTGGCGTTGACTTTGCAGCAATCCCTAATACTGAGCATGCATGTAGCGACAGTGGAGAGGAAAAACTCCCTTTTAACAGGAAGAAACCTCCAGCAGAACCAGGCTCAGTGTGAGCGGCCATCTGCCATGACCGACTGGGGGTTACAGAGAACAGAGCAGAGACAAAAAGAGAACAAAGAAGCACTGATCCAGGAGTCCTTTCTATGGGAAGGAAAAGTAAATGTCCAGTGGATCATCTGTAGAAGGTGAGCATTAAGTTGTTGCCAGCAGAAGCTTGGACGATGCCCCTCTCCAGAAAGGTGTCACAGGTAGACACAGAGTCAGGCCAGGTGTAGCTTCTAGGAAGAGAAAAGAGAGAGAACAAAGTTAAAAGCTGAAATAACAGCAAATAATGCAAAATTGTAGAGCAGTGTGAGAATGTAGCGAAGAGGGTGAGATTGGTCATTATGTCCTCCAGCAGCCTAAGCCTATAGCAGCATAACTACAGAGATAGCTCAGGACAACTTAAGCCACTCAAACTATAAGCTTTATGAAAAAGGAAAGTTTTAAGCCTAGCCTTAAAAGTAGACAGTTTGTCCATCTAGAGCCCACTGATGGCCATTGTTATACTAAAAACCACAAAGATTGGGATACTTCTCTCTTTCAGAATGATTATAACTATTGGAAAAGAGAGGGGGTCATACAGGTAGGAGAAATGGAGGGTGTGTTTGCACCTCAACCATAACTGAGCCGGTTTAGGCTAATCCTGACTCCCCCTACTCCATCCAACAGGGAGGAAAGAAGACGGAGGTAAAAATAAGGAAGATAGCTCAGGATAACCTAAGCCTAGCCTTAAAAGTAGACAGGGTGTCTGCCTCACGGACTAAAACTGGGAGCTGGTTCCACAGGAGGGGAGCCTGATAACTAAAGGATCTGCCTCCCATTCTACTTTTAGAGACCCTAGCAACCACCAGTAAACCTGCAGTCTGAGAACGAAGTGCTCTGTTAGGAACGTATGGAACAATCATCAGATCTCTAATGTATGATGGAGCTAGATCATTTAGGGCTTTATATGTGAGGAGGAGAATTTTAAATCATATTCTGGATTTAACAGGGAGCCAATGAAGGGAAGCTAAAGTAGGGGAAATATGATCCCTCTTTTTAATTTTCATCAGAACTCTTGCTGCAGCATTTTGAATCAGCTGAAGGCTTTAAACTCCATTTTGTGGACACCCTGATAGTAAAGAATTACAATAGTACAGCCTTGAAGTAACAAATGCATGGACTAGTTTTTCAGCGTCACTCCTGGATAGGATATTTCTAATTTTGGCAATGTTCCGGAGATGAAAGAAGGAAATCCTAGAAACCTGTTTAATATGGGATTTAAATGACATATCCTGGTCAAAAATAACACCAAGGTTTTTTACTTTATTACCGAAGGTCAATTTAATGCAATCCAGGTTAAGTGATTGACAAAGCAGTTTCTTTTTTAAAGACTCCGGTCCAAAGACGACAACTTCTTTCTTGTCTGAATTTAGAAGCAGAACATTTAAGGTCATCCAAGTTTTTATGTCTTCAAGACATACTTGTAGTCTATCTAACTGGTTGGGCTCATCAGGATTTATGGATTAGTAAAGCTGAGTATCATCAGCGTAACAGTGAAAATTTATTCTATGCTGCCTGATGATTTTACCTATTGGAAGCATATATATAGTAAAGAGAATTGGCCCAAGTACTGAACCCTGTGGTACTCCACAATTAACCCTGGAGTTTAAAGATGATTTATCACTGACATGAACAAACTGGAATCTGTCAGACAAATAAGATTTAAACCAGCCTAGCACTGTTCCCCTGATCCCTACAGCATATTCCAGCCTTTCTAAGAGAATATTGTGATCGACTGTATCAAATGCAGCACTGAGATCTAACAGAACCAGTACAGACACAAGTCCATTATCTGAGGCTAGAAGAATATCATTAATGACTTTCAGCAGAGCTGTTTCAGTGCTATGATGAGCTCGGAAGCCTGACTGAAACTCTTCAAACAGGTCATTGCTGTGTAAATGCTCACACATTTGATTAGCAACTATTTGCTCAAGAATTATAGATAAGAATGGAAGATTGGATATAGGTCTGTAATTTATTACGTCATCTCGATCAAGCGAAGGTTTCTTAAGCAAAGGTTTAATTACAGCTACCTTAAAAGCTTGTGGTACATATCCATTTACTAAGGATAAATTAATCATATCTAAAATTGGGTTGGTAATAAGAGGGAACACTTCCTTAAATAATTTGGTTGGGATTGGGTATAACATACAAGTTGAGGGTTTAGATGAAGCTAATATTTCTGGTAACTCAGGAAGCACCACAGGATCTAAACAGTCCAAACACAAATCAGGTCCTGCAGTTACTTTCAATGTTGTCTCACTTGCTGAGGATGAAGTAATCATCTTCGGGAGTATATCAAAGATTTTCTTTTTAATAGAATCAATTGTATTTAAAAAGAATCCCATAAACTCATGACTGCTAAGAGCTAAGGGAATGGATGGCTCAACAGAGCTATGACTCTGTGTAAGTTTAGCAACTGTACTAAAGAGAAACCTAAGATTATTCTTGTTCTCTTCTATTAATGATGAGAAATAAGCTGTTCTGGCTTGGCGAAGTGTCTTTTTATACAACAGTAGGCTATTTTTAAGTAGTTGTGTAGAGCGCCATTTTCTCTCCAATTTTCTAACATTGTGCTTTAAAGTACGCAGCTCTGAATTGAACCAGGGAGCTAGCCTCCTATGAATAATTACCCTCTTTTTCAAGGGTGCTGCATTGTCTAATGCACCATGCAATGATGAAGTAACACTATGAACAAGAGAATCAATTTGTGAAGGGTAAGAAACAAAATTATTGCCCTCCACTGTGTTTTTCTGTGATAATGAGGAAATAAAAAGTGGAACAGATTCTTTAAAGGTTGTTACAGCATTGTCTTATAATGATCTACTATAATGAAATTTTCTTTCAGGTGTGGAGTACTCGATTAAATTAAACTCAAAGGTTATTAAAAAATGGTCAGACCGGACAGGGTTATGAGAAAATATTGTTATGTCTTTACACTCAATGCCATATGTCAGCACAAGGTCCAGAGAATGAAGACAAAGGTGGGTAGGTTTGTTAATGTTTTGAGCAAAGCCAATTGAGTCTAAGATAGCATTATAGGGTATATTTAGGCTATCACTTTCAGTGTCAACATGAATGTTAAAATCCCCCACTATAATAACCTTATCTGTATTTAACACTAAATCAGATAAAAGGTCTGAAAACTGATCTAAAAATTGAGAGTAAGGGCCTGGTGGACTGTACAAAACAACAAACAGAAGTGGTTTAAGTGCTTTGCAATTTGGATGAGGAAAATGAGGATTAAATATTCAAAAGAGTTGTAGCTATTGATTGGTCTGGGACTAGTCAATAAATCGGACTGAAAGATGGTTGCTACTCCTCCTCCTCGCCCAGTATTTCGAGGAATGTGAAAATTTAAATAATTATTAGGAGTTGACTCATTTATAGTAACATAATCCTCTTGCTGCAGCCAGGTTTCTGTTAGGCAAAATAAATCAATCTGATTCCCACAAATCAGGTCATTAACTTGCAGAGTCTTTGAAGAGAGAGATCTTATGTTCAGTAAGCCACATTTAATTGCTTTATTTTTCTTCTTAGTCTGAGTTGTGTTTATTTTTATTAGATTTTCCTGATATTCTTGTTTTAGATTATTTTTTAATCTATTCAATTTTGGCCGTGGGCGAGACACTATCTTAATAGGGTAATGGGTGGGTAGCAGTACAGAAGCTGCAGAGAGGAGTGTTAAACTACGACTCTGCTTCCTGGTCTGAACCCTGGGTTGTCAAAGTTTTGGAGAACTAATGAATTCGGCCAGATTCTTAGAAAGAAGAGCTGCTCCATCCAAAGTGGCATGGATGCCCTCTCTCCGGATCAGACCAGGTTTTCCCCAAAATGTTCGCCAATTATCAATGTAACCCGCATTGTTTTCTGGACACCACCTAGACAGCCAGCAGTAGAATGACAGCATGCGGCTAAACATGTCGTCACTGGTTAAATCGGGGAGGGGACCAGAGAAAATTATGGAGTCCGACATTGTTTTGGCAAACTTACACACCGAAGCAACACTAACTTTGGTGACACTGATTGACGTAACCGGTTGTCATTACCGCCAGCATGAATAACAATCTTACTGTATTTACGCCTATCCTTAGCCAGCAGTTTCAGGTAGGATTTGATGTCGCCTGTTCTGGCCCCTGGCAGACATTTGACTATGGTCGCTGGTGTCTCTAGTGCCACGTTTCTGACTATGGAGCTGCCAATTACCAGAGTTGGCTTCTCAGCAGGTGTGTTGCTGAGTGGGGAAAATCTGTTAGAAACACAGACGGGCTGAAAATGACCTGTGGGCTGGGATCTAGGACTATGCTTTCTAAGTACCGTCACCCAGCCGGCCTGAGATCCCGGCTGCACGGGGTCTGCTGGAGGACTGCTATGTGGAGCTACCCTCGGTGGCTCCGTGCTGGCTAAGGGGCCTCGGCTATCTGCTGGTTTTTCAACAGCGCGGAGCCGGGCCTCCAATTCCAACACCCTCACCTCCAAAGCTACAAAAATGCTACATTTATTACACGTACCATTATCACTAAAGGAGGCAGAGGAGTAACTGAACATCT
Source organism: Crenichthys baileyi (assembly GCA_036173005.1). Taxonomy (NCBI): domain Eukaryota; kingdom Metazoa; phylum Chordata; class Actinopteri; order Cyprinodontiformes; family Goodeidae; genus Crenichthys; species Crenichthys baileyi. Next base: position 310,702 of record JAHHUM010000952.1, read on the forward strand.
GACACAGAGAGCAGGAGAGACGAGTCTCAGAGACAGAAACAGCAGAACGGGTAGCCATGGTGGAGCTAAAGCTAACGCTAAGCTAGCGACCCCTTACCACTAGCACAGCAACAGTTTTCTCTAGCATGAATCCAAATTTACTGATGCTGAAACCCTTTGCAAGGCAAGTTTATTTATATAGCACATTTCAGTAGCAAGACAATTCAAAGTGCTTCACATGAAGGAAAAAATAAAGTAAAATAAAATAAAATAAAAAAATAAAAAACATAATAGGCAAAGTAGATTACAGTGACATAAAAGTAATTAAAAAATAAAGAGAATAGAATGATGGATAAGAAAATGAAAGGAAAGTTGGACTGAAAACGTAACTAATAATGATTAGATGGCCCAGTCAAAGGGCACTCTAAACAAATAAGTTTTAATCTTGATTTGAAGCAATTTAGGGTTTTAGCGCTTTTACAGTTTTCTGGTGGTTTATTCCAGATTCATCGAGCATAAGAACTAAAAGCTGCTTCTCCATGTTTGGTTCTGGTTCTAGGTATTAAGAGTACATTTGACCCAGAAGACCTGAGAGGTCTGGGTGATTGATACACTGACAACAAGTCTGTAATGTATTTTGGTGCTAAGCCATTCAGTGATTTATAGACTAACAGAAGTATTTTAAAGTCTATTCTTTGAGATACGGGGAGCCAATGTAAGGACTTTAGAACTGGAATTATGTGCTCCACTTTCTTAGTTTTAGTGAGGACGCGGGCAGCAGCGTTCTGGATCAACTGCAGCTGTCTGATCGACTTTTTTGGCAGACCTGTGAAGACACCGTTGCAGTAATCATTTCTACTAAAGATGAACGCCTGAATTAGTTTTTCAAGGTCCTGCTGAGATATTAGTCCTTTAATCCTGGAGATGTTCTTTAGGTGATAGAAAGCCGAACTTGTTACTGTCTTTATGTACCTCTGAAGGTTCAGGTCTGAGTCCATCACTACACCCAAATTTCGAACCTGATTGGTGGTTTCTAGCTGTATTAACAGAAGCTGTGTGCTAACTTTTAAACGCTCCTCCTTTTGTCCAAAGATCAATACTTCTGTTTTGTTTTGATTCAGCTGAGGAAAATTTTGGCACATCCATGCATTGATTTCTTCTAAGCATTTTCCAAGCGCTTGAATGGGTTCATAGTCACCTGGTGACATCGTAACGTATAGCTGTGTGTTGTCTGCATAGTTATGATAACATACATTGTTGTTTATTATAATCTGAGTTAGGGGGAGCATGTAGATATTGAATATGAGGGTCCCCAAGATGGACTCTTTGGGAACGCCACATGTGATTTTTGTGGTCTTTGATTTAAAGTTACCTACTGACACAAAAAAGTCCCTGTCCTTCAAGTAGGAATTAAACCAATCAAGTGCTGTACCAGAAAGGCCGACCCAGTTTTCCAGGGGCTCTAATTAAATGGAGTGATCGATAGTATCAAATGCTGCACTAAGGTCCAATAATACCACCACTGTGGTTCTTCCACAGTCTGCATTTATACGGATGTCATTGAACACCTTGACAAGGGATGTCTCTGTACTGTGGTGAGCACGGAAGCCTGACTGGAAGACATTGAAGCGGCTGGTCATTGTTAGGAAGTTGTTTTACTGCTGAAACACAGATTTTTCAATAATCTTACTGACGAAGGAAAGGTTTGAGATAGGCCTGTAGTTCTGTAGTAGCAGCTTGTCCAAGTTGCTCTTTTTCAATAGCGGTTTCATAATCAGTTTCAGGGCCCGGGGGAATACACCTAACAAAAGGGATGTTTTATTATTTGAGTTAAATCAGACGTTATGACAGCCAAAACTTTCTTAAGGAAAGCTGTGGGTAAAACATCGAGACAGCAAGAAGGAGAGCTTGGTTGCTGTACAACTTCTAAGTTTATGTAGCTTATTTGATGAAATTTGGAAATTTTGTCAAAATCAGTTCTAGTTGGAGACAGGACATCCTCATCAACTCCAGTACCAAAGCTGACTGCCCCTCTGATCTTTTGGGTTTTTTCAGTGAATTAGGTGGCAAATTCATTGCAGGGCCTGGTAGATTGGAGTTCCGATGCTACAGTAACAGGAGGGTTAGTTAACCTGTCAACCGTGGCAAATAAGGCACAAGCATTATTAATGTTTTTGCTGATTATCTCAGAAAAGAAAGGTTCCCTTGCATTTTTCAGTTGTAGGTTATATCTGTATAGTCTCTCTTTATAGATGATATAGTGAACCTGGAGTCCAGTCTTTCGCCACCTGCGTTCAGCTTTTCGACACTGCCTTTTCTCACTTCTGACTGGTGGAGCACTTCTCCACTGAGACATTTTCTTTCCAGAAATGACTTTCACTTTAATTGGAGCAATTGAATCAATGATGTCCAAGATTTTAGAATGAAAGTTATCTACCAGCTCATCTACAGTGTTACAGGTCAAAGTTCAATTCAATTTTCAATTCAATTCAATTCAGTTTTATTTATATAGCGCCAATTCACAACACATGTTGTCTCAAGGCACTTCACAAAAGTCAGGTACATACATTACAATTACTCCTAATCATTGAACGGTGCAGTCAGATTCAGTTATTTATTCAAATTGGATAAAAAGTTTTTCTGTCTAAGGAAAGGAAACCCAGCAGATTGCATCCAGTCAGTGACTTGCAGCATTCACTCCTCTCAGATGAGCATGTAGAGACAGTGGGCAGTCACTGGCGTTGACTTTGCAGCAATCCCTCATACTGAGCATGCATGTAGCGACAGTGGAGAGGAAAAACTCCCTTTTAACAGGAAGAAACCTCTAGCAGAACCAGGCCATCTGCCACGACCGACTGAGGGTTAGAGAGAACATAGCAGAGACACAAAGAGAACAAAGAAGCACTGATCTAGGAGTACTTTCTATGGGAAGGAAAAGTAAATGTTAATGGATGTAGCTCTTTCAGTCATTTCATTTAGAAAGAAAGAACAGATAAACTCTGAGCCAGTTTTCAAGGTTAGAGTCTGAAAGAGAGCACATAGAGTTAGTCACAATAAAAGCTCAGCCAGTAGCCATGTCTAGGAGAGAGAAAGGGTTAAACACTAAAAGACAGGCCATGTGGATCATCGGTAGAAGGTGAGCATTAAGTTGTTGCCAGCAGAAGCTCGGACGATTCCCCTCTCCAGAAAGGTGTCACAGGTAGACACAGAGCCAGGCCAGGTGTAGCTTTTAGGAAGAGAAAAGAGAGAACAAAGTTAAAAGCTGAAATAACAGCAAATAATGCAAAATTGGAGAGTAGTGTGAGAATGTAGCGAAGAGGGTGAAAGTGGTCATGTCCTCCAGCAGCCAAAGCCTATAGCAGCATAACTACACAGATTCAGCTCAGATTATTTAGTTAGACGGCGCTTATTTACAACAATGTCATCTCAAGGCACCCCACAAAGGGTCACACTGATGGTCATTGTTATACTAAAAACCACAAGGATTGGGATACCTCTCTCTGTCAGACTGATTATAACCACTGGAAAAGAGAAGGGGTCATACAGGTAGCAGAAATGGAGGGTGTGTTTGCACCTCAACCATAACTGAGCCAGTTTAGGCTAAACCTGACTCCCCCTTACTTCATCCAACAGGGAGGGAGCAAGGTCCCTGGGTCTGGATTGGGATCTGGTGTGAGGGGGGTTTAACTGTTAGGAACATATGGAACAATCACATCTCTGATGTATGATGGAGCTAGATTATTAAGGGCTTTATATGTGAGGAGGAGAATTTTAAATTCTATTCACTGAAGGGAAGCTAAAATAGGAGAAATATGATCTCTCTTTTTAATTTTCATCAGAACTCTTTCTGCAGCATTTTGAATCAGCTGAAGGTTTTAACTGCATTTTGTGGACATCCTGATAGTAAAAGAATTACAATAGTCTAGCCTTGAAGTAACAAATGCATGGACTAGTTTTTCAGCGTCACTCCTGGATAGGAATTTCTAATTTTTGGGAATGTTCCGGGGGTGAAAGAAGGAAATACTAGAACCCTGTTAATATGGGGTTTTAAAGACATGTCTGGTCAAAAGTCACACCAAAGTTTTTTTCTTTATTATCGGAGGTCAAAATTTTAATGCCCTCCAGGTTAAATGATTGACTAAGCAGTTTTCCCTTTTTTAAAGACTCGGTCCAAAGACGACAACTTTTTTTGTCTGAATTTAGAAGAGAAAAATTAAGGTCATCCAAATTTTTATGTCTTCAAGACATACTTGTAGTCTATCTAACTGGTTGGCTCATCGGGTTATGGATTAGTAAAGCTGAGTATCATCAGCGTAACAGTGAAAATTTTTTCTATGCTGCCTGATGATTTTACCTTTGGAAGCATTTTTTAGTAAAGGAAATTGGCCCAAGTACTGAACCCCTTTTGGACTCCACAATTAACCCTGGAGTTTAAAGATGATTATCACTGACATGAACAAGGAATCTGTCAGACAATAAGATTTAAACCAGCCTAGCACTGTTCCCCTGATCCCTACAGCATATTCTAGCCTTTCTAAGAGAATATTGTGATCGACCGTATCAAATGCAGCACTGAGATCTAACAGAACCAGTACAGACACAAGTCCATTATCTGGGGCAATAAGAATATCATTAGTGACTTTCAGCAGAGCTGTTTCAGTGCTGTGATGAGCTCTGAAGCCTGACTGAAACACTTCAAACAGGTCTTGTGTTTTTTTTTAAATGCTCACACATTTGATTAGCAACTATTTTCTCAAGAATTTTAGATAAGAATGGAAGATTGGATATAGGTCTGTAATTTATTACGTCATCTCGATCAAGCGAAGGTTTCTTAAGTAAAGGTTTAATTACAGCCACCTTTAAAGCCTGTGGTTGGGATTGGGTCTAACATACAAGTTGAAGGTTTAGATGAAGCTAATATTTCTGATAACTCAGGAAGCTACACAGGATCAAAGCAGTCCAAACACAGATCAGGTTCTACAGTTACTTTCAATGTTGTCTCACTTGCTGAGGATTAAGTAATCATCTACGGTAGTATATCAAAGATTTTATTTTTAATAGAATCAATTTTATTTAAGAAGAATCCCATAAAGTCATGACTGCTAAGAGCTAAGGGAAAAGTTGAGATAGAAGAGTAAATCTGGTTAGAGGTTTCAGCAGCACCGTCCTTAAAGATGTGTTTTCCTATAATGTCTCTTTGGCTAACTAAGTCATTGGAGATAGTGTTTTCAAAAATGACAGAAAGTGGTTAAATAGGGCAACATCAGTTACAGACACCTTGGAAATGTTTAGACCCTTAGTGATGATCAAGTCCAAAATATGTCCCTGTTTGTGCATTTCCTGTTTAACATGAGTCAAAACAAAATTTCTAAGAGTGTCACATTGATCTATGGCACTTCTGTCTTCAAAATTGTCCATGTGAATGTGAAGTCTCCCACAATAATTAAAACAGTCATAATCAACATATATCACAGATAAAAGTGTTATAGTATTAGGTACGGACTTGACCCACATGCAGAATGACACTCAGGAGATCAGTCATAGAAGTTTAAGATATTTATTGTAACCGGTGAGGTGATAAGTCTGGACCGGAAACTGCCAACCTGTTGCTAAAAACTAGAAGAGCAGGTGAGTTTAATACTTCCGTGAGAAAAACTAGTAAGCTAAAAAAGTTTGTATTTACAGGGGAGTGTGACCAGAACCGCCAGGGGAATTGGACGCAGAGTCGGGAAGCTCAAACACTGATGTCATTGTGTGAAGTAAAGTTTGAATCCGAGGGGCTGAGGAGTTCGTGTCCGGTTTGACTGTGTTGGAGGGGGATAGGCTGTTGACGACTGGCGTGTGGTGGAGTAGCCAGGAAGCTGACCATGCTAGGTAGTTGTACGAAGAGGGGCTGAGGCTTGAATCCTGAACGAAGAACTTGGCAAAAATCCAGAACTTCCACTTGCTTTAGTGTAGTGAAAGACTGGAGACTGGAATCAAACACGGTGGTCAGTCACCTGAAGGAGAACACAACAACAATGAGTCGAAGTACTCAGAGAAGTCTTAGGGTTTTAGACATAGAGCTGGCTTGGTAATGTTACCACTGTCGGCAAATTACTCAAGCGATGAGGTACTGGCAGCCTCCTGCTTAAATACACCCAGACATCAGTCAGGAGATGACTTGCACCTGTTACCCAGGAAACCGGGAACTCCAGCGCCCTACTAGGGTTGAAACACAGTTAGTAGCAGGTAAGGAGAACACAAACAGAGAGAACTCTGACAAAAACCTAAAATCACTGAAAAAGTTTGTTTTGGACTTAGGAGGCCTGTAAATATTCAAGAACATGGTTTGGACCGGGCTCTTTACCTGGAGAGCCATATATTCAAAAGAGTTTTCCCAGAAATACATTTTTACACTTTGATGCATCTTTAAAACAAAGAGGCCACCCCTCCACCTTTTCTTTGCTGTCTGCTCTCATAAAGAAAATTGTAGCTTGGAGGTGTTGACTCTATCAGAATGGGTGCTTCATTAAATTCATGTAGCCATGTTTCTGTTAAAAACATAACATCAAGATTGTGGTCAGTAATGAAGTCATTGATTAAAAATGATTTTCCTGACAGAGATCTAATGTTCAATAAAGCCAGTTTATATGACTTAGTTGCTGATATTAACTCTGTATCTGGTTGTACCTGACAGTTGATGGGTTTTAAGTTTGATTGTTTGTTACTGTGTCTTATCCTTTTAGCGTTGTACTTTCTGTCACGTATAAGAACAGAGATTTTACAACTATCTCCTATTAGGGGCCCAAGTTTTTCCTGGACATGCTCATTTCTGATAGAGTTACCACTGGGGCCCAGACAGAGATGTGATTTTAAGGTCCTGATTAGAAGGAGATCGGTTAGGAGGTGGTGGGGCTCTGCGGCTTCTGGAAGATGTTGTTTAAGTAGCAGGTCCTCGGCCACGGGGAGTGTTGAATGGAGAAGATGTCAGAGCCAATTGGGTCCCGATCTTAAGAGCTCCTTTCATGTTATCAGAATCCAGTAAAGCAAAAACCCAGGCTCAGTGGGGAGATGGGAGAGTTCTGTGCGGTCTGGGTCGGGGTCTGGGGTGAGGGGGGTTTAAATGGGGGGGTGGGTTCGGTCTGGTTCGGGGATTGGGGGGAGGCGGGTATAACAGGGGGGTCCACTTCTCCTGTGGAATTCAGCGGGGAGACCGAGCTGTTGGTGGCAGCGTTATCATTGTTGTTGACACTTCATGTTTTCTGCAGATGGTGGAAGCTGCTGGCGGATTATATACTGAATAGAAGAGATTAGATGGGAGACGTCCTGGCTTGTTCAAAAAGAAACCATCTTGCTTGAAGAGATGTCTTTTTTCCCCAAAAATATTGAAGTTGTCGATGAAGTTCATAGATGTAGTAGCACATGCTTTTTTCAACCATTTATTAATCATCGGAAGTCTCAAAAAAATGTCATGTCCACAGAAAATCAGTGCAAAGGGTCCGCTGAGAAACACCTTGATATTGAGACCTCCAACTTTATTCAGCAGACGAGTGAATAAATCCTGTGTTTTTCTTGTTGCAGAAGTGTTTGATCCCCTTCATAGTTGTGTTGCCCACTATTAGGGTTCTCGGTCCGATGGACCACTCCTTCTCTGGCAATTTTGGAGAAGACTGTTTAGAATGAAGATTGTTCTCAAACTTTTTATTGTTCTCAGAAGATGGATCATTTTCCTGGGTTTCATTCTGTAGTGGGGCAAATCTGTTTAGGAGGGGAATTCCATTATTTCCAGCTGGCTCACTCCTATCAGTTGTTGTGACAGCAGCTCGCTATCGAAGTCTCCTTTTTACAGGGGAAACGGTGGCATTTCTCTGTAATTCTGGACATTCTAATTTATTTAGTTTCTGAGATCTTCCAGTGAGTCGTCCACCTTGATTTTTTGGGCATGCCAGGGGGGTCTGCCGGTAGGTTTATTCTCAGTGTTCTGTTTGCCGGTTGAGTCATTGAGCTGGCTGTCACTGTTTGGGATCACAGGCAGAGTTGAATCATCGCTGTACCCCTTATTCACCTACACATTCACTTCTAGTCGTTGGATTTTCATCTCCAAAACAGCCAATTTCTGTAAAAGTTTGACGAAGTCTTCTGTGGTGAAGGAAGGCATCTTGTGCTGATTAGCTGGCACCAACTTGTCCTTCTTTCGGGTTCGATTATAAAAACATCAGAATCCTTTAGAAAAAAATAAACATAATAATTTCAGAGAACATGAGATTAGTTATATTTTGTGGTACCACTGTCCAATCAAATTCTTTCTTACCTTCAGAAACAAAAATAACCTTTCCCATTCCCATTTTAAGTTTTTTTTTTTTTGACTTAGGAAAATGTGTTTAACAGAACCAATTACTTATTATTAGTTTTAAAAGTTTTAGCTGATGATTGTGTAGGGAAAACAAGTGTTTTTACATTCCTGTGTAACACAGAAGTGATTAGGTTTCCTTTCCTTCCCCAGAGAAAAAAAAAAGAAACTGCAGAACCAAGCCTTTCATAGTTTTTGTCAGGACCTGATATGAGGTACAGTGTAAATCAACACGCTGGATGAATCAGAAGAGGGAGGAAAAAAAGCGAATATAACCTCTTCCCAGCAGCTGCTGTGAAAACAATGAATTTGCGCCTTCCATAAGCGTAACTTAGCACTTGTAGACAAAAACTGTACCCCACTGTTGTAAACAGTAAACCTAAGCCTATTATCAAGAGGTCTCTACCCATTAAATTTACGGGATACAAACTCTGACAACAGAAAACAATACCTGAAGGAGAGCCCAACAGGTGGTATGAATGCGATGGGTTTTAGAAAATGCTCCTTCATGAGATTTGTCCTGAGGCTGACATGGAAACATGGTTACTGCTGACGTTTGGAGGTGTTGTAACTTCGTCTGCTTTTTAATAACTTTTAATAACTAGAATAATTGACCATGAATATTCCACGACAAGAACTTGCTTCTCTAAAAGAAATAACTGGAAAGCATCAAACGAGCATAAGTTATCACCATTTTTAAGATAATTTTCTAACCCTAAAATAATATTTTAACCTGCCATGTCTGTCAACGTCAAGCAAGCGTGTCACATGAGCAGCCGTTAATAAGCGTTCTTTATTGCAGAAAATAAAAAATATATATGGAAATGTGTGTGTGTTTGTACATTACCCCCCTCAGTTTCTTGATCGCTCCAGAGTCAGACTGTCATGGCACACAGTCCTCTATCAGTCAAAAAACCCAGGCCCTTCCCCGGTCTGTTGGTGGGACATTCACTCCTTCCTTGTTCACTTTAACTTCTCCAGGAGGGAGAAAGAATTTTGCACCGGCCTGTTTCTCTTCTGCCCACATAAGATGTGCTTTCAATATGAGTCCAGTGAATCGCTCTTCTGGCTCTGGCAAACATCATGGATCGCTGTCCATCTCAGTGGGTTTGAGGCTTTTGGCCAGCCTTCTCCTGAGTTTTGTTCTGTTGGAAACTCACACTGTCATTTGCGACAGGCAGGCACGCCCTCTCTCTTTAAGGCCATGCTGAAGAAGCGTCTCTGGTGGAGGAGCCATGGGGAGGGCAGGTGTCTAATGTCCAGACTCAAAAACGCGGAGGTTGCACTCAAATCCCGTGTGTGTGTGTGTGTGTGTGTGTGAGAGAGAGAGAGGCAGAAGAAAAATGTTTAGTATAGGTTCAGATTTTGCAAACAAAAATATTATCAGTCAGTCAGTTGTCCACATGCCTGTGATTTCCTTCCAGAACATGCACTATGAAAGGAGCTACATCCATTAACATTTACCTTTTCCTTCCCATAGAAAGTACTCCTGGATCAGTGCTTCTTTGTTCTCTCTGTGTCTCTGCTCTGTTCTCTCAAACCCCCAGTCGGTCGTGGCAGATGGTCGCTCACACTGAGCCTGGTTCTGCTGGAGGTTTCTTCCTGTTAAAAGGGGTTTTTCCTCTCCACTGGCGTTACATGCATGCTCAGTATGAGGGATTGCTGCAAAGTCAATGCCAGTGACTGTTCACTGTCTCTACATGCTCATCCAGGAGGAGTGAATGCTGCAAGTCACTGACTGGATGCAATCTGCTGGGTTTCCTTAAACAGAAAAACTTTTTATCCAATTTGAATAAATAACTGAATCTGACTGCACTGTTCAATGATTAGAATAAATTGGAATGTATGTACCTGACTTTTGTGAAGTGCCTTGAGACGACATGTGTTGTGAATTGGCGCTATATAAATAAATTGAATTTAATTGACTATATTGTTAACATTTTTTTTTAATTGCTCTAAATTTCTGAGGGTCCCTAGGGTGTTCAGTCCCACTTTACGATCCCTACAAAAATGATTTTCCTCAACTGCACATTGCAATACATTTCATTGTTTCCCAGCCAATGTGCCCCTTCGTTGTCGTTAGCTCTTGGTTGCCACATGTCCGGGTTCAGTTTCAACTCAGCTATCTTCCTCCACATACATTGCTCAAGATGAGCAACCATATTCCCTTTTTCTCCTTCAAATCCATTCTCTTTCCAAACTGCAATCATCTTTTAGAACTTAAAGGGGACCTCTTATGCAAAATTAACTTTTTCGATAATTTTAATACTTCCATTTGGTTCTCTAATGCTTCTACAGTCCAAACCCAAATAAAACTACAACAAATAGCCATTTTTTGGCTATGAATGAATGTTTTATTTTATCTTGAAAATGTACAGTTTTAAAAGCTGGGTTTTATGACATCACAATTAGACTGGCACCTAGCAATGTTACCTGAGTCCCGCCCCAGACTAGCAACTGAAGCGGAGCTCCACCCACTTGATTTTCAGTAGAGGATCACATCTCGGCAGCTGGTTTTACCCTACACGCGCTTTACAATGGCTACCCTCAAAGGCAGAGGTTCTGTTGTTTGGCTGGAAAGACTGTCATGTTATCTGTTGGATAACATGTTGGATAACAGAGATTTGTGGCTTCATTTTATTTTTGAGGGCAATGTTCCAGTCACATTACCCAAGACAGTACTAGTTTGCGTGAATCATTTCACCACAGACTGCTTTGAAAACTCACATCAGTACACGTCAGGATTTGCAGAAAGACTTAAAGGCAGAGACAGTGGATTTTTTTTTTTTGGTGTGTGAAGGCTCTCTCAGTTTGATCTGGTTTCTCTTTACTGTGATATCTCTTACCTATTCTAACACATAAGCATGTTAAAACACATATTTTCTGTTGCTGCACTTAACGCTACAGGATCCTCACCAAGAGAATCCAATCTTGAGTTTTTATCTAAAATTCTTGAGAAAATAGTTGCTAATCAAGTGTGTGAGCATTAAGACAGTAATTATCTGTTTGAAGAGAATAAGTTAGGTTTCAGGGCTCACCATAGCACGGAAACAGCGCTAGTGAAAGTCATCAACGATATTCTTATGGCCTCAGATAATTGACTTGTGTCTATACTTGTTCTGTTAGATCTCAGTGCTGCATTTGATACAGTTGATTACAATATTCTCTTAGAAAGGCTGAAACATGCTGTAGGGATCAGGGCAAGAGCACTAGGCTGGTTTAAATCCTTTTTGTCTGACAGATTCCAGTTTGTTCATGCAAATGACAAATCATCTTCAAACTCCAGGGTTAATTGTGGAGTACCACAGGGTTATGGAGCTAAATTGGGGCCATAAAGTTTGTTAAAAAGAAAAAAATTGAAACCTGAAAAATAAGTTTGTTCAAAAGAAAAAAAAAATTGAAACTGAAAAATAAAAGTTTCTTCAAAAGAAAAACATTTGAACCGGAAAAGTTATTTTGAACCTCCCACCAAAAAATTTGAAAACTGGAAAAAAACTTTTGCAACTGAAAGAAAAACAGATGTGAAACTGGAAAAAAAAAAAGTTCAAAACTACTTTTCAGATTCAAGTTTTTTTTTTCGAACTTGCAGATTTTTTTTCCGGCTTCAAACTTCTGGCCCTGTTTTAGCGTGGGGGGCGGGGCCTCAGATCACAGGGGTGCGGAATCATGACTGATAGCTCAACACAGCGGCTGAACAACATATTCCCAGCTGTTGCATTCAGGGACCGTGGGAACTGGAATTATCTGTAATACATCATCGATATTCTATATATATGTGACTGGTTTTGAAAGATAACATGCTTTACCGATAGAAGCAGCTTACGTGCATACACGACGCGCATCTCAGAGGAGAAAATATGATCTTGACAGATTTGCACAGCATTTTAAGTCTGTGTTGGAGATTTCCCATGCTCTCAACATAAAGCAAAAGAACCGCTAGACTAAGCGACGGTATGAAACCAGATGCAAAACGAGCCGGTATTTTCCGAATATCCTTGCATAATTAAGCCTGGACTTGTTTTCACATGGACTGGACTCGGGTTTCGGTTTCAGGTGCAATTTTGATTTAAACGTGTTTGGTCTCCATTTAGTCAAGTGACTTATAGCCAGGGGCAAACTGGCATACAGGGCAACCGGGGAAATCCCCGGTGGACCGCTGGCTTAGTGGGAAGGTGGTTCACTTCAGCCCATGAAGTGAACCACCATTTTATATATATATATATATATATATATATTATATATATATATATATATATATATGTATATATATATAAAAATCTCCATTTGTGTCTGGCATCCAGCAGAGAGGTGCGCAGTGCATCTCTCTGCTTTAACAAGTGCCACTGTTTGTTTTAGTATCCCAGGCTTTTATTCTGATCTCCGCTCTTCATTGTCAGCTCAGCTGGCTGCCCTTAAGCGCATGTTCATTTGTTACAGATCAGCTGTTCGCCAGCGCGCAGCAGAGCTGATCTGCCTGACTGGAGCAGAGGAGAGGTTTGTTCGAGCTACGGCACCCTGTTGGCGGTCAGACCTCTCGGAGTTTCTCAGGTCCTTGGTCCCCAGAAGCGATCACACTCTATCTAACACTGACTCTTAAAGGAACGACTCTCAAACAGTTTCTAACTTTCAGCTCCTTTAATCTAAATTAGGCAGAGGAATGATTACAGAGATCAGCGCCGAGGCTTCTGTCTCGGACCGTCGCCGTCTGTGAAAGGATGATGAAGACTGCTTGGGCCAATTCTCTCTCTCTCTATATACTGTATATATATATATATAGCATACTATATGTATGCTTCCAATAGGTAAAATTATCAGGCAGCATGGGATAAATTTTCACTCTAATGCTGATGATACTCAGCTTTATTTATCTATAAATCCTGATGAGCCCAACCAGTTAGATAGACTGCAAGCATGTCTTGAAGACATAAAAACTTGGATGACTTAAAATTTTTGCTTCTAAATCCAGGCAAGACAGAAGTTTTCATCTTTGGACCAGAATCATTGAAAAAGAAACTGCTTAGTCAATCAATTAATGTGGACGGCATTAAATTAACCTCTGGTAATAAAGTTAAAAAACCTTCCGGACATGTAATTTAAATCCCATATTAACCCTCCCGCAGTCCTAGAGGGGTCGCATGGACCCTGTGTGCGGCCTGCTCAAGTTTTTGTTGTTTTTTCCCTCCTGTGTCTTTCGTGGTCTTCCCGTACGCCGGGCTGCAGCGAGCCAGCCGCATCACAATTCTGACATTATGCTAAATTGTAAGCAGGGGTCGTATGGACCCCTGGTGTGTTTGTCTCACTACCTTCCCCAAAGGGGAGAGTGGAGTGGGTGGGGGTCACAGGAACCCCCGGGGTCCTTATCTTTCACACCGCGCCTTTCCCGAAGGGGGTCACAAGGACCCCTAGCACACCCGGTGCCATCCATGGGAGTGGGGTGTGTGTGTGTGTGTGTGTGTGTGTGTGTGTGCGTGTGTGTTTTGTTTTCACGTACAACCCCTCCTGCGCCCTTGTCACACCCGGGGTCGTGTGGACCCCACTGGGGTTGGAGGAAGGGATTGGTCATCAGGGTTAGCCGGGGTACTGGATAGACGGACCCCGTCCCTGCAGTCCCAGAGGGGGTTGGGTGTTCTCCGGATATGCTTTTCATTTTATTTATTTTTACTTCTCCCCGTGTCCCAGAGGGGTCAGATGGACCTCGGTTATGTTTTATTTATTTATTTTTTTGTCTCTATGTCTTGGTTTCGTGGGGGAACTGTCTCTCATCTCCCGTGATAATTTCCTCGCTCTGTACAAGCGCTGGGTAAGGACTGCGGGAGAGTTAAATAAGTTTCAAGGATTTCCATCTTTCACCTCCGGAACATTGCCAAAATTAGAAATATCCTGTCCAGGAGTGACACTGAAAAACTAGTCCATGCATTTGTTACTTCGAGGCTGGACTATTGCAATTCTTTACTATGAGGAAGTCCACAAAATGCAGTTAAAAGCCTTCAGCTGATCCAAAATGCTGCAGCAAGAGTTGTGATGAAAATTAAAAAGAAAGCTTTATGGGGAAAATTTACTGCCAACAATCAAGAGCACATATTTTCAATTTGAGAGCAGGATTTCATTCTGCTTGTACTCAAACTTAGTGATGCTTGTACTCAAAATTAATAATGCTTGCACTCAAAACTTGTGCTTTCTTTCAAATATACTCTGTTCTCTCAAATTTTTGTTTCTGCACTCTGATCTAATGCTTCTTGCATAGATAATTTCTCCTCCTGCTTGCTTCATCCTCCATGCGCGCAAACTTGCTCTCTGCTCAGATCAAAACTGCACTCTCAAGTTTCTTCCCTGCTTGCAAATTATTTTTGCTCTTTCTCAGATCATCCCCTAGCAACCATATTATATGGCAATAGAAGGGTGACTTGTCCTCTTCAGGCTGGAGGGGAGTTCCTGCCTCAAGTGGAGGAGTTCAAGTATCTCGGGGTCTTGTTCACGAGTGAGGGAAGAATGGAGCGGGAGATCGACAGACGGGTCGGTGCGGCTGCCGCAGTATTGGGGACGCTGTGCCGGTCCGTTGTGGTGAAGAGAGAGCTGAGCCGAGAAGCGAAGCTCTCGATTTACCGGTCGGTCTACGTTCCTACCCTCACCTATGGCCATGAACTTTGGGTCATGACCGAAAGAACGAGATCCCGGATACAAGCGGCTGAAATGAGCTTCCTCCGTAGGGTGACCGGGCACTCCCTTAGAGATAGGGTGAGGAGCTCGGCCATTCGGGAGGGGCTCGGAGTAGAGCCGCTGCTCCTCCACATCGAGAGGAGCCAGTTGAGGTGGCTCTGGCATCTATACCGGATGCCTCCTGGACGCCTTCCTCGGGAGGTGTTCCAGGCACGTCCCACCGGGAGGAGGCCCAGGGGACGCCCCAGGACACGCTGGAGGGACTATGTCTCTCGGCTGGCCTGGGAACGCCTTGGGCTCCCCCCGGAGGAGCTGGAGGAGGTGTCTGGGGAGAGGGACTTCTGGGTGTCTCTGCTGAGTCTGCTGCCCCGCGACCCGGTTCCGGATAAGCGGAAGACGACGAGTACGAGTACGAGAACGACAGTGTGCAAATGCTAGGTCACAGGCTTAGTTGCGGTGCGCTTGTTTCCTTCTACTGACTGTGCCTGTGTTGCTACAATTGATGACTGAGAACATATTGCATTTGGCTCAAGAATTGCTCCAGACACCTAAGCAGAGTCTGTAACAATGGTAGAAAGTATAACATTATAGTTATTTTATTGTGAGGCACTTAAATTATGGAAAATGAAGAATAAGCATTTATTTATAAAATGTATGATTCAGATATCATAAATAGCTATCCTAATAAGTAAAAAGAAAGTGTTTAATTTAACCCAACAAGGACCAAACCCTAAAAAAGTAAGGTTAGCTTTGTCACCATTTTACTGAAAATATTGTTATAACAGTTTTATTGTAAATCATTAACTTTATCTTTGATATACTAGATGAATTAGCAAATTTACAATGCAATTCTTAAATATGTCTTCCACTGAGACGATTTTTGATTGTCATATTTTATTTTAATGTTGTTTATGTTGATAGAAACAGACATACATATAAAACTATTGAATATTGAAAATCATTTACTTCAGGATAGATCACACCTTTCCAGGTGTCACTGTCATTTCCCACATGGGCGTTGATGTCCCCCAGCAGAATAATGGAGTCACTAAGCAGCACCCCGACAGGGACGGCAAAAAGGCTGTGTACTCTGCACTGCCGCTTGGCCCGTAGGCCGAAATGACAGTCAGAGACCTGTCCCCAACCCGAAGGCGCAGGGATGCGACCCTCTCATCCAATGGGGTAAACCCCAACATGAGATGGCTGAGCTGGGGGGCAACAAGCAAACCCACCCCAGCCCGCCGCCTCTCAACGTGGGCCACTTCAGAGTAGAAGAGAGTCCAGCCCCTCTCAAGGAGATGGGTTCTAGAGCCCACGCTGTGCGTGGAGGTGAGCCTAACTATTTCCAGTCGATATCTCTCGACCTTCTCCACAAGCTCAGGCTCCCCCCCCCCAGCGAGGTGGCATTCCACGTCCCTAGAGCAAGCCTAAGATCGGGCCGCCGAGGTCTCCATCTTCGTCTGCTGCCCAATCCTCTTTGCATGGTTCCCCCTGCAGGTGGTGGGCCCACTGGGGGATGGCCTCGCGTCTCTTATTCGGGCTTGGTCCCACGAGGAGCAACCCAGCCACCAGGTGCACTCTGACGAGTCCTGACCCCAGGCCTGGCTCCAGGCTGGGACCCCGGCTCTGCCCAACCCTTTGAGTGTTTGCTAAACGTATATATGAACAGGAAATCTCCTTCCAGCTGTCACGTTCCGCCTTTGGGGGGAGGAGGAACCACATGATTGAGTTTTTCTGGAAAACAACTTTTTAAGCCCATTAATAATGTGATAACATCTACCTCAATTAGATCTTAATGGTCTTTCCTCATAACATCGACCCCCAATACTAGATAAAAGTCATTTTTTTATATTCTGGACAACCACAATCATACCATCATTTAAGTATTCATTCCCATTAAACATCTGTTCACAGTAGCCACTCATGACCCAAATTTTACCTTTTTTTCCTGTTTCCATCCTAGGATTATTATCTTTATTTTTCTCTCTGAAGTATAAATGTTTGTCAGATAAACAAAGACAAAGAAAATAAATAAATAAATAAATAAAATAAAGACAAATATTGAGAGAGAAATTTAGACAAACACTTAAGACACACAACACATGCCCCTCACATACAATAAAGAGGCTCCAAACCTTCTCCCTTAGACTGCAGCCTTTTCGGAGGATTGTACCTTCCCCTCCCAGACTTATTACCGTTGCAGTCGCATCGCCATAACACATCTTAATCCGTTTTCAAAATCTCACCAAAAACTGTTCTGAACCATTTCTCTGCCTTCAAGGGTATAAAAATCCAGCTCACTCAGAACCAACAACACAGCCAAAGTGTTTTTAGGAAAAAACACAGGAGATTTTTTAAGAGGAATCTCCTCACCTTATGAAGTGCGGCAGCAGGCTATGGCATCCAGTCTGTTTGTGGCCCCTAGCCAGAGGATGAAGAGCTTCCGGGGCACGGGCAGAAACAAGAATTTGTCTGCGCAATCGCGCCCTGTTGGCGAACAGACGCCTCGGATTCTTTTCCCCCGGATTCTTTTCCCCAGAAGCATTACCTCTACTTACAATCACTTTCTCTTAAAAGGAATGACTCTCCAACTGTTCTATACTCTCAACACTTTTATTCTAAATATGGCAGAGGAATGGTTACAGAGATCAGCTCTGATGGTTCCTGTTCTTAACTCAGTGATTAAGGTGACGAAACAGCGCCAAAAGAAGGTCACTCATGGTTTTTATGTCTGGTACTCCCTGCAAGGGATGTACACTCCCTCAGTGTTTATCAGTAGACTAAATGTCACCATTTTGGTGTCTATCTGATAGTGTGTGTGATAGCAGGTGTCGAACCCTGAATCTAAGTGTGGCTGCTGCAATCTAATCGCTACTGTTACAGTATGTACCACAATCAACCCAATGCACTACACTTTATGTCAAACTGTAGGTCACAGAGGATTATTGTCTTATTCCAAGAAAAGTGAGAACATTAGCATTCATACTTGATCATTCTGGTCTGTGAGTGAAAGCTCATTTATAAGTAATGTAGTTGGTGTCCTGAAGGCTGATTCATCCCCCAACACGGGGCAGCAGGTCCTCAAACTGGGTCCTGGATAGACCGAAGTACCGCAGAAAGTGACCGTGATTCGCTCCTGGAGTAGGTGGTGGTACTCTCCAAACTGGTTTCATCTCTTGTAACCCAGAGACGTTGACGTCGGTGGAGCGTTGTCGCCACATGAATTGCTGGCGAAATGTCATGCGAGTGAGAGCACACAAATGAGGCGAAAAGTTCCCATCCTGAACATCCATTGACCTGTATAGTGTACTCAATGAAGGATTTTTGTCAGGTGTGGTGTGGTGGAGGACCCCAGAATGCAGATGGATAGGCATCTGTCGATGTAGGAAAACTTTACTGGCCGTCTGTTAACTCCTACATTACTCCTCACCTCTCATCGACTCGTTTTATTTGGCACCCCAAAGGACAATCCTCAGACAGAGATCAGTTGTAGTTTCCACAATTTTATTAAAACCAATCTGAATTCAGAGAGGGAGACGTCACACTTACACTGCTATACCTTGGAAACCCCTGTGTGTTGTCTGACTGGGGCTGTGTTTCATTACATTTTATACCCCACCCTTCCCTGCAGTACACATACACAATCATTCTGTCTGTGGATGTCTCCCCAGCAACAGCATCAAAGGAACAGACATACATTTCATCATTTAATTAAGAATTATTTCCCACACGACTTCAGGAAGTTTCAGGGAGAGTTATCAGAGTTTCGGTTAGCCCTAAGAGGAGTACCATGCTTCCCCAACACTACCGGCTTCTCATGATACAGACAGGCGACACCTGCAAGCTTTAACCTTGAATAATATGTGATTATGTAATGTGATCACACTAGAAGCTACTGTTAAGGATTTTTCTAACTCTCAAAAGCATAACTAAAAACTCCTAATAACAATCAATCTATAAACAGCAAAGTCCCAAATATATCTTAGTTTTAACTACTAATAATAAGGCAGTTATATTTCCACACTACTAATAATAAGGCCTTTATATTTCCACAGTGTGCACCCAAGAGAATCTTTTCTTAGGTGTCTTTCCCAAGTATGTGGTGATTGTGTTACTGGATCATAATGCTTTTACAGGAACACGCGATCTCAATCCGTTTGCTTTTAATTATTTTGATATGGAATATTTAGCCTTGTGTAAGGATGGTAGACAAATTCCTGCTAAGGCTTTCCAGCCCAATTTTAACCAAGGCAATTCAGTGAGAAAGTATTACAACTTGTTTACGGCTACAGGACGACATCTAAAAGATCTTCCGCTGAGTATAACACGTCAGGAATTTAATCAAGGATACTCTCTATTCGCATTTAATCTTAACCCGGGAGAGGACACAGATGCTGTATCTCCAGTTTCCAGCGGACATTTAAGATTGGAAATGCGTTTCAGAAACCCGTTGCCTCATACCACCACGCTGATCTACGTTTGTTATGACTCTATTTTAGAGATTGACTCAAAGAGGCAGTACCGCTGAAAGTGACCGTGATCCGCTCCTGGAGTAGGTGGTGGTACTCTCCAAACTGGTTCCATCTCTTGTGAACCCAGGGACGTTGACGTCGGTGGAGCGTTGTCACCACATGAATTGCTGGCGAAATGTCATGCGAGCGAGAGCACACGAATGAGGCGAAAAGTTCGCTGAAACCGCGATCGGTCTGAACGCACCTTCAGACATTGCAAAACCCATCCTGAACATCCATTGACCTGTATAGTGAACTCAATGAAGGATTTTTGTCAGGTGTGGTGTGGTGGAGGACCCCAGAATGCAGATGGATAGGCATCTGTCGATGTAGGAAAACTTTACTGGCCGTCTGTTAACTCCTACATTACTCCTCACCTCTCATCGACTCGTTTTATTTGGCACCCCAAAGGACAATCCTCAGACAGAGATCAGTTGTAGTTTCCACAATTTTATTAAAACCAATCTGAATTCAGAGAGGGAGACGTCACACTTACACTGCTATACCTTGGAAACCCCTGTGTGTTGTCTGACTGGGGCTGTGTTTCATTACATTTTATACCCCACCCTTCCCTGCAGTACACATACACAATCATTCTGTCTGTGGATGTCTCCCCAGCAACAGTATCAAAGAAACAGAGATACATTTCATTATTTAATTAAAGAATTGTTTCCCACGCGTCTGCAGGAATCTTCAGGAAGAGGAGTACCATGCCTCCCTAATACACTGCCGGCTTCTCACGATACAGACAAAAACACCTGCAAGCTTTAACCTTGAATAATAAACACTCATTGTGTAAAAACTGGACTCTAGAGGCTACTGTTAAGGTTTTCTCTAACTATGAAAAGCATAACTCAAATTCCTAATAAAAATCAATCTGCAAAGTCCCAAATAGTTTTAGCTACTAATAATAAGGCAGTTATATTTCCACACTACTAATAATAAGGCCTATATATTTCCACACATCTTAACAGTAAGTAAAGATGTTTTATTTTAAGTGAAAAAAATCACTCCAAGGTAGAGGCAGGAACAAACAATTAACAGGCACAGACAACAAAGAAAAGTGATGTTTCTGCAAGGACTAAAGAGAAACTGAATATAGTGAATACAAAGAGCATGGAACAGGTGAAATGGAGACTGATTGCTTAGTGCAAGCTGACCGAATGAAGTTGATTACTGGTTGATGGATGCAGGGAGTAAAAACAAAACATGATACAAACTAATCAGGAGAAAACATAAAGTACAGAACATAATCTAGAAAACAATATTAAGAAACTAAAGCACAACCAGAAAAATAATAAACAGAAGCAGGATTCAAAAACACAAACTGGAAATAAAACCCAAACAAAAATCCAAAACACCCTCAAATCATGCCAGAACCAAATCATGGTGGTCGTCCCATGCAGGCACAGAGTTTAGGCGGGCGACCAGAAGGTTGTCCTGTGCAGGCACAGAGTTCCGGTGTGAGCCAGGACCCACAACTCAGAGGCCTGGGCGACCGGCAGCGGCGACCGGCAGCGAAGACATAGGGACCTGGGTGGCGACGAAGGCAAGGACCTGCAGGCTACTCATGAGGCCAGCGACGAAGGAGCAGGCTTTCTGGAGGCCAGCGACGAAGGAGCAGGCTGTCTGGAGGTCAGCGACGAAGGAGCAGGCTGTCTGGAGGCCAGCGACGAAGGAGCAGGCTGTCTGGAGGCCAGCGACGAAGGAGCAGGCTGTCTGGAGGCCAGCGACGAAGGAGCAGGCTGTCTGGAGGCCAGCGACGAAGGAGCAGGCTGTCTGGAGGCCAGCGCCGAAGGAGCAGGCTGTCTGGAGGCCAGCGCCGAAGGAGCAGGAGTCTGGGCAGCCTGCGGCAGCTGAGCAGGAGTCTGGGAGCCAACAGGACCCTCGGAGGCTGAAGCAGAGTCGGCAATTTTTCTAGAATTTTTATAAGCTTTACATATTTTCATTATATTTTTTTATTTAGCATTATGGCGTTATAAGTTTTGCTTTGTTCACACTTTTTCGAAGTGTGAAAAGAGGGATTGTGTGCATATTTTTTATAACCATCCATCTGTTCATTGTGTTTAACAGTTATTAAAGGAATAAGTAATTCTCTTCAGATCAAAGAACAAGAGGAGTCGAATTGCAACCCTCTACTTAAGTCCTAGTGATCTCTGGGGTTTTGCAACCTTAGAAGTTATCACCCACCTTGAGGATGTCCTGGAGGGAGATGAAATATAGGTCCCTTTGTGGGATCCAATGTTAAGACCATATGAGGAGTTGTTTTTTGCCAAGGAATGTAAGCCTGGGCTATCTCAGAAAGCACTGGGGGTGATTGGTTTTGGGGCTTTCTCTTATCAATTCTTGCCCCACCCCCTAGTGTATGCTAGTATAAGAGAACTGTGTGGACTCTTTTCTTTAGAGTCACTGTATGCAAACAATCTGTTAAAAATTTTTTCCCGGTAATACAGTTTTTAAGATTAAATTCATTTTTTTTGTGACTTTGTTCAACTACAGCCTTGTTCCAGAATATAAGAACCCCAAAGGGAGGGAGATGTTTTCTCCAACACTTCCCATCCACGGGGATGGGGGATCTTGGGGGGTTTTTTTGACGCTCATGTTTGCTGTTTTTTAGTTGATTGGAGATATAAAGGGCTTTTTGATAATTTCGTAGCTGAATATAAAAAAATACTTTTTATGTATATTGAAATGGGATGGAGTTAGTTTTTTATGTTTTTTTAAATTTTGATGGCAGTCAGGTCTTTAATCTAGATTTTTTTTTTCTCACTTGCCTTTTAGGGCTTCCGTACATATACCCTAATGGACAGAACACATCTGTGTCATAATGTTCAGCTGTTGGACTCTGACAGTAAGCACAGATACAGAGGCAGTATGACAGGTTTAACAGTCTTATTGAAAAGCAATGTAAATGGTTTGGCTGGTCATCAGGAGGTCTGAGGACAATCAGACTGGGCACTATGGAAGAGAGCTGAGATGTTAGATCTAACAATGGATGGTTGGTGAGGAATGGGGGGATAGAGATGAGGCTTAATGTCAGAGTTGGAGTGGAAGGTTCCGGAGAAGGGGGGTCTGTCTGCTGAGGCTGGCAGGCAGTGTGAATCTGTGGGAAAGCTGTGTCTCTCTCAGTCATCTGATCCTTTTCGGAAGGTGTTTCAAGAATGAGGTGAAGGGTGTATAGGTAGGTGAGCGAAGGGCAGGGAGAATGGTTCTTAGTTTCTAGGAGGTTGGTTCCACTAGCGGAAGGGAAACCGACAACCAGTGTCATCCTTAGTAAGACCCCACAGAGTAGACACAGAGCACAGGAGCATGGGAGAAGCCAACATCGGAGGAGAATCCTGCGGAAGGAGGAACAGAGACTCAGGTAAGATTTGGGAGCAAAAGATCAGTCAGGTAGCAGGGAATGCAGGTCAGATTACTGAGTGAGCAAACAGTCTGATGTCTCCCTCTAGGTTCCAGCTCCTTATGAACACCTCCTAATTAGTCCTCATGGAAGACACCTGTGGAGCTGCACTTGCCAGTCTCAACTTGTAGGGAGGGAGTGAGAGAGAACACAGTACTGCATACACGCACCAACCTGCACACAGCCAGATGACTTGACAGTCAGCTGTACTGATTTGTTGTTTGCTTGTTCTTGTCTTGGTATGAGTGCCTCCGTCCTGTCCTGCAATACAGCACAAATAACTTCTTAGCAGTTCATCATTGCGGGGCATTTTACTGATCTACTTTAGGATCTTTGATGTTTCTTCCAAATAGTTACTGTGATTTCAGTTTTCTGCCTCCCTTCTTCTGTATGGCATACATTCTACATGTACATTTTGAACACCTGATTTGACTTGAAATCAGTGGCCTGAACCTCCTCCTTTTCCCCAAGATGTAATAAAAATGGGCTCTCTGATCACAGGCGGGGTTTTGTTGATTGCTTATAATCACAGATAATATGTACTGTACATATGTAATGTGTATATATGTAATAACATAGCGTGATTAATTTTTCACACTTTGTCACTCTGGCATTAGGATCGGATTATAAATATTGCCACAGTGGAACGGTTGAGGTTAGGTTTAAATAGATTTATAAAAGAATTTATGATCAACATTAAACCTGAGTGAGGTAAACATTTGAGCTATTCTTTTTTCTGAGTATGCTTAGCTCTTTCACAAACACATGGTAGCTGAGATAAGGTAGCTTCATGTACAGAGGGGTCAACCACAATCCTGAAGAGAAAAAATACAAGCTCTGTTCAATCATTCTCTGTAAATTACTTTGACAGATATCAAACAGAGTCCTTCACTCATGCTGAATAATAATTGCACTGGGCTGCCCAGCCCAACACTCACGGGGTCATCTGTAACAGAGAGTCTGAATACTGCAAAATAAATTACACCATTTTCACTTTCGCTACTCTTGGTGGCGTTTTTGGAGTTTAATACTGTAACACCAATTGTAGCTCAAGAGATTATCACCTACAGGAGCACTGTAAATATCTCAAAAGGCTTTACTTTTGTGTTGTTTCATAATCTTATTTAAGTGTTTGCATTTTCATTGTGAACTTTAATGTTTTTATGTGTAACAGACCAAACAGTGAAAAATAGTGAAGCGGTTTGTAAAATGATAGAGTCTTTTCTTTTATAAATAATAAACTGAAAAGTATGGCATGCGATCTACAACTTACTTCAGCAGCTATCAAGGACTGTCAGCTTCCCTGCATGAGCAGCCTCAATCCTTACAATATCACAGTAGATGTAAAGTTTTAAAATCGGTCTCTTGCTATAAAAAATCTTAATCCTAAATTATTCAATGTTTTAGCAGAACTGGAGCATGTTAACAGTACTTTCCATGATTCAATTTTAAACAGCACTCAGGCTGCAAGTAATGATGCTTTGCGAGTGCAGGAGGACACATGGGTCCCATATATGAGCGTAGGTCTTTGGGAAGCACCCACAGTCTGCCCTTAATACTCAGCTGGCTGTTCCAACAGCTGTGCATTATTTGTTCATATATTCCCAACCTAAGCATTCTGCATCTTAGGGATCCACACATTGTGTCAAAACACATTGGTATTGGCAGTTTAAGCTGTTCACAACAAACAACAAATTTCATGAAATGATTACTAACTACTACAAAGAAGCTACACAGTACTAATACGGTGGTTACAGAGAATTGAGGATACGTCTCAGAGCTTCGAAATGAGAGAACCGCATAACAACCTTGACAATGCGATTCTCCTGTTTTTTATTTATGTCTGTCTTTCAGTTTCACTTTGCTGTTTGACTTACTGCAGGCATCTATAACGCTTCATGCTTACTTCATATACAAGAGATGCCATGGGTCCTGATAAAATAAATGTGTCCCATTATAATAAATCGTCAAAAAGCCTGGGAAACTAACAAGGTGTGTAAAAAAGTAAAGTCTGAAAAAAGTAATTTGTTTCATTACCTGTAACTGAAAAAAGTAACGCCATTAATAACACTATTAATTTTAAAACAATTCCCATTACTGGTGGTAGTACATATAAAATCATTACTGGACCAATGTATATGCTACAGAAGAGAGCTGTAAGAACTAACGGTTCAGATCATTATGATCCAACTAATAAAATGGTCATTAAATTGCATGCCATAAGATTCTATTTGGTAAAACTCAATGTAAAAGCAAAAAATATTTCCCTTTTTAGCAATATACAGAAGTTGTTTTATATTAAAAAACAGTATTAACTCAGAGGAAAATGTATATTTACAAAAGTAAAAGTAATTTAAAAGGTGTTTATCTGTCACGAGTGATCGTGTGGAATAACTGTGGTGAGGAATGACAGTGCTGTTTACATCGAGATTTATAAAAAGTTTTAAACAAATACAAAACTGAGGTTTGACACTTTCTTGATATATGATCTTATTGCATTTTTTAGGATTATACCTTGATTGATGTTTTTTTTCTTTTTCCTTCTTGTTTTGTATCGGTAAACAAATAACTGCAGCCAGTGTAGGCACTATAAGATGACCCCTCTGCCTACACTTTATGGACTTAAGCTTATGTGATTGCTTTTAAACTTAATATGTATTTGTTTACGTTTGCTCTGTAAATGTTAACTTGATTAATTAGTTTTGTACGGATATGACTAGTGTTGTGGAAAGAAATAATTTTGTGAAGTTTGTTAAATATCTTGCAAAATGAGAACAAAAACAATCCAACCAGAATGGCAGAGGGTTTGTTCTGCCTCACACAGTAACTTTTAATACCAAGGAAGGGATGAAATCAAAATATTTAAGACACTCACAATGAGAACTAACTATTGGAAAGTCAAGTTGTAATGAGAACCGGCTTGTTGTTCTGTCACAGGTGCAGTCAAGTAGACAACAAAAGATATATTGGCCTGAATGAAAGTATTGTATTCTTTGTGCTGCACATAGCCAGACAAGAACATCGTTGGCTGTGTATGCCTCCACCTCTATCCAGCTTATTTTTCTCAAAAGTGAGTGAAACTTATTTATTTTAAGTGCTAGCAGGCCTATCTGCTAAGCTAATGTGAACAAGTCTTTCAGTCATGAGGCTAGTTGTTTCTTCTGTGTTGTGTTTTAAAATTAATATAAACTTGCACTTCTTTTGTCAGTGGTTGCACCACAGCTTTTTAAATGCTTCAGGGAAGATAGCAGAAGACAAGCTGCTGCACATGACAGTAAAGTTAGAAAATAACTGTGCAGGTAAACCCTCTTTGAAGGAGGAGCACAGATAAAGCCACATTTTTCATAATACCATTATGATTTAGATGTCAACTGCCAGAGACTCTGGTGCAGTGCGGGTTCGTCTTGCATCAAATTGAGCGGAATTGGTGAGTTGTGAATGAAATGTTTGTTTCGTCAGTCTGTAGATGTTAGCAGTTTACGCTAATGGTTTAATGCAAGCATTGGCAGCTAAAGCAAACATAGTTTAGCTTAGCAGGCTAAATGCCAATATTTGTATTTTCCTTTGAGTCTGATATTGTGTTGGGTTTATGCTGTGTAGTATGTATATGGCACATAAATCTGATTGAATTAGCCTTAATTGCACGGTGGCGCAGTTGGCAGCACTGTTGCCTTGCAGCAAGAAGGTCCTGGGTTCGATTCCCGGCCAGGGGTCTTTCTGCATGGAGAAAGACCCCTGGCCAGAAACATGCCTGTTAGGTTAATTGATTACTCTAAATTGCCCTTAAGTGTATGAACGAGTGTGTGCATGGTTGTTTGTGTGTTGCCCTGCGATGGACTGGCGACCTGTCCAGGGTGTACCCGCCTCTCGCTCATAGACTGCTGGAGATAGGCACCAGCTTCCCCGCGACCCACTATGGAATAAGCGGTAGAAAATGACTGACTGACTGACTGAATACGTTTACAAGTGAAATGTACATTTCTGATTATAAATGCTATGTATGTATTTATTTGTTTTGATTGTGTACACAATAATTATTAATTGCTAAATCTGAGGGTAAATTGATTAGCAAAAATAATGAAATGCTACTGGTGCTGTGTATGTAATGCAGGCCAGGTGACCCTGTCTTTGGGTTAAATGATGTAGAGCTACTGCAACGCGACCAGGACCAGAAAAACCTTCAAATCCTTTCCTACAGGTCTGGTAGGAGACTGTCACAGCCGTAGAATTGACGCTGTATTGGCCACAAAAGGAGGCCCTACACCATACTAATAAATGATTGTGGTCTAAAACCAGGTGTTTCAGTTTCATTGTCCAACCCCTGTATATATATATACAGGGGTTGGATAAGCGTCAATTCTTCTTGGGAATGACAGATACAAGTCCTGCACAGTGGTCAGAGGGATTTTAAGCCATTCTTCTTGCAGGATAGTGGCCAGGTCACTATGTGATACTGGTGGAGGAAAACGTTTCTTGACTCGCTCCTCCAAAACACCCCAAAGTGGCTCAATAATATTTAGATCTGGTGACTGTGCAGGCCATGGGAGCTGTTCAACTTCACTTTCATGTTCATCAAACCAATCTTTCACCAGTCTTGCTGTGTGTATTGGTGCATTGTCATCCTGATACACGGCACCGCCTTCAGGATACAATGTTTGAACCATTGGATGCACATGGTCCTCAAGAATGGTTCGGTAGTCCTTTGCAGTGACGCGCCCATCTAGCACAAGTATTGGGCCAAGGGAATGCCATGATATGGCAGCCCAAACCATCACTGATCCACCCCCATGCTTCACTCTGGGCATGCAACAGTCTGGGTGGTACCTTTTGGGGGCTTCTCACTCTCGGATGGGGGGAAAACAGTAAGGGGGACTCATCAAGAAAAATACATTTTTTTCACATTGTCCCCCCCAAATACGGCGCTCCTTTGCACATTGAAAGCGACTTTGGCATTGGCATGAGTGACCGAAGGTTTGGCTATAGCCCCGGGCCCGTGTATATTGACCCTGGGAGCTCCAACGGACAGTTTTTTGGGTGGGAACAGGAGATTTGAGGGTGCACTTTTAATTCTGCCGTGATTTGGGTGGCCGTGGTTTTTTTATTTTTTTTTGGATACAATCTGGGTTAGCACCCAACATCCCTTTCAGACAGCTTTCCCTTGCGTCCACAGTTATCCTGTTGGATGTGGTTCTCCTTTTTGGGGTGGTATGCTGACATTCCCTGGATACCGTGGCTCTTGATACATTACAAGACTTGCTGTCTTGGTCACAGATGCGCCAGCAAGACGTGCACCACAATTTTGTCCTCTTTTTTGAACTCTGTATGTCACCCTATTTTTGTGTGCATTTCAATTTTTTGAGCAAACTGTGTTTTCTTACCCTGCAAAATTGAACCTTCACATTCCCGCTTTTACGGGTGCAATGTGCAATCAATGAAGACTGGCTACCAGGCTGGGCCCAATTTAGCCATGAACCCCCCACACTAAAAAAGGAGGTGTTTCAGTTTCATTGTCTAACCCTGTATATATCAGTGGCGATTGCTCTAAGACTGCAAGGGAAAGCTCAGTTCCCCCAAAAATGTCAAAAATAAATATCAAATATATACTGTTGTGTGTACATGTCATTGACTAAATATGGCCTACAACACGCTCAACGTTTTTTTGAATCAGCTTCTTTTTCCTGGTAAAGCCGGGTTTTCCTCTCAATCATTCCCGCAGCTTCACAGTGCTTTAAACAGTGAGTTCAATAGCGAAGCAAAAATGCTGGGCTTTGTTTCCCGCCCATCGACGCTCAGCGTCTCCGGGGGGTCTGTGAGGCAGCCCCGCGCAGCGAACGAGACAAGTCATTGGATAAATCTGGGCTTTGTCCTCCCATCGGGTTCCACGTCTCTGGGGGGTCTACGGGGGAGTGGGGTCCCCCGGGCTGGGCCTGGATGCTCAGCTTCTGCATGATGATTGGATGATATGCCTGTGACAGTATCCCTTTTTGATTGATAGCGAAATGAGCGAATCAGCGATCTTGAAATTGAGTTCCCCCTCCTTGAAAGACCAGCATCCGCCACTGATATATATATATATATATATATATATATATGTTTCCTTTTGCAATAAAATGCCAACCAGCCTTTTTAATATTACCTGATCACTGCTACTGCCTGCAGATGAAAACGAGGCCATGGCGACTAGAGCTCCAGTCAAATATTACCGCCACTCAGTCTGGCAGTTCTTCTGCTTTATGCTGAGAGCATGGGAAATCTCCAACACGAACTTAAAAATCTGTGCAAATCTGTCAAGATCATATTTTCTCCTCTCAGATTCACATCGTGTATTCACGTAAGCTGTTTCTATTGGTGAAGCATGTTATCTTTCAAAACCAATCACAGACATATAGAATATCGATGATGAGTTACAGATAATCCCAGATCCCATGGTCCCTGAATGCAACAGCTGGGTTAAGCTGTCAGTCATGATTCCGCACCCCTGTGATCTGACTCGAGTTAAGCCTCTATCTGAGGGACCTTTGAGGACTGCAAAGTGAGGTACATAGACTGGAGCGTGATCTGAAAGGCGTATACCAGGCGTGTCGTTAGAACTTGGCTTGTTTTCTGAATAGCCCCGGATCTCTTAAGAAACGCAATTTAGAAGTATTAAAAAGATGCACTAAGCCAGAAAATGGCATTGGATTTCACATTTTTATCTAAGAAATAATCTGATTTGTTTCTATTGTGCTCCATATAATCACTGCCCGCTTTACCTAACCTGGCAATGAGTTAAAAGAAAAAAAACAAAAATTGTTAAATGCGCACACAGGCGTCAACGCGACTGCGCAAAGAAGTTCAGGACAGCTTTTCAGTCCAGAACCGTCGGCCTTCCTCAATCATTACCCGAAAAGGTACGCTGAGCGTCTCAAACAAGGCTCGAACAGGGCTTATTTCAGAGCAACCGCGGAGCCAACCAGAGAGCTGAGTCTGGTGCGTGTTTGCGGACAGGAACAGGTGGAAGCAGAGCAGCAAAACTCAGACTTAAGGTAGCAATAAAATCTGAATGCTGATTTAGAATGGCCTAATCGTAAGATTAAGCTTTCCTATAATAATGATGAGGAACAGAGTAGAGGGACTTCATCTGAGCTACAGGTAAAGTTAAATGGCCTGGCCATGATAGAAAACCGCATGAATCCTCTCTGTGAGCTTCTAGCTGGACTAATCATGATGTCAAAAATATCTGGTCCTTTAGTTCAGTCAAAATGTTACTAAACACCATAAAAAGGTTCTTTAGGCCATAACATTGTATCTCATTGCTGCAGCCAGTCCTACTTTCCAGTTCTACATGTAGAAAGAATAAATTGTTGCTGAATACACCGGGAAAATATCTACTGGTGCCACTATTTCTCCTATTTTAGTTTTCCTTCATTGCCTCCCTGTTAAATCCAGAATAGAATTTAAAATTCTCCTTCTCACTTACAAAGCCCTTAACGATGAAGCTCCGTCATACATCAGAGGTCTGATTGTTCCATATATTCCTAACAGAGCACTTCGTTCTCAGACTGCAGGTTTACTGGTGGTTCCTAGAGTTTCTAGAAGTAGAATGGGAGGCAGATCCTTTAGTTATCAGGCTCCTCTCCTGTGGAACCAGCTCCCAGTTTTTGTCCGTGAGACACACACCCTGTCTAGGCTTAAAACTTTCCTTTTGATAAAGCTCATAGTTAGAGTCGTTTAGGTTATCCTGAGCTATCTCTGAAGTTATGCTGCCATGGGCTTATATTGCTGGAGGACATAATGACCTCTTCCTAGAAGCTACACCTGGCCTGACTCTGTGACTACTTGTGACACCTTCCTGGAGGGGGACATCGTCCAAGCTTCTGCTGCCAACAACTTAATGCTCACCTTCAAGCGATGATACACTTGGCCCTGTCTTTCAGTGTTTAACCCTATTTTTCTCCTGGATCAGTGCTTCTGTATTCTTTCTGTGTCTCTGCTCTGTTCTCTCAAATCCCCAGTTGGTTGTGGCAGATGGCCGCTCACACTGAGCCTGGTTCTGCTGGAGGTTTCTTCCTGTTCCTGTTTCTTCCTGTTAAATGGGAGTTTTTCCTCTCCACTGTTGCTACATGCATGCTCAGTATGAGGGATTGCTGCAAAGTCAACGCCAGTGACTGTCCACTGTCTCTATATGATCATCCAGGCGGAGTGAACGCTACAAGTCACTGACTCGATGCAATCTGCTGGGTTTCCTTAGATAGAAAAACTCTATTTGGGCGTAAACATTTGCAAGAATCACCTTCTGACTCTGGACCTCAACAAGAAGCAGCAAAAGCCGTCCTGCATCATCCGCAATTTCTTTAACTAACCTAAATTGCAGGTTTTTATGAAATAAAATCGACACTTCCCAGTTGTGGCTATTTCCACAGGAATGCAAAGGTATGCCCCACCCAATCTCTGCAAAGTTTGTTTGATTCATTAATTACCACTGAGTTTCCTGAAGTAGGGCTAATTTTTTTCTTTTGATTTAATAAAAGCCTCCTTTTTTCTCTTATTAGGGTGACTGAGGCCTTTAACTTTCCAGAACATCAGGTTTAGGGAGCCCATTCGATTAGTTGTCATCAAACGTTAGGGTGAAAAAAACATGGACACAAGATACAATAATTAAGCATATTGATTGTCACTGGTAAATAGAACTTAACCAAAACAGAATAAAACAGTTCTACAGAAGAAACATGTATTATCATTATACGACTAGCTTGTGGGATGACCAAGAACTGAGGCCCCCCACAGGTGCTCAGAAACTGCACCAACAGGAATGAAAAAAAAAGCAAATACTATAGGGTCTATGACTGTAAACATTGTAGTAAACCGAAAGAGAGCACTCGCACAGCAGCAGAGTTGCAGAGCTCCCAAATTAAGCTTGGGGAACTTATTTTTTAAGAAATATAAACAACCAGTGGAGAAGATCAATACCAATTATTGCAAGTACAATTTATATTCAGTCTAAGTAGGTAGAGTAGCCTATATCTATATATTTTTTAAATATACAGTGATTTGCATTGGGCATTTATATGCTTCTACATTTTATCTCACTTCAGCCTTAAAGTTCAATTCATTACATGTGCAATCCAGAGTAATTGTAAAGTGCAAGCAAAATGATACACATTTTTTGATTAATAAGAATCTGATGAAGTGTAGCATATGGGAAGAAACTTATGCCATTAGAAACTGACTTTGCTGAGACTGAATCTGTATTTGCATAATTTGAAATTAAATGCATTGGTTTGAAAATGAATTTCACTAAACTGAAACAAAATTTTATGGTTTGAAACTGAATTTGTTTGCTTTGAAACTGACTTAACAGTTTGAAAATGAGTTCATTTGCTTTTAAAATATATTTCGTTGTATTAAAAATTCTGTTTGACTACTTTTACTTTCAGGTCTGGAATTTGGTTTTAGTTTCGAAATTCAGTTTTTTGTCACACATCCAGGTCCTTAAGGATAGTCACAGAGTAATAAAACACAGATTTATCGATTCACGTTTCACATCAGGTTAAACTTCCTTTATGGCATTTTGAGCTAGAGCAGTGTATCATGCATCAGCTTGGTGGATGTCAGTCACTAAGTCAAATGACAACCCAGTCTCACAGAAAATTGTGTAATATCTACGTTGGTCTACAAGGGAAAATGTAGTATAGTCACAATTTGGGCTCCTCATAGGTGTCAACCATATGTTTCATTTGGGCTATTAATTTACATTGGCTGGCCACCAGGTCACGTGACTATCAAGTTTCTCTCAGCGAAAAAAAGAAAATGGCCTACATTCCCCGTATTTTATGTGGAAAATAAATTTTTCTAAGAAAACATCTGCAATCATATGCACTTTGATGACATTTCGCGCGAGAAGAATGTATAATATTATCATAATCTTTGTTCAGGGAATGTTGTCTACTTATTTGCATTCTTATATGCTTTACTCAGTTTTTTGGAACTTATTTTCACGAAAAACAAAAGATTGCAGGTGAGCAGGTCGCATGGTGAGCAAATGACGTTTTAATATTAGGGCAACGACTTACAGGCAGGTAGTCCAGGTGTACAGTCAGGAGACAAACAAACCATAAGGAGGAACACGGAAATACAACAAGGGTTGTTAACATAAGGAACCAGCGGGGAACAATGAAAACTACAGAGCTTATAAGCTGAGGGAAGTGGAGTATGGACCAATGAGACAGGGAGGCAGGCAACTGAGGAAATATGTTACTATGGAAACGGGAACTAGAGAACACAGAGGCAGGAGGGGAAGAACTAAACAAAACTAAAGACAACTCTAGGGAACAAAATTAGTAATACTAGGAAGGACTAAACGGGCATGAGGAAAAGCTAAACTAATGGAAAACAGACCAGAGAAACCTATATAATATAAACCCTAACATAAAACACAAGGCTAAATCTGGAAGGAACACTAACTAGACAAAGCAGGAACATGAAGAACTATACTAAAGAGCTAGGCTGGGAAAGAACAACTAATCTTAAGGGGAACAAGCAACTGGGTAAATAATGACAAAAAGGGGTCTTAGGCCAAAGGGAAAAGGGGAACTAATAAACTAGAACAATGCAGCAAGAACAAATAACCTAACAGTAAACAAGCACGGAAACACTAACCGAGAAACTAAATTAGAAAACCCAAAGAAGCAAAGAGAACTGTTCTAATAATAATAATAAAAATAATAATAATAACCAGAGGAGAAAACCATTCAAAGAAATAAATAAGTGAGAAAGCAACCACCAAGGGAACTATGGGCGAGGGGAGAAAGAACTACTGAAACTAGGGGGCAGGAGAGAGAACAAAACTATCAGGATAAACAAACATAACTACTAAACCCAAAGGAATAGAAACACCTAACTGAGAAAATAAACAAACACAAAACCCAAAATGGCAGATCCTGACACTACCTGCCTGCCTGCCCGCGTGCATAGCAACGACTAAGAGTGCGGCGTCACTCCAAAAAAAAGAGCAGACCAGCCGGCCCAGTGCAGCAAGAATATGCCTCACAAAGGAGGGCACATGACCAACATGCCCAACCACCCCCAAACCCATGGGGCAGAGCCAACAGAGTGCCCAGTCCCTGATGCCTGGCACCAGACCACAGCCACAACCAGGTCAGCGGGGCAACAATACACATCCCACACCAACACCGAGGCCGCCAATAAGCCATACCCGACTCAAAATGGCAGGCCCACCCAAATGCACATGCACCCCCCAATAGACAAATGAACCAAAACCACCAAGGCCAGCCAGGCAGTCAAGCAGACCACAACCACCATGCCCAAGGGAAAGACGCTGGCCCAGCAAGCTGAATGCCACAGCAAAGAGCCTGCACAGCCATATAAAGTGGTATACATATTTTAACAGTATTTCCACAAAAAAAGGCATGTGACACTTTTGGACGGCTGCTCCACGGAACCGGTGCTGAAGGATTGGTGGATGGTTGGACTGCAGGGGAAGAAGTGGATGAACTAGTGGGAGGTGTTGCAGTGGTCTGGAATATGAGGCTGGTGAATGGCTGGGCTGCATGGGTTGTGGTGGTGATGGATGGAGTGGTGGGTGGTGTTGCGCTGGTCTGGACTATGAGCTTGGTGGATGGCTGGGCTGCAGGGGTAGTACTGGACTGCTGATGATGAGGCTGGTGGATGGTTGCTCATTAGTCCAACCTAAATGAAACCAAACACAAAACTGTGAGGTTAATTTGTTCTGCATGCTACAAACCATTTGTTACTTGCAATGTATATTTAGAAAGACACCCACTAAAACATGTATTTATATGCATGTCCCTTAAAATGTTCTCCAAAGAATAACTGAGCAGCAGTTATCTGTAAGTGTAAAAAATGAAATTAACTATATGATCATCAAGCTTTACTAAACTCTTTGTAAGATTTTTGTAGTTTTTTATGTGGAGAATTTAAGTTATACTGTAATAGAATTTATCGGCTTACCTTTGAGCAACACCTCGTATAGGGCCTTCATTCTGTCAATGCACTGTGCAGCCTGGCTTGACAGCTGCAATTTAGGGTGCAACATATTTGCAAATCAGGTGCCAGCATTCTTCTCTGGTTTGCAAATTTAAATTATGGCCCTGTGTCCCAGTGCATGTAACTTTTTAAGCTAGTTATCAAAAAAGTGAATAAACATGTCATATAGAAATATCAGTCCTTAATTTTGTGAGACGCAGTTGACACATACCAAAACTGATGCAACGCCAATCAAATGAGACGTGGTTTTGTTTTTTCTCTGTTTTTTGAGCCAGTCCTCTTTTCTTCTCTCAAATTTTTCCATTTTCTTTGCAAGTCTCTGCTTCCTTCGCTTTATCACATGGCAAGACTTACAAGTCTTGGTGGCCACAGTAATGACTTCTTTGGAATTGACACAGTTGTTAACAGTTAACAGTTGTTGTGGACCCTTGTGGCATATCTTAGCCCTGGATTAATGAGTCATTTTTCTATTAAAAACACTCTACTTCTCAGTAATTAGTGTAATTACCAGTTAGAGCAAAATAGGGGGCATTTAGAGATAAGGTTTATATATTCACTGATTGTAAACATATGAATAAAAAATTATTCACATATATCAATTACTTATCAATACCGTACCTGTTGAGCAGCACTGTCATGTGAAGAGTCTGCAGATTTCAAAGTCAAAGAGCGGTGAAATGTGCACGCCCGCCTTATTCTGCTTCTGATTGACTACTTTAAACCAATCACCAACGGAGGCAGAATGCAGCAAATCACAAGCAAAGATTGTCGGTTTGCTGCTTTGTTTAGTCCCTGCATGTTGTCCCTCCGTTGTGAAGAAGAGTCTGTGAGCTTGCAGTTAGACCCAGATATATATCGTAGGAAGGGGGGCGGGTCCTCAAAAAAGAGGGTGGATCCTCAAAAGAGGATTGGCTTCAGATCCACAACAGGGAACGTCAGCATTCTTTTCACTGACATGACATCAGTCCAGCAGCGTGAGTTTTGGAAAAGGCTGGAAAGACGCTGTCCAATTTCATTCATCTTCTCAGCCCAAGCAACATACGGCAGAGCCAGCACTGTCTTGAATACACCGCAGTTCTGAATGAATGCCTCCAACACAAACAGATCTGAGGGGATCGTCTGGTTGTTCTTGCATTTGCTTGCCTGAAAAGACCAGCAACCGTTTGCTGTGGTTTTTGATCGCCACACTGCACTAAAGAGAGGTTCTCTCGCAGCTATTTCAACATTGGAAGGATGAAGACACATTCTCATCATTTTTGCTGGTCGAGGAGAGGATTCATCTTCATCCCCCCTCTTGTACACTGAGACTGATTCAGGGTTATCGTTAAGGTGTGGGATCACCAACCGTAACACAGCCCAGTCATTGTAGGTGAGGGTACACAGAGCCAATGACCCGTTAAATACCTTTGTCTTGATCCAATTGATACAGGCAGAGCTCCCCTATTTCATACATGAAAATATACCCCCAACTACCACTCAGTCCATATGGTTCCAAAGACCACTCTTCCTGCAGAGTATCGAACGGAGGCCTTTGTACCTTGCATAGGTAATATGTTGATTTCTTCGGGGCATCCAATTCACGGCGCGTATGCCGGTAGATGGTTACTGGGGTTTCACACAGAAGAGACGTACGTCTTAGCTGACCTGAGGCCTGTTTTTCATCCATTGTTGTTGGTGAAGTTGGATCATCATCTGCAGAGTATGTTATGATAGGAATTCCGATAGGTATCTCAGATGAGGAAGTTGATGATGTAGATGGTTGTTCATCATCTCGGCACGCCTTGAAT
The DNA here is from genome assembly GCA_036173005.1 of Crenichthys baileyi. Lineage (NCBI taxonomy): Eukaryota > Metazoa > Chordata > Actinopteri > Cyprinodontiformes > Goodeidae > Crenichthys > Crenichthys baileyi. The sequence goes on from JAHHUM010000952.1 coordinate 347,377, forward strand.
TTCTCCCCGGTTTGATGAAAAACTCTCTTAACTCTAACCATTGTTCAACGAGTGTTCTTTTCCAGCGAATTTTGCAAGTATATTGCAGCATTCTCTGCTAGTATTTAAAACAAACACTGAAGCACATCCCTCTGTTTTTAATTGGTTGATTCTAGATTCGCCCCCTAATGACGACAACCGATCAGCGCGCAGGGTTACGCCCCTTGGTCACACCCCCGAGACACCTCAGCAAAGCCGCAGACACCTTAATTCAATAAACAGTGGATGTGGATTGTCTGAGACAATGCTCGACACTTTGGGCCAGGAAGGAGCACGGTTGTTTTAATTACTTTATGAATACAGTCGCTTTGAAGACTTTGTCTGAGACAATCCACAAGAAACAGCTGCGGATGTCTGCCTTAATTCAATAAACAGTGACATGTCTGAGGACTTTTTTAATTATTTTTCAGTTTCTTGTGACGTTTAACATAGACCACACCTACAGGATACAACCTCCGCCTCCCATTTTGGATGAGAAGAAGACTTTGAATCAGAAGGACAAGGCAGCAGTTACAGGATGACTGTTTTCTCTAAATCCTCAATAAGTATTGCTCTAAGATGAAAAAAGAAAAGCTTAAGGTAACTAAAAGTATCATCCATTTTACCAAATAGAGTCTCTCATGATTCCAAACAAAGACTTTTAGCTGTAGAATCCATTTTAGCATTCGTCCCCTCGTGATGACAACATCCGGTTAATGACAACATATGGTTAGGTCACCGGAACTCCCGCCACCGGAAGTCCCGCCCTAGGAAGTCCTGCCACCGGAAGTCCTGCCCTAGGAAGTCAAAATTTTCACACCTCGTTTAATTGAAGGATGTCTATTTAGTCTCTCACAGGTCCTTTTCACAGGATTCTAAAAACTGATAAAAGCAGGTACATACGCAAACTGTATAAATTAAGCTGTAGATATTATTAACATGTTGATATGGTGGTCATGACAAATACAAACTGTAAGTCTGCTTTTCTCAAATTTGTAATATGGAGCAATCTTTATTCCATGTCTGGCTGTCCCATGGATGACAATGACAATGTTCATATAAGAGCACTATAACACTGTAGATTTCTACAGAGAAGAATTCTACACACGCTGGTTGGCTCTTAAAGTGATACAGTTTTCGGTTCCCATCCACTGCAACAGCTAGCATAGAAGGTACTACTAAGGTACCTAAGTACTACTAAGATAATACTGGACACTGAAGTGTTGCACCCGAGAAAGGCTCCCCACCTCAGAGTTTGCATAGGTCGATTCCAGAAATGCTTTCTGCAAAGTGTCCCCAAATATCTGGCCACTTTAACAGCAAAAGGTAGAAGTAAGCCCATCATGAAATTAGGGCATAAATGCATCTTTAAGTTTTCACATCTTGTACTCACTCGACCTTCTTTTTCAGTGTAATAAAACGTAATATTGTACACAGCAAGTTTATTCTATATTTAAAATACCAAACAGCTTACATGATAATTAACAGGGTACCTTTTTCATGGTAGGGAAAATTTCCACCATCATCTTCCTTGGTGTGTGCGGATGGTGACAATGGCTTAAAAAAACCCTCTGTCATTGATGCTTTATTATGGAGTGTCACACTACTACAACCTATTATCTACAGTGATGGCAAACCCCTGTTTAGGGCTCTCTGATGATAAGATGTGGTTAACCATGAAAGGCCATAGCATTGTCCACTTTTCAAAGCTAGAGCTTGCCTATCCTTCCAAAGGGATGAGAGAGGCTTTTCAGCAGGACATTCCAAAAGGTCCTGTACTTCCTGGATGGGGGGGGTCTAAAATACAAAATAAAGATAGTCATAAAACAAGGGTAGGTGTAGCTAATAACAAGAGAAAAAACAAAACCCATCAGAGGGGGAAGAAAAAAGTAAAAACCTAGGTTTTTGATGGCCACCATCTCTCCCTCCAGTCTGCTAGTTGAAGAACATTAAGTTTCTGTGCTTCCACACACAACTGCAAGAGTATAAAAATGTATTTTGCAACTAGCTTGGAAAAGTGCAGATTAAACAAAAACAAAACCAAACTAGACCTGCAAGCAGTTATTCAATTCAGTTTTCAATTCAATTCAATTCAGTTTTATTTATATAGCGCCAATTCACAACACATGTTGTCTCAAGGCACTTCACAAAAGTCAGGTAGATACATTACAATTAATCCTAATCATTGAACAGTGCAGTCAGATTCAGTTATTTATTCAAATTGGATAAAACGTTTTTCTGTCTAAGGAAAGGAAACCCAGCAGATTGCATCCAGCCAGTGACTTGCAGCATTCACTCCTCCCGGATGAGCATGTAGAGACAGTGGACAGTCACTGGCGTTGACTTTGCAGCAATCCTCATACTGAGCATGCATGTGGCGACAGTGGGAGAGGAAAAACTCCCTTTTAACAGGAAGAAACCTCTAGCAGAACCAGGCTCAGTGTGAGCAGCCATCTGCCACGACCGACTGGGGGTTAGAGAGAACAGAGCAGAGACACAAAGAGAACAAAGAAGCACTGATCCAGGAGTACTTTCTATGAGAAGGAAAAGTTAAAGTTAAAGGATGTAGCTCCTTTAGTCGTTTCATCTAGAAAGAAAGAGCGAGAGAGTCTGAAAGAGAGCACATAGAGTTAGTCACAATAAAAGCTCAGCCAGTACCCATGTCTAGGAGAGAGAAAGGGTTAAACACTAAAAGACAGGGCCGTGTGGATCATCGGTAGAAGGTGAGCATTAACTTGTTGCCAGCAGAAGCTTGGACGATTCCCCTCTCCAGAAAGGTGTCACAGGTAGACACAGAGCCAGGCCAGGCGTAGCCTTTAGGAAGAGAAAAAAGAGAACAAAGTTAAAAGCTGAAATAACAGTAAATAATGCAAAATTGGAGAGTAGTGTGAGAATGTAGCGAAGCAGGTGAAAGTGGTCATTATGTCCTCCAGCAGCCTAAGCCTATAGCAGCATAACTACACAGATAGTTTCAGTTCAGATTATTTAGTTAGACGGCGCTTATTTACAACAATGTCGTCTCAAGGCACCCAACAAAGGGTCCCACTGATGGTCATTGTTCAGAATCAGAATCAGAATCAGAATCAGAATCAGCTTTATTGCCAAGTTTGTACATACAAACAAGGAATTTGACTCCGGTACACTTTGCTCTTTGGTTATACTAAAAACCACAAGGATTGGGATACCTCTCTCTGTCAGACTGATTACAACCATTGGAAAAGAGAAGGGGTCATACAGGTAGCAGAAATGGAGGGTGTGTTTACACCTCAACCATAACTGAGCCGGTTTATGCTAAATCTGGCTCCCCCTTACTCCATCCAACAGGAAGGGAGCAAGGCTCACTCCCTCACAAACTAAGCCACTCTAACTATAAGCTTTATCAAAAAGGAAAGTTTTAAGCCTGGCCTTAAAAGTAGACAGGGTGTCTGCCTCACGGACCAAAACCGGGAACTGGTTCCACAGGAGAGGAGTCTGATAACTAAAGGATCTGCCTCCCATTCTATTTCTAGAGACTCTAGGAACCACCAGTAAACCTGCAGTCTGAGAACAAAGTGCCCTGTTAGGAACATATGGAACAATCAGATCTCTGATGTATGATGGAGATAGATCATTAAGGGCTTTATATGTGAGGAGGAGAATTTTAAATTCTATTCTGGATTTAACAGGGAGCCAATGAAGGGAAGCTAAAATAGGAGAAAAATTATCTCTCTTTTTAATTTCCATCAGAACTCTTGCTGCAGAATTTTGAATCAGCTGAAGGCTTTTAACTGCATTTTGTGGAAATCCTGATAGTAAGGAATTACAATAGTCCAGCCTTGAAGTAACAAATGCATGGACTAGTTTTTCAGCGTCACTCCTGGATAGGATATTTCTAATTTTGGCAATGTTCCGGAGGTGAAAGAAGGAAATACTAGAAACCTGTTTAATATGGGATTTAAATGACATGTCCTGGTCAAAAATAACACCAAGGTTTTTTACTTTATTACCGGAGGTCAATTTAATGCCATCCAGGTTAAGTGATTGACAAAACAGTTTCTTTTTTAAAGACTCCGGTCCAAAGACGACAACTTCTGTCTTGTCTGAAATTAAAAGCAAAAAATTTAAAGCCATCCAAGTTTTTATATCTTCCAGACATGCTTGTAGTCTATCTAACTGGTCGGGTTCATCACGATTTATGGATAAGTAAAGCTGAGTATCATCAGCGTAACAGTGAAAATTTATCCTATGCTGCCTGATAATTTTACCTATTGGAAGCATATATATAGTAAAGAGAATTGGCCCAGGTCCTGAACCCTGTGGTACTTCACAATTAACCCTGGAGTTTAAAGATGATTTATCATTTACATGAACAAACTGGAATCTGTCAGACAAATAAGATTTAAACCAGCCTAGCGCTGTTCCCCTGATCCCTACGGCATATTCCAGCCTTTTTAAGAGAATATTATGGTCGACTGTATCAAATGCAGCACTGAGCTCTAAGAGGACAAGTACAGACACAAGTCCATTATCTGAGGCAATAAGAACATCATTAGTGACTTTCGCAGAGCTGTTTCAGTGCTATGATGAGCTCTGAAGCCTGACTGAAACTCTTCAAACAGGTCATTGCTCTGTAAATGCTCACACATTTGATTAGCAACTATTTTCTCAAGAATTTTAGATAAGAATGGAAGATTGGATATAGGTCTGTAATTTTTCAAGTCATCTCGATCAAGCGAAGGTTTCTTAAGTAAAGGTTTAATTGCAGCTACCTTAAAAGCCTTTGGTACATATCCATTTACTAAAGATAGGTTAATCATATCTAAAATGGGGGTGGTAATCAGAGGGAACACTTCCTTAAATAATTTGGTGGGGATTGGTTCTAACATACAAGTTGATGGTTTAGATGAAGCTAATATTTCTGATAACTCAGGAAGCTCCACAGGATCAAAACAGTCCAAACACAAATCAGGTTCTACATTTATTTCCAATGTTGTTTCACTTACTGAGGATGAAGTAATAATCTTCAGGAGTATATCAAAGATTTTCTTTTTAATAGAATCAATTTTATTTAGGAAGAATCCCATAAACTCTTGACTGCTAAGAGCTAAGGGAATGGATGGCTCAACAGAGCTATGACTCTGTGTAAGTTTAGCAACTGTACTAAAGAGAAACTTAGGATTATTCTTGTTCTCCTCTATTAATGATGAGAAATAAGCTGTTCTGGCTTGGCAAAGTGTCTTTTTATACAACAGTAGGCTATTTTTCCAGATTAAGTAGGAATCCCCTAGGTGTGTAGAGTGCCATTTTCTCTCCAATTTTCTAACGTTGTGCTTTAAAGTACGCAGCTCTGAATTAAACCAGGGAGTCAGCCTCCTATGAATGATTACCTTCTTTTTCAAGGGGGCTGCATTGTCTAATGCATCACGCAATGATGAAGAAACACTATGAACAAAAGAATCAATTTGTGAAGGGGCAGAAACAGAATTTTTGACCTCTACTGGGTTTTTCAGTAATAATAAGGAGATTAAAAGTGGAACAGATTCTTTAAAGGTTGTTACAGCATCGTCTGATAATGATCTACTATAATGAAATTTTCTTTCAGGTGTGGAGAACTCGGTTAAATTAAACTCAAAGGTTATTAAGAAATGGTCAGACAGGACAGGGTTATGAGAAAATATTGTTATGTCTTTACACTCAATGCCATATGTCAGCACAAGGTCCAGAGAATGAAGACAAAGGTGGGTAGGTTTGTTAATGTTTTGAGCAAAGCCAAATGAGTCTAAGATAGCATTAAAGGAAATATTTAAGCTATCACTTTCAGTGTCAACATGAATGTTAAAATCCCCGACTATAATAACCTTATCTGTATTTAACACTAAATGAGATAAAAGGTCTGAAAACTGATCTAAAAATTGAGAGTAAGGGCCTGGTGGACTGTACAAAACAACAAACAGAAGTGGTTTTATTGCTTTGCAATTAGGATGAGGAAAACTAAGGATTAAATATTCAAAAGAGTTGTAGCTATTGATTGGTCTGGGACTAATCAATAAATCGGACTGAAAGATGGTTGCTACTCTTCCTCCTCGCCCAGTATTTCGAGGAATGTGAAATTTTAATTAATTAGTAGGAGATGCCTCATTTATAGTAACATAATCCTCTTGCTGCAGCCAGGTTTCTGTGAGGCAAAATAAATCAATCTGATTGTCACAAATTATGTCACTAACTAGCAAAGTCTTTGAAGAGAGAGATCTTATGTTCAGTAGGCCACATTTAATTGTTTTATTGTTCTTTTTAGTCTGAGTTGTGTTTATTTTTATGAGATTTTCCTGATTTCCTCCTTTTAGATAATTTTTTTAATCTATTCAATTTTGGCCGTGGGCGAGACACTGTCTTAATAGGGTAATGGGTGGGTAGCAGTACAGAAGCTGCAGAGAGGAGTATTAAACTACCACCCTGCTTCCTGGTCTGAACCCTGGCTTGTCAGAGTTTTGGAGAACTAATAAATTCGGCAAGATTCCTAGAAAGAAGAGCTGCTCCATCCAAAGTGGGATGGACGCCGTCTCTCCGGATCAGACCAGGTTTTCCCCAAAATGTTCACCATTTATCAGTGCAACCCACATTGTTTTCTGGACACCACCTAGACAGCCAGTAGTTGAATGACAGCATGTGGCTAAACATGTTGTCACTGGTTAAACAGGGGAGGGGACCAGAGAAAATTACGGAGTCCGACATTGTTTTGGCAAACTTACACACCGAAGCAACACTAACTTTGGTGACCTCCGATTGACGTAACCGGGTGTCATTACCACCAGCGTGAATAACAATCTTACTGTGTTTACGCTTATCCTTAGCCAGCAGTTTCAGGTAGGATTTGATGTCGCCCATTCTGGCTCCCGGCAGACATTTGACTATGGTTGCTGGTGTCTTTAGTGCCACGTTTCTGACTATGGAGCTGCCAATTATCAGAGTTGGCTTCTCAGCGGGTGTGTCGCTGAGCGGGGAAAATCTGTTAGAAATGCAGACGGGTTGGTGGTGACATGTGGACTGGGATCTAGGACTATGCTTTCTACATACCGTCACCCAGCCGGACTGAGATCCCGGCAGCACGGGCTCTGCTGGAGGACTGCTAAGGGGAGCTACACTCGGTGGCTCCGCGCTGGATAAGGGGCCTCGGCTATCTGCTGGTTTTTCAACAGCGCCGAGCCTGGCCTCCAAATCCGACACCCTCGCCTCCAAAGCTACAAAAATGCTACATTTATTACACGTCCCATTATCACTAAAGGAGGCAGAGGAGTAACTGAACATCTGACAGAGAGAGCAGGAGAGAAGAGGAGACTCAGAGAGAGAAACAGCAGAACCATGGTGGAGCTAAAGCTAACGCTAAGCTAGTGACCCCTTACCACTACTAGAAAAACCGTGTAAGACACGGAGGGTCCCCAAACATTAAAAACAGCAACAGAAAGTATATGTTTTAACGTGCTTATGTATTATAACAAGTAAGAGGTATCATAGTAGAGAGAAATCAGATCAAACGAAAGAGCCTTCACACACCAAACAATCCACCGAGTGCAATAGCGAAAACAGGAAGTGACGTTACCCAGAGGTCCTCCTTCAGTGCCAAAAAAATTTTATGAACGGGTTCCAAGCCTTTCCCATCAAGTCTGCCCCCAGCCCACCCCTCCCAGAACGCCATGTCACGCGCCCTGCATGCAATCATAATTTAATATGACCACATTTTCCATAGAGTCAGGTCGGAACTTGCTTACAAAAGCACTCAGACCTCACAGACTTAGCCCCTACATTGTATTGTAGCAAAATTGTAACATTGGAGAAAATAATTATGGAGAATCCAGTGTCTCCTTAAATTCATAAAATATTGCTAGAATAAGCATTTAATGACAGAAGTATGATATAAAAGTCCCATGGCCTTAGACCAAATATGTTTTAAAAAAAAATGTTCATTCGTATTTTGAGTGAAAAGAGCATTTTATGCAAGTTTTATAAATTCAATATGCCTCATAATTTTAAAAATATTCTCAATTGACCATATTTATAATTGCAATGATATGCATTGCACTTTTTGGTAAAAAATGAACGTTTCTACAGATGTAGAAGCAAGTAGGGTTTTATCCTGTATTCTCTTCATTCTTCTTTCTTTCCTCCATTCTTTTTTCCTTCTCTCCCCTTTTCCTTTTTGCCCCATCTTTTTCTCTTTCGTGCTTCTTATTTTTTTCCTTTTCATTTCTGTCTCTGCATCCGTAGCAATTGAAATAATCGGAAAGCAGTTTCTAATAAAGTTTCTTTTTATAAATATCAAGCAGAGCTCTAAAGCATTAGCTGTGATGCTCCACTTGTGAAAGTAAATCTGTTGGGCTTTTTCTTGGCACTCAGCAACACACAGCAATTCTGAGCACTACTCTGCCGGACAGGGCACGGTTAAAAAAATTCTGCATACGATCTGTGATTTCCCCCACAGAATCTTTCAAATTCACTGAGTTCAAAGGTCAAATGTGAGATAGCATATAAGTCACGCCCAGTACTTCATATTATCATATTAAAAGTATGTCCTCAGGCCAAGGTCTTAAGCATATGTACCAAGTTGCGTGTCAGTCCATCAATCCGTTATGCATATAACTTTTGGTGCCTATTGCGCCCCCTATGATTGAATGTGAATAGGTACAATGGTTTATCCCCTAACAGGATCACAAATCTTGTTTGGAAATCATGAAATATGGTAGAGATACAGTCAATTGACATTTGTCCGCACATAGCTATAACAACATTCGAACATTTGAGAATGATTTTCTAACATTTTGTCCAACTTACTCTGTAGATGGTATGTACAGAGTTTCACCTTGATTAAGCTTAAATGTAGGAGGAGTTATCTAAAATAGTTTTTGCCTTTGTCGCAACATAGCAAAAAATGTAGTTAGGTGGAAGTGGGCGTGGCCAATTAAAAAGTAATGCAGAATCATCCAAGGAACAAGGGGATGTAAGGCTTGTGGGATTTACGGTTTGAAAGTTATAAGCCCAAATGCGTTGTCATACGTAATAGCGCCCCCTAGTTATTAGGGCATCTGAATTTTTGTTTCTGAGTAGCGGTTACTAGGCTGCTATGTCAGTATTTCCGGCATTTTCTGTTCTTGCGCCCAATGACTTTTAGGGGAGAATAATAATAATAATAAAAATGAAAATCAGAGCAAAAACAACAGGGTTCCCTGCTCCGCTGGGAGCAGGCGAAAGGCCATAACTTGCATGGCCTTCGCTTGCTCCCGCGGGCTCCCGCGGGCTTGCTCCCGCGGGCCCCCTAGTTATTAGGGCATCTGAATTTTTGTTTTCTGAGTAGCGGTTACTAGGCTGCTATGTCAGTATTTCCGGCATTTTCTGTTCTTGCGCCCAATGACTTTTAGGGGAGAATAATAATAATAATAAAAATGAAAATCAGAGCAAAAACAACAGGGTTCCCTGCTCCGCTGGGAGCAGGCGAAAGGCCATAACTTGCATGGCCTTCGCTTGCTCCCGCGGGCTTGGAACGACACTGATGGCAATGGCAGGTAAATTTAGTAAGAAAACAACTAGGCACTCAGATTTATTGCAAAATACTCTACCATACTTTTACCTCACACTCCTCCAAAAGCACATCAGCAAGAAATATTTTGTTGTCGTCTTCTAGCCGATCCATTGAGTCTAACACGTGATGTGTCTGTAGATTATGAAAATATTATATATACCTCTCGCTAGAAATATCATCAAAGTGCATATGAATGCAGATGCTTTCTTAAAAATATAGTTTATTCCACATACATACGGGGGAATGTCGGAGTAGGTCAGTGACGTTGAAATAGCAGTGTCCATAGCAACTGCCTTAACAATGATAGAAGATATTATACTCTTCCGTTTTTCTGAGAAGACACTAAAATCTTCAGGGAAACTAATAAAAAAAGCTCGTCTGGATTCCCTGAACGAAGATTATGAAAATATTATGCATAGTTCTCGCTAGAAATGTCATCTAAGTGCATATAAATGCAGATGCTTTCTTAGAAACATAGTTTTTCTAATAAAATACGGGGAATGTTGGTGCAAGTGGGTGATGTTGAAATAGCAGCATCCATAGCAACCACCTTTACAAGAAGTTATACTCTCATGTTTTTCTGATAAACCGATCAGACATTTCAGGTTTACACAACTACATTCTCATCTAAAAACATTATAAAACTTAATTTTGTTTTACAGAATTTGCAATATTTTAAATTTTATTCACAGATTTTCTCTAACCTCTAGCCTTTGCTACTTTCGTTTGAACAATCTGCATCAACCCGCAATGAATCATGGGATAGGGTGGGCCATAGAGCATACACCAGACCCATCCTTCAAATCTGGGAAACGAGGGATGTATTTGTTGGCCGCATTTGAAGGAGCGCTCGAAGTTGGATAGCCTTCATCGCCTCACCATGACGTAACCAGCCTGCATATGTGACCTTCAAAGGATGCAGCCCCGGAATTTAGACACAGCAATAGTAAAAGGCATCCGTGAATCAGTAAATCTGTGTTTGATTAATCTGTGGCTTCAAGGACCCGGATGTGTGACACAAAAAACTGAATTTTGGAAGTTAAATTTAATTATAGAACTAAAAGTGAAAGTAATCTGATTTTTCCATGCAGTCAGTCAGTCATTTTCTACCGCTTCTTCCATAGTGGGTCACGTGGAAGCTGGTGCCTATCTCCAGCAGTCTAAATTTAGATTCAGTTTAGTGAAATTAATTTTCAAACCATTGCATATAATTTCAAATTACGCAAATACAGATTCAGTTTGAGCAACTCAAATTCAGTTTCTGATGGCACAAGTTTCTTCCCATAGTAGCATGCATTTTTCAATAGAATTAAGTTTTAGACTTTGGCTAGTCATTCAAACACATAAATCTGATCTAAACTTTTCCAGTGCAACTCTGGCTGTATGTTTAAGGTTATTGTCCCTGCTGGAAGGTGAACCTCTACCTAATACTTTAGGTTCCAATTTTGGAATTAAAAAGCATGTAGAGGAGTTACACAAGGAATTAAACAACATGAAATCATTATTAATAAAAATGAGGGAACACTACTGCATGATTTTCTTCTTCTTAAATGGATAGTTCAGATTTTTTTTAGCATTGTTCTGTTGGGTGGTTTGAATTGGCTATGAACTTACCTGCAGTAAATGATGTTAATTTTGTTTTATTGCTTTAATACAAAAGACAAAGCAAGGCCACGATCAAAAAAGATCTTCACTATCCTGAAACACCAAAGCCTAAAATGTAATAACAGGTCAAGGGAACGGTTTTATAAAACCCCCTTTTTTAACCCGCTTTTTTTGTCACAGATGGATTAATCAACTCTTGAGTTTTCAGTACCTTAAATTTATTTAAAATATGACAGTAATATATTTATTTCTACAGTGGGCATGGTTTGAATATGAAACTTGGAAAAACTAGAAAATGGAAAGTTACAAAAGGAGGAATTGAGATAAAAAGGGATGAAAGGAAGGAAATAATTATTGAACGGAGGTGGGACACAAAAAGGATAAGGATGGGGAACAAGGGAAGAGATGACATGTCATGATTGACACGAGGGGAACAGGTTGTAAAACACGAACTGAAAAACTAGCATGTGACGTGGGAGAGTAACAAAAATCCACATAAGAATCCAGCAGAGAAAAACGAGATCTACTGAGACAAGCAAACCAGAACAGCTGATTAGAGGGAATGAGTTGCAGCTGAGGTAGAGAGAAGAGCGGAGCAGCTGAAGGTGGGAAACTAATTAACCAGATACTGTCATGATGTGAGGGTTGTAGCAGGACAAAGATTGCAGACAGGAACTCGGGAGCAGTATGATGAATGTAAGGATTTAATGATAAAAACAGCAAACTTAACTTAGCTCATGATACACGGATCACAAGAGATACCAGGACACCAGGAGCACGGAAGTCAAATGGAAGAGAACCAGCATGGCAACGGAAGAAACCAGCAAAGAGACAACAAGAGCAATATATACAGAGGGGAGAGTGGAGAGAAGGCAGGGCAAACAGGTAATTGTAATTAGGAGGAGATGAGGAACAGCAAAGACCAATAAAGGGAGTGAGACCTGAGGGAGAGGAGTAAATGGGCAAGAGCAGACAAAGAGAAACACAGGAAAGAAATCTAGCAGAATAATAGAAAAATGTTCATAAACACCAAAGTAAACTAGAAGGTAAAACAACAGAATAAACTGAGAGAAAAAAATCTAACAATAATGGACACGGAAATAAACTGATTTGGCAAAACCCACATGGCAAAAACAACAACAGAATATGGCAAGACCTCTTAAAACATATTAAACAACAAGGAAAATTAAGAAAATATGAACACAAATGAAAACCATAACCTAACATCTTGGGATCGTAGCAGATACAGAGCCGAAGAGAAACACAGGGTAGTGTCTAATAGCAATCTAACAGGAAAACTCGACATCTAGAAAGAACACCAAACAATAAAGAGCACAGGGAAATTAATTAACAAAGCAAGACCTAAAGAGAAGTGCAAAAGAAAAGAAAGAATGAAAGGTCACAAGAAAGACAAACAAAATCTACCAAGGTATTAGGGTAGTAAGGCACAATGAAGGAAAGGACTCAAGGAAAGAATGGAGGCAGGACACAAGAAGACATAACAAAGAAGAGAGGTGCATTATTGAATTACATTGGTAGGATGCAAGGAAGTGTAACTGAGTCCAAAATGATAATTTGCAATAAACCACATTCATTCAGTGTTAATAATGCATTAACCATTTTGAGAGTTTTAAATAGTAGAATTTCCTAGAGTGATAAACAGCAACAATTGCTTCTCTAAAGTCATTGCTAATGTCTTTCCTTCTTGGTAAATGGACTGAATTTATATAACGCCTTTCCAGTTATACAGACCGCTCAAAGCGCTTTACACTACAGCCAGATTCACCCAATCGCACTCACCAACGCTCAGACATTCATACACCGATACGCAGATTGGCAGGCAACTTGAGGTTAAGTCCCTTGCCCAGGGGAGCTGGAATTGAACCCACAACCTTCTGATTGCAAGACAACTACTCTTCCTACTGAGCCACAGACTGCTGCAACAGATGCCTTAATAGAGGCAATCAAACCTTAACTGATGATCATCGTAGGCATTTGACTAGCAGTGCCAGTCTGCTACTTTCACTGAAATACTATGGAAGCAGCAAGCCTGTGCTTAGTTTTTCCACATACAGCTTTTCCATTTTCCATGTTATTTGAATATAATGTCCTGTTGTTTTTGTTGGGTCTTTTTGGAAACGTGACACCAGATTAAAATTATTTGACAGTAAAGACCAGGTCAAAATCACAGTAAAGCCTTCTGCACCCAGAAATAACCTTCTACAGGTGAGTACTATTAAAACGCAGTTAAACAAAGAGTTTGTTCTCAACACAATGTGCATTAACACATGAAATGACTGCAGGAAGTGGATTAGGGTATATTACAGAGTGATAAAAATTAGGCAAAAAAAAACACCCATCAAAAGCGCAGGTCCGTTTAAATTACCTTCAGCTCTTCCAGCACATCTGCTCTTGATCAAATAAATCGGATTTTTAATTAAGCTTGAAGGTGAGAATGTGCTTGACTCTGAGCAGAGAAATCTCTCAGCACCTGTTCAATATTAAGTGACAAGCGACTTGACTGAAAGCCGAACGAAGCAAAGACAACAGAATTATCCTGTTTCTTTTGGATAGGTGTACCCATATCAGACTGTGTTTGGGCCTGTTTTGAAAAAAAGTCCCACATCTCAACAATATTGCTGTGAAAAGGGATATATATCCCACTAAAGCTCCACTGGATGCATAGAGAGCATCAGCATGTAGAGAAGTGGTAGGGCTTATGCCTTATAAACAGAGGATTACTAACTATAGCAGTTGACAAATATACTTTAGTATATTTATGTATGAAAAATCATAGTCTAAATAAATAAAATAGATTATTTTTATCTATTCAAAATGTATCAAAAATCTGTCTGTCTGAAGAGTGAATTATCTTTGTCAGCAAGCTTAAACTGCCAAACCCATGAAAGGAATGAGAGGAATATATGATAAAAAATAGATTTATTCTCAAAATCACAATATTAGAAACAAAAACTTAAAATTGTTGCATTGTAAATAGTCACAAAAGGAAACAATACTAAACCTGTTAGTAACAGCACTAGTATAATTCACTGATTAATTAAATAAAAAACAAGACATAAACATATAGAAAAATGAAATCTCACCACTTAAAGGGTATTCTAAAGGGTCCAAAAATAAACGCCTGTCATGATCTGTTGGTGTTAGGTGTTTTTAAGCTTCATTTCATGCCTCTGTTTCCTTATTTCCAGGTTGTTCATTTATTAGGTTTTACCTTATCAGTTCATCCCTTTGTGTTTAATTTGTAGTTTATTATCCTGCTTTGTTTTATTTATTATATTCTGTGAGATTTCCTCTTTGTGTTTCTCCCTGTTTGCCCTGCAATTATTCTCTCTCTCCCTCAGCTCCCTACTTTAATTCTCTCACTCTCTTCCTGTATATACATAGTACTTGGTTTTCATTGTTTCTTTGCCAAGGTCTCCAGGTACCCTGCTCTCTGCCTCATGCTCTTCGACCTCTGGATTCTTCTACTTGCCTGTTTTTATTTTCCATGTCTCCAAGTTTTGATTTTTATTAAACCTTCTACTCACCATGCAGCTCCCAAGTTCCTGAGGTCACATTGGTCCATCTACTCCACATGTTATGACAATGTCTAGATTTAGCTGAAGATTCAGCTTTATGAAAAGGTCTCTCTTCTCTCTGTGAAACTTAAACTCACGGTTTAGTTTTCTAAATATCTGACTGTCTGAGAAAAAGTTTAATTATGGAGTACCTCCTGGTGGGTCACATGCTGTTTGTGCCCTTTCTCAGGAGCCAGTTTTGGCTTCTACTACGGGTTCTATCAGGTCTTTCAGTTTTGTCTCTCTTAGCCAGAAGGCTTGACAGCTTTGGGTCAAGGTTGCTGTCTCAAGGGGGAAGTTACTGTAGGCAAGTCAAGTTTACTTATATTCCATCATCCATACACAAGACAAACTGAAGTGGTTCCCAGAAACTCTAAAGCTTGAATGCTGTTAGATGTTGTTGAGGTAAAATAATTATATCACTGATATCCTTGCGGCCTCAACCTCACCCCAGTCCGGATTTCGTGAGAAAGAACAGATGAAGAGCAGGAAATTAAGATTAACACAAGTTTAATTTGGTAAATAATAAGTCCAATGATTTCCAATGCATATTGAATACAAAAAGAATGATACAAAGAACGAACGATTTACCAAAGAGCCCTTTGTGAGAGACTCGGTCAGCAAAGCGAGGCCGTATCACCGAGTGGTCTGTCTTACAATCAGTGTCAAAGCATTTTATACCCTCACTTCAAAGCTGACGGTTTGTTTACGAAGCCACAGGTCATTAATGGAGTTTTCTACGTTCCTGTGTCCCCAAATTAAAAAATTAGTTACTCCTTTAGGGGTTCCCTTTTTTTGCCAAAATCATGACTAACAACCCGGGCATTCCCCCCTTTAGCTACTGGGAACATCCTGACCTGGGATTAACCCTTTCTCCAACCTGAAGCCTGCTGTGACCTCTGACTTCTCCCTCTCAGGCTCACAATACATGTTATATCTCAGTTTTATGCTCACACATGCAAACTTAACACATAGTATGAAACTAAATGATTTTAATTCTCAACAATGTTCATCAGTTTCTCTCTTTGAAATTCAAAAACAAATTGTAAGCAAATCATAAAATTGTATGTCTGAAAGCTTAAAAAAAGATTATAGTGAATAAAAATAACAAACCAAACTTTAACCCAGGTGATCCAGACTTGGTTAGTCGGATTGGGCACAACTTTATGGTTCTGTGTGTCAGCTAGTCAGTCCATCATTGTCTGTCCTGTCTACTCTCATCTCTTTTCATCATCAGTGACACACACAGAAGTCACCCGAATTGATGTCATTAGGCATGGGGAGGGTTAGTACATGTGTTCGGCACAAAGGTGATAACTGCTGACATATCACTAGCTGGAGCCAGTGTATTCAAAGTCTAATGCTTGTACTCTTCCTAAAAGAAAAACAAGAAATCAATTGTGTTAAGTAGCTCAGAGTTTTAGCCTCACAAGAAAAATCATGAGTTTTAAAGAACAATCTTTTATGATGAAAAAGTGACACACAGTACAGTCTGTGGAACAGAAAGTTTTAGTTCAAGTAAAGGGGACCGGGGAAACAGTTTGGACATCCCTTTGGGTTTGAAAAGTGCGGGGGGGTTTTCAAAATGGGGTTGGATTTAAATTATGTTTTCTATGGGTGTTTCTTAATGCTACGGGACAGTAAAAAACATATTTACAGTCAAATTAAATATATATATATATATATATATTGATTCGTCCCTAAGCTGCTAATAGTCACCCATAGTCTTTATACTTTTCGTTTCCTTGGTAACTCTCCTGTTTTTTCATAGCAAACAAATATCGATGTACAACAATCTGTCCTGCAAACATTCCCTGAACCTGTCCTGTATTTCCAGTAAATATAAAATGTTCATCCTTTGGTAAATGACTGCCGCTGGCATCTTTGTTCCAGCACTCTTGTTAATCTGTCTCTGGGAGCCTTACTCGGGCATGTTTCATTAGGAATCTCAGGCAGTTTCCTGGCAATAACCAAACAGCAGTGGTCACTTAATTGGATTCCAGACTGAAAGGCTGGTGCTGGAGGTTGGTTAGTGGGTGAAGGACCCAGACTGTCACTGAGCTGTGAGGAGAACAACATGGTGACTTCAACATTTCTCTAATGGTGCTGCCTGCAACCTCTGACCAATGACTTCTTATACTCAGGGGAAGTCATATTGATCCACAACTGCAGTGGCAAGTAAAAGCATGATAGCCCCAACCCACATGCAATTTTTTCACTTCC